>PVIW01001045.1:0-347518 GCA_004026585.1 Noctilio leporinus
CCAGCAATGCCACTACTTGGACTATACCCAAAGAATCCTGAAACACCAATTCATAAGAACCTATGCACACCTATGTTCATAGCAGCACTATTTACAATAGCCAAGTGCTGGAAACAGCCTAAGTGCCCATCAGTGGATGATTGGATCAAAAATCTTTGGTACATTTACACAATGGAATTCTATATAGCAGAAAGAAAGAGGGAACTTGGACCCTTTGCAACAACATGGATGGAACTGGAGAGTATTATGCTTAGTGAAATAAGCCAGTCAGTGAAGGACAAATTTCATATGATCTCACCCATTATGGGACAATAATGAGCAAAACTAACAACAAGCAAAACAGAACCAAGTATATGAATACAAGGACTAGGCCTTCAGTGGTCAGGGGGAACGGGGTTGGGGGGAAGGGGGAGGCAGAGGCAAGAAAGGGGAGCAGCTTAGACAAGAACCTAGTATAAAGGAACCATGGACATGGACAACAGGTGGGATTGACTTTGTGGGGAATGGGTGGGTGGGGAGGGGGACAGAGGGGAGCAAAAAGGGGATGGATGTAATACAACAACAATAAATTTTTTTAAAAAATTCCGGAAATATAAAATAAATAAATAAATACATACATACATAAATACATAAATAAAAGAAAGCTGGGTTGATCTCTTCTGGTAAGGATTCCATATCCAAAATGGTAGCCGACTCACATCTTACTTAAATGATGTTAATCCACTATCATCTGACAGACTCCAGGTTTTTGCAAGGACATAACTGATGAATTTTTAAACCATTTAAACCAGATTTAAATGATGTGCACATTTATGTAATGTATGTAATCTGTAATGTACAGATTATCTGGGTCATTCTAGAACCATTTCAAAAAAGAAACCAGTGGTGCATATAATTAAAATACATCAAAATTGCAAATATGCTATTGAAATATCAGGTCTATATCATCTTTATGCAAACCTTTAGCTAGTTAGATTAGTGAGGAAATTCAAATTCTGTCATGGAATCCAGTGTCATGTTCTGAATCCTAATTTTGCATATTGTAGTAATTGTTTCATTATGAAGTTAGGTACAAAATTACATTCTTTAACAATAAGTTGATATAATGTTTAAAACTTAATTGATGTTTGAAATGATCTTTTATGATTTAAAATGTATTTAATAAGTATTTTTGGGGGGTGGAGGAGGTGGAAGGTAACATACTTTTTCAAGAACCAGAGTTTTTGCTAAAGGCAAGATTTAAAGATCCTAACCTTAGGCCCAAGATACTTTCAAATTCCTTGGCCTGTAGTCCAAAGTTAAATTTCTTTTTTCAGGTTGAAATTCAGCAAACAAAACCTCATTTAACACATTATATTATCTAATGGGGGGTGGGGATTAAAAACAAACATGCAACAATACCTCATTCAATCACTTTTCTCAAAAACAAGTTCACAGTTTATAGCTTTCCCACATACGTATTTTAGCTGTGTTTTTGGTGTCTTTCCAAAGAAAGTGGTGTCTTTCCACCAGAGTGGCTGAAATTTAAAATACTAACAAAACTAAATCTTGACAAGATGTTAGAGCAAGTTACACAACTTGAAACTTTACATATTTATGATAAAAAAATGTGATGTGATACAAGCACTTTGTAAAAAGCTTTACTTTGTCATAAAACTAAATATACATCTATCTATGACCCAAGCTCAAGATAAACACATATGTCTCTGATGAATATAATACAATATGATAAAAGCTATAATAATGTTTATAGCTTTATTTACAATGGTTCTGAGTTGAAAACAGCCCAAATGTCTATCAACGGATGACTCAATCAATAAGTTGAAGTATATTTTTACATTGACAATAAAAAGAAATGAATTACATAGATGAATCTCAAAAATATTATACTGCAAATCTTACAGATATACTCACAGATATGTATTCCAAATGAATACACACTCTATAATTCTGTGTATATGAGGTCCCAGGACAGATAAAACAAATCTATAATGGAAAATATCAGACAGGTGATTATTTCAGGCAGGATAGAAGAGAACTGGGAAGGAACATAATGGAACATTCTGGAAGGTGGTGATAATGTTCTATATCTTTATAGAGATTTGGGTTCCAAGGTTTGTGCATTCATCAAAACTCAGTGACTAGTTGCATAAGAATTTTACATTTCATTAGATGTGAATTTTACATCAAAATAAAGAACATAAAAAATATATATAAAATCGTAGTTAATGAGAGGTATGTGTAAGCCAGGTTATGACTTTCATCTTCAGTCTCAGGGGTTTTGAATGCATACATACTGCTCATATGACAATTACTTCAGCATAATATACAGTTTGAACATGCTGGAGGAAGGAGGAAAAATTTTTTCAGCTTCATTGATGCCAAACACAACTTGCTCTTAACTGTGTGAAGCTCTGGAGGATCGTGCTGTCAAGGAATATGCTTTGAGTTTAAGGTTCGTGTAGCAACACGCTCTAATGGTGCAGCTGCACTGACAAAAATAACATTCTGAGGTTATTACCCAAATCAAAGATGTTACAGGAGAAGGTAAATCAACACACTGCTGTTTCTTCATTAAGAAAATTATGCAATGAAAAATGTTTAGCTGAACTACACAGTGTGTACTTGCATCGTCAAAAATGTGAATTATGCAAAAGGTAATGTATTACATATGAGATGATTCTCTTTATTGTGTGATAACGTGAAAACTGCTGCTAAAAACTGCGTTGCATGCTGTGATAGCATCCTCACTGAGCTCCAAGCTCCATGAAGAAAGTTTGAATCTGAAAGGAACGTTCAGCGTTCTTAGAAAGTAGAACCAACAAACAAGCAAACCAACCAAAAGCCACCTTTACGAGGTCCCAATCTTTTAACAGTGCGGTTTGGGCAAAAAGACTTGTTTATTTGTGTGACATATTTGGCATTTTTGGTGATCTTACTACTTCTCATCAAGGAAAGAATGCAATATAATTTTCAATGGCAGCAGATAAGATTGGAGAGCAAAAAGGGAAGTCAGAAGCTTAGAAGAACAGTTTCCAAAGATTGTGATAACATGCTTCATAATTTAACGATCATCAGTAAAATACTTGATGATCTTGATATTGCAATCTGTGAAACATTATGGCCATATGCCTTTTAAGTTTGACAGAACTGTTTACATTTTATTTCCAACAAGAAACCTATGCGTGGGAAATTTACAGACCCAGAAACTATTACTTTAATTGAAAAATGATTTGATTTATATAACATTACAGGATACATTGGTGAAAGAGAAAATATTGATGGAGAATTGAAGATGAATTTTGAAAATTAGAATCATTTGCTTCATTTTGAATGTAAATAAAACATGAAACTCCTGAGCTTCCCGAAATTGCTTTAATTTTTTTTCTTCTATTCCATCAACAAAACTCTGTGAAGGCTGGTTTCTCCACTAGAGAGAGCTCTTATTAAAACAAGACATAGAAACAGTTTCTACAGACATTGTACCTTTTGAGTAACTTTCTCTTCCATTCTGCCTGGATTAATTAGATAGGCTAACAAGCTATTAACGTGTACATTTGTCTATTAAAAACTATTAATGTTAATATATGTGGTGTTCATTCAAAGTAAGAAAACACTACATTTTACTTGGAATTTTTTGTTTAGGTATGATTACAGAACGATAAAAAGTTATTAGCATAATTGCAATTCTCTGCATTAACCACCTATAATAACCTATTATACAGCAATTCTCTGGATAACCACATTCAATGAACAACACATACAGATTTTACAATTATATTATTTCTTTCCTGTTATGTCCTGATTATATTTATTGGAATTAATTTTATCTGTTGAATCTGATAATACAAATTAAATTAAAATATTTTATTTAGTTAGTTTTAGAGAAAGGGTCAGGGAGGGAGAAAGAAAGGGAGAAAAACATCAAGAGATACATCATCAGTTGCTTCACACACCCCCAACTGGAGACTTGGCCTGTAACCCAGGCATTTGCCCCGACTGGGATTCGAACAAGCGATCTTTTGGTTTGCAGGCTGGTGCTCAATCCAATGAACCACCCCAGCCAAGGCTGTATTTTTTATATATGTCTTTGTTTTTAAATGTAATTTATCTGTGGGTGCATTTTTATGGTATTTTACAAATAGATTGGTTTGCAACAGATTTAAAATTTTTAAAGAACTGGTCATTCACCACTGTTCTATGTGTCAATTTCATCTATAAAGTGAGGATAAACTTCCAACTTTGTACCCATCCCCCGAAAAGGGCCACTTTATTGTTCCGAGTGTCATGTCCTCATCTTTCCCACCAGAGGGCAGTCAAGAAGTACTTATAATTGTCAGGTACAGCTAAAGCCAAACTTGCTCTTAAAGAGATTGAAACACTGCAGGAAAAAATGAAACAGAGTAAAATCAGTTACCCAGTAACCATTTATTGAGCCCCAATACTGTTCTGCTCCACACTAAGACTCACTAAAGGGTTTGAAACCCATTGTCTATGTATTTGTAGCTAAAATTCAAGATAATCAATGAAATGGGACAACATGGGCTATAAAGGGTCAGTTTTGGCCCTGGCTGGTGACACAGTGGATAAGCCACTGGCCTGCGAACACAAGGGTGGCTGGTTTGAGTCCCAGCTGGGGCACATGGTCAGGTTGCAGGCCGGATCTCCAGCCAGGTCCATGGCTGGAGGCAGGTGAAAGGCAACTATATATTGATTTTTCTCTCTCTGCCCCTATCCCTTCCTCTCTCTCTGGAAATAATAAGTAAAATCTTTTTTAAAAACTTTTTAAAAAATCAGTTCTGCAAGAGGAAAAGAGTTCTAGAAATTGGTTACATAACAATGAAAAATACATAACACTACTAAAGTGTATGTTTTAAAATTGTTACAGCAATGAATTTTTTATTATGTGTATTTAAGAGGTAGGGAGTGGCTTGCAGAAGAGATTCTTCAGGCCAGAACTTCGAGAAGGCTGTGCAGGAACTGTGTACATCGACAGCTCCAGATCACAAGATGTGGAGAAGTGGAGACATGGACTAGCACATCTTTACTTTGGGTCGCATGGCACATACACATATAAAACATGTACTTTTTTTGGGGGGAGGCTACTATAAATCTGAGCCCATCACTCGACCCCTGTTTTCCAGTTGATTTCTTTAAGGAGCCCCTTTTCTTTTCTTTTTTTTTTTAGAAGATTTTATTCATTATTTTTAACGAGAGGGGAAGGGAAAGAGGCAGAGAGGGAGACACATTCATGTATGGTTGCCTTTCACCTGTCTCCAGCCATGGACCTGGCTGGAGACCTGGCTTGCAACCTGGTTATGTGCCCTGGCTGGGGATCGAACCAGCGACCCCTGGGTTCGCAGTCTGGTGCCTTATCCACTGCACTGCCAGCCAGGGCTGGAGCCTCTTTTCATAATTAGTTCGTCCACTCAACATTTACTGAGTACCTACTTTGTTCCAGGCATCCTGTAAGGCTCTGGGGCACAGCTGTGAATGAGACAGACAGCTTCTGCTCTCCAAGTGTGTCATGAATATAAATAACTCTGTTTGAGGCCCTGAAGATCCTGAAAACTTTTTATTTCGGGTCAGCATTGTCCTCGAACATTGACAAGTGGGCCACTTGAACCTGCCATCTCTCTCATGTGTTGTCTTGAAAAGGTGGGAAGGCAAGGAAGCAAGAGGGAGAATAACTACAGAGCCACAGGGCCACAGGGTTGTCTTGACAACAGGATGAGAGAAAAGGGCCAAGCCCTTGAGGTGCCAGGCTGCACTCCCAGCATTGGCCAATTGTCCACGAAAGGATGTCACGTTTTGAGTCCAAAAGAACTTCACTGAAGTAAACCTTTGAAACCCAGAGGAAGAGGGGCCCACGCATGGAGGAACTCAGCCCACGTCTACTCCAGCCTTGTTCCGATCCTGCAGGAACACAGGATGTTCTCAATCTAAAGGCTGTCTGAAAACGCTGGAGGCAGTGTGGGCTATGGGTAAGAGTTTGGCTTAAGGATCAAACAAGTCTCAGTTAAAACTCAGGCTGGGCCTCATGGTAGCTATTATTATTTTCATTTTAGAAAATAATAATAGAAGCACCTTGGAGGGTGTTGGGAGGATGAAATTACATAATGTATGTGGTTAATAAGCACACAGTTATTGGTGGCTTTAAAAAAATAAGCAGCTGCAAACCCAAAGGTCACTGGTTCAATTCCCCAGCCAGGACATATAACTAGGTTGCAGGCCCGGTCTCCAGCCAGGTCCATAGCTGGAGGCAGGTGAAAGGCAACCATACATTGATCTCTGTCCCTTTCTGCCTCTCTCCCTTCCCCTCTCTCTAAAACTAATAAATAAAATCTTTAAAATAATAATTAAAAAAATAAAATAAAAAATAAGCAGAATTGGAGCTTGGAGATCACCTCCCCTAACTTCTTTGTTCTGTGGATGACAGAACTTTGGCCCAGCAGCCTAGTGATAATAGAAAGATAGTGAGTTAGACAGACCTGGTTTTGAATCCTGGATTTACCAGTGGACTTTAGAAACTTGATGCAATCTCTCTAAACTTTAGGTCCCTCCTTTGTGAAAATGGGACATTAAGGTTGTTTTAAGGACTCAGCATGTAGTAATTGCCCCCCAAAATGCTCCTTTTTTTTCTTCCTTCTCTTTGGTTGTCTAGAGTCATGTACGGTCCCAACTTTAAACATGCAGGCTTCAGGGAGTTCACGTTAACCTTCATGATACAAACAAGAAAGTCAAGTAGATCTCAACTCAAATATAGTCCTGACCTTGGTCCAGTTACCTATCCTTTTTCTGCTGTTTACTTGTCTATAAAATGAGAATAGTAAGAGTACCTGCCTTACTGGGCTGGCATGAGGATGTTTCTCTATCTCTTAAAGGTTTTATTTATTTCCAAGAGAGGGGGGAAGGGAGAAAGAGAGGGAGAGAGGACCTCAACCCAGGCATGTGCCCTGCTTGAAAGTGAACCAGCAACACTTTATTTTACAGGCCAGTGGTCAGTTCACTGAGCCACAACAGGGAGGGCAGAATCACACCCTATTTTGAAGTGTCCCACAAGTGTTTATTATTATGTCTTGTAGCCATGGCTCTGATCTACAAGAGGTTCTCAGGTGGGTAAGTAGTAATGCCTGTGTTCATTAATTAATTCATACATTCACTTTTCATTTATGTGGGTGTCAGGCTGATATCAAAGCTAGAATTGACAGAATTAGACAAGGATCCTGCTCTTTTTAAAAAATATTGATTGATTGATTTTTAGAAAGAGAGGATGGAAGAGTGAGAGAAACATCGATTTGTTGTTTTACATATTTATGTATTTGTAGATGATTTCTTGCATGTGCCCTGACTGTGGACCAAATCCACAGCCTTGGTGTATTGGGATGACACTCTAACCAACTGAACTACCTGGTTAGAGCAAGGCTCTTGCTCTTGAATTACTCACAGTGGTTAAAAGTATAGGATTTATAGTCAGAGAGCTGAGGTGTGACCAAATTGATGTACATGGGCAGAAGTATTTCTGGAGCGGAGGAGGGAAAGTGGTCAGGTTACAAGTGCTGGAGAGGGAATAATGACAAAGTTAAGGGTCCACCTGGCATCAAAATAATTGACACGACTGGGCTTCATGGATGGGTACAGAAACTGTAAAAAAGGTTTGGGAAGGCTGTTTGTCAATATGGACCAACAATTCTCCTTCGGGAAATTTATCATAGGGGAGTAATAAAAGATGTTCACTTCAGCATTGTTTATAATGGTGAAAATGCTCAACAATATGAGATTTGATAACTAAAGGATGGTATGGCCATATGGTAGGACACCACATGGTCACATCATTTTTTTAAATGATGCTGTAGAGGACCATTTAAAGATATGAGATGATGTTAATACTCATTCATTAGTGAAAAGAGCAGGTGTAAGACCACATGGGAGTAGGAATCCACCTTTGTTTTTAAAAATATTACATAAAAAGCCTGAAAGGACAAATGTTATAGTGCTACCCACAATTCCTTCTGGTTATAGAATTAGGGTATGTTTTAATTTTTTTACTTTGGGTTCATTAATATTTTCCATAGTCAATAATTAGCATGCATTAACTTTGCAAATAAATAGAAGTTATCTATAAAAAATAGTTCAGCTCTGGCTGGTGTGTTTCAGTGAATTGAGTGCTGGCCTGCAAACCAAAGGGTTACTAGTTCCATTCCCAGTCAGGTTTGTGGGCCATGTCCCCATTTGGGGGTGTGCAAGAGGCAATCACACATTAATGTTTCTCTCCCCCTCTTTCTCCCTCCCTTCCCCTCTCTCTAAAAAATAAATAAAAATCTTAAAAAAAAAATAGTTCAAAGGAAGTGGCCACTTGGTACTACCTCATTTGTGCCTTGCTCTTCACATATATTATCTCATTTACACTTTAAAACAGTATGAGTTAGGTATTATTGTGCCTGTTACAGGTACAGGGAAACTGACACAGACACTTGAGTAACTTGCCCAAGACCAAACAGTTAGTAAGTGCTGGAGTCACAATTTCAGGCCACAAATCCTTCTGATTCTAAGGTCACCCTCTTTCTACATCATCACTTGCCTCCCTATAAAGAATTCCCAGATCCCTCTGTGCTCTTTTTATGTTCTGAGTAACTTTCAGCTTATGTAGTAAGTAGCCTTAACTTGCTTTATCCTCAGGAGAAAGAACAATACTCAAGGAATTGCCTTATAAACTAATGCGTTAATTTCCTGTTTCATTATTCCTACTCTTGTTAATTACTTAAAATAAATTGGTCCCTCCAGTTGTGATTAGGGCGGGGGGAACTGGAGGACCAAGGGCCAGGATCCATGAGGGCAACACTCTGGCCATCCTCTCTGGCTTCCCACACAGCCTCTTTCGCTCTAGTTCCCAGTGGGCTATTTAAAATAAGCTGTGGCTTCTGTAAATACCAGAAGCTGGGTGACCTTCCAGCCTGTGTTAACCCAGGTAGGCCATTGAGATAAATGTTGTTTCCATCATGCAAGTTGAAAGGAGAAGAGCATGCCTAAATGAACTCAATCTTTATACCATTTAGCCTGGTGCGTGGCTGGAAAAGATGTTCAGTCAATACACAATGTATCCATGGTTATAAGAAATCAGCCAGGTCACTCTCCCTGCCAGCAGGTGCCCCTTCTCTCCACTTAGGTCAAATGTTGCCCTAGTGCCAGAGAACTAAGCAAATTGTTAGTATTTTCTGAAGACCGGCACTATGTCCTATTATCTGAAATAACTAAAGGGAAGGTGACAGAAAGAACAACTATTGAATGCCTACCCGGGATGAGCATTTTTCTCTCCCTGATATTCATTCATTTATTCATTAATTCATTCATCTGACGGATAGACAACTTGTCTGCTGTGAGCTGGATCTTGTACTGAATGCCAGAAAGAATACAGGTAAAAATGATGCCATGAAAGGAGCTTCTTACAAAACCATAGGACTTTTTTCCCTGTTTTGTTTTTTTCTTAATTTTTCACCTTTTTCATGGAGCCCCCAACTTCCCTCCCCTCTGACAGCTGTCAGCCTGTTGCATGTACCCATGCCTCTTTCTATTTTGCTTGTTAGTTTCTTTTGTTCATTAGATTACACATATAAGTGAAACCATATGGTTTCTGTCTTTCTCTGCCTGGCTTATTTCACTTAGCATAATACCCTTCAGGTCCATCCGTGCTATTGCAAACAGTAAGATTTCCTTCTCTTTTAGGGCCAAGGATTATTCTATTGTGTAAACGTACCACAGCTTTTTATTCACTCATCTACTTTTGGGCACTTGGGCTGCTTCCAAACCTTGGCTATTGTAAATAAAGCTGCAGTGAACAAAGGGGGTGAATACAGGGTGCGTGCAATAAATTGGCAATAATGTTGCCTCTCCTTATTTCATGTGCTTCTTATTAATTTTGAAAAACTATGCTTCTAAGGTTGAGTTAACATAATTGTTTTGGATATAAAGTATTAAATTCCTAGAGCACCATTATTTCTGGACTGCGTGCAGGGCCAACTGCTAAGGAAATTGAGGACTTCAATAATACCCCTTTACGTACAGTTTACAGCATGAAGAAAGAAGGTGTATGATGCTGATCCTGATGTCCCAATTGTCATGAAAATGAAATTTCCTGCTACAGTGATGGTGTTACGTGTTGTCAGCAATGACAGATATCATGACCCCGCATTTTTTTTCCCACAAGGCTTGAAGGTGACTGCTGATGTTTACCTTCACATTTTGAGAGAAGTAGTTGTACTGTGGATGAAGCAAGTCGCAAATGGATGTCATTTTACCTTCCAACAAGGTGGTGCACCAGTATGTAATGCCAAAAAGGTGCAAGAATGTCTCAGTGTCAATGTTCCTGAATTCTGGTCAAAGGAAATCTGGCCACCTAGTTCACCAGATGCAAATCCTTTAGACTATTTGTATGGAGCATTTGTGAGAGAGAGGTAAATTAACAACCTCATTTCAATAAAGAGGCTGTTAAAGGCAAGATTGAAAACGTTATCCTGCCCATGGATAAAGAAAAGTTAATGAAAGTGTGCTCAAGATTCCAAAGCTGAGTCGAGTCTATTATTGCAGCAAATGGAGACATTTTTGAACAATTTAAAAAATAATGACTATGTTTATGTATTTACATATAAGAATAAATTTATTTCAAAATATAACACTTTTGTGGTATGTTGTTTATTTTACTAAAATTTTGCCACTTTATCACACACACCCTATATGTTTGTTTCAGGTTTCTTCAGATATATTCCCAGAAGTGGAATCGCTGGGTTGTAGGACAGTTCCATTTTTAATTTTTTGAGGATATTACATACTCTTTTCCACAGTGGCTGTACTAATCTGCATTCCCACCAACTGTGTACTAGGGTTCCCTTTTCTCCACATCCTCACCAGCACGTGTTGCTTGTTGATTTATTGATGATAGTCATTCGGACAGGTGTGAGGTGATATCCCATTGTGGTTTTAATTTGCATTTCTCTGATGATTAGTAACTTTGAGCATCTTTTCAAGTCTATGAACCATCTGTATGTCCTCTTTAGAGAAGAGTCTGTTTGGGTCCTTTGCCTATTTTTAAATTGGATTGTTTGTTTTTTTATTTTAGTTTTATAAGTTTTTAAAAATAAATATTAGATATTAACCCTTATCAGATGTATCATTGGCAAATATCTTCTCTATTTAGTGGGCTTTCTTTTCATTTTGTTGATGGCTTCCTTTGCTGTGCAAAACCTTCCTAATTTGATGCAGTTATAATATATCAGAAAAAAACATTGCTATGAGAAATGTCCAAAAAGCATAGGATTTAAAAGAAAATTTGTTTTTAAATTATTACACAGTAAAATTGACTTTTTTCTTCTTTGCATTTTAATATGTACAGATTCATGTAACTAACATCACAATCTGAAATCAGAACAAAGTATGGACGTTACATTTTTTTTAACATTTTAACTTCTAATTGACTTGAGGAAATTGAGGTTGTGAGAGCTTCGGTGAGGCTCTTTGGGTTAACACAGGTGACAGAAGGAAGTGTGGGTTTTAGGGAGAGGCTCTGTGACCTCACATTGGTCCCTGGAGTGGAAATCCCCTCTCTTTTGTGAATGATTGCAGACTTCTTCATGTTAGCAAAGTCTACTCTGTAGACCCTGAGGATGCCTGCTGGGAATTTAGAATTTAGATGGGTCCAAAAGTTTACTCTCCCTGATCACCTGTCCAGTCTCAAGGTGTAAGGTTTGTCTGGAATAGCTAGTTTTAACTAAGAAGTATTTCAACTCACATTTGTTTAAAGACAAAATGTGAATAGAAGGTAATCTTTTGCCAGGAACCCCTGGACAAGTGATATACCCAATGAAACACTTGTTTTTCTGCCTCGGGGGTAAAGTGTTCTTGGTGCCCTTACGTGAGCCCACTTTTCACCTGATGCATTTAATGGGATGAGATATATGTATATTTCTACTTCAGAAAATAAACACTTCAGTGTTGTGAAAATTATAAGTTGGAAGTCAATAAGGTGGCATAAAAGTCAGGAGCCTCTTCTAAGGAGTGTCACATACAACATTATACGTGTTAAATAACATACTGTGGCCGTTGAAAGCACTTTGGAAACTTTTTAATCCAGCATTTTAATTTTGGTTGCTATAACTAACAAATGCACATAATAACAATGATAACAAGTGGCCAGCATTCTCCTTTCATCACTTGGTTTCCCTTTTCAGAGGCAAACACAGTGGTCAGTTTCCCATGTATCCTTTTGGAAAGTCACTAAACAGTCAGAAGGCATTTATTTATTGTTTATAGAATGTGCATTTATATACTGCCTAAAATAAATATGCCATCCCACTTCCTCTGACTCTGTTCATTCAATTAATTCAACTGGGAGCTGGCACCAAGGATACAAGGACCAATAAAGCTGTTATGGCTTTCAAGGAACTCCTGCTTGAGCAGAAGGAGGAGCACATGTAAATAGGGCTGAACACAGAACACTCAGATTGGTGACCCCAATGCCCCCTGATTCCACCCACTTGCTCCTGACCCATCCACCACTGACACCATCTTGTGACAGTGACTGGTTTTCCAGATGCAGCTGCAGGCTGGTCCAAGACCTCCTATGCAAGGCTAAGTTTGCCTTCCTCGTGGAAAAGTCCCCAACAGGACCCCAGAGGCTGCCCCCACAGCTGGTGACCCCTGTCCTGGAGCATGCTTCATGAGCACTTTCCTTCCAAAGTGCTTAAAATTCCCACCCTAGCATCACTGGACTAGAAAAGACTTTAGAGGGTGACCTACCGCTTTGCAGATTTTCCCTCCCACACACCCTGTTCCCATCATTAGGGACTAACACTTTTTGGGGGTGGGAACACACTAGTGACCAGGTACTCTCTCCCTGGGGCAGCCCACTCAGTGGTCCAGTAATCATATAGTATCAATGGTTAGAAAGACCTTCCCTAAATTAGCTGGCATGTGTGGCCCAGTGACATCATACAGGGAAGGGTTATCCAACAGGGGGACCAAACAGAACTGATAGAATCAGCAAAGTGGAAGCACATGAGACTATAAAAACTATTTTCAAAAGACACTGATAATCGATTATATATATATATATATATATATATATATATATATATATATATGATAAAAGCACTGAAGTGGTTTTCACAGAGAAGAAAATTAGAATTGTTGGATTTCCTTATACTTGTTTTTAGGATATAGATTGCTTTACTTTGTATTACCTATTGGGGGTGGGGGTTGGGCAAGAAAAAACATAAACTTTAGAGGCCTAAGACTTCTAAGGATCTTACACAGTCCAGATGGTCCCAGATTCTGCTCTCTGCATATACCCAGAGAAAGTCACCTCCTCCATGTAACCCCTCAAGTATCTGATGACTTCCTCTGCTCTCACACTCAATGCTCATTTCAGTTTGTCAACCTCCAGGAAGCCCTTTCTGAGCAACTGGGAGAGAATCAGGGTTTTCCCCAAGACACAGAGCCCTGTCTGTGTTTGTCTTTTCAGTCTGTGTGCTGACCCATGTACATGGAGACAGCACCCACAGGGTCAGTGACTACTCCTGTACCTCATGGTGATGCTTGACCATCTGCCCACATGTCCCCATTAGCCTTACATCACCAGTGTGAAGGGATGGAGATTATCCCTTTGTCTCCTTCCACAGCCCTGGGACGACCAGGCTCTCCATAGCAGGCTTGTAGAATGGGGCTGAAGCCAAGAGCTGGAGCCCCTCAGCCTGGTAGGGTGAGGGCATAGGAGGGCTGACTAAGCCTTCCTAGCAGCCCAGGGGTCAGGGGTAGCATGGCACTTACTGCTAAACAGAGCATGGCAGAGTGAGGGCCCCAGAGGACAGGGGACCTTGAATGGAAAAGGAAGTGGTCACAGTGATTCAACCACAGAGCTTTTCCCTGAATATCATTTGTTAAGAGTGACACAGCTTTTGGGGAAAGTCACTATGCTGAGGTGAAGGCGTGGGTGGGTTGGGGGATGCTCAAGTTACAGGCTGGTGTTGCCACAGAAACTGGGCAGTGAAACCAGGAAGGAGAGTGACCTCCTGCAGCATTGGAGCCATGGCTGGTGGTGATCCAAGCCATGGCGGGGAAGTACTTTCTGGAGCTATCATTTATGCAGGTGGCTTTACTCTTCTGAGCCTCTCTTTCCTTATCAATATAATGGGAATAATAAGAATCCACAAGCAGGGTTGTTGGCGACATCAAATGAGATGTTGTATGTTTATAGTTAGAAGAGAGATTGGTATGTGATAGGTGATAAAAAACAATAGCTATTATTATTTTATGTTGATTATGATCAGAGATTCTCTGAGGGGGAAATCTTAGCTTGAATAATCCATACAGGGTTTGCACAATAAATTGGCAATAATGTTGCCTTTCTTTATTTCATGTGCTTCTTATTAATTTTGAAAAACTATGTTTCTAAGGTTATGAGTTAACATCATTGTTTCAGATGTAAAGTATTAAACTCTGAGAGCAACCATCATGTTGAAGGAATACGATGTTAGAAAAACCATAATTTCTGGACTCCTTGCAGAGTGAACTGCTAAGGAAATTGCAGACTTCAATAACATCCCTTTACATACAGTTTACAATGTGAAGAAGGTGTATGATGCTGATCCTAATGTTGCCACACTAACCAGAAAAACACATAAGGTATGCAAGGATCACAAAAGTCCAAATACTGTACACAGAATCCAGGAGATCATCAACAAAGATCCAGGAAAGTCAATGCTCTCCATAGCAAGAGAACTGCAGGTGGCGGATGCAACAGTTCCCAAGATTATTGGTGAAGATATCAGATACAGATGATATGTTCTTAGAAGAGGCCAGTTTATGGCACAGCAAACAAAGGAAAGGCGCTTTGAAAAAGCAAAGAAATAGCTAACAACATAAAAATATCCCACAGGTAAAAAACCTAATTTTCTTCTCCAATGAAAAGAATTTTCAGCAGGAACCAATAGTCAAAAGAAGAAACAACAGGTGGCTCTGTGGGAGTCCCAATTGTCATGAAAATGAAATTTCCTGCTACAGTGATGGTGTTAGGTGTTGTCAGCAATGACAGAGATGTCGTGACCCTGCATTTTTTCCCCACAAGACTTGAAGATGACTGCTGATGTTTACCTTCACATTTTGAGAGAAATAGTTGTACCATGGATGAAGCAAGTCACAAATGGATGTCATTTTATCTTCCAACAAAATGGTGCACCAGCACGTAATGCCAAAAAGGTGCAAGAATGTCTCAGTGTCAATGTTCCTGAATTCTGGTCAAAGGAAATCTGGCCGCCTAGTTCACCAGGTGCAAATCCTTCAGACTATTACATACGCAGCATTTGTGAAAGAGAAGTTAATAAACAACCTCATTCCAATAAAGAGGCTATTAAAGCTAAGATTGAAAATGTTACGCTGTCCATGGATAAAGAAAAGTTAATGAAAGTGTGCTCAAGATTCCAAAGTTGAATTGAGTCTATTATTGCAGCAAATGGAGACTTTTTTGAACAATTTAAAAAATAATGACTATGTTTATGTATTTACATATAAGAATAAATTTATTTCAAGATAGAATACTTTTGTGATATGTTGTTTAATTTACTAAAATTTTGCCACTTTACTGTGTGCACCCTGTGGGTGTCAAGAAAGGCAGTGATGTTCCCAAAGTCTCACGTAACCAACCAGAGCCACAGCTGTGCCTAGGACCAAGGCCACCTGCTTTTCAGCCCCTTTCTCACCTTCTCTTTCCCTTACCCCTCCTTTTCATTTTCCACTTTCCACTGGGGACTTACATGCTGGCCATTTTATGTATGTGACTGCAGTTAATTCTCATAGAAGGTAGGCAAAAATGGTTTCCTCTTTCAGAAGCCATGTCGTTCAGGATGTTTCCATCCATCTTCTCATCAATTCCTTTAAAATTCTGCCCTCAACAAACACCCCCTCAAGGCAGTCCCCCCAGATTAAACCTCCTCCAGGGCTCTAATCCCTCCCCAAATGCCAGTCTTCTCAGTTGTTAGCTAACAGCCTGATCTAGCAAATGCTTCTACAACTACGACAATTAACACAAACGTACGGGGAAGGGGAAAATGGTCCTTCAAACATGGCTCTTTAAATCATCAAGCTTGTAAAAAAATATTTAAAAGGCTTTTATAATAAAAATAAAGTAGTAACAGCCATCTTTATTTGAGTGATATTTTAGGCCAGATTCTCTTCTGACTGAAATGGAATAGCTTTAAGTCTGCATTTACAATATTCTCAGCAAGTGAGGAGAATTCCCCAGTAGGGTCCATTCTTCAAGGTTTGCCCTGGTTCCCAGCAGCTTAGCCCAGGCTGTGGGCAGCTTTTCCCCTTGGAAAATGTCCAGTCACAGATGAGGCCACAAGGCACCAGGATGGGGAACAAGGACTGGAGAGGGGCAAAGACCTGAGGTACATTTGGGGACAGCCAGCCAAACACATTCATTGTGGCTTTAAATATACTTCTGAGGGAAGACTTGTTCCATCTGGTTTGTGTCTGATTCCCCCAAGTCAGCAGTGGCCTGAGGATAGGTCACCAGGTCTATGGTATAAAGTTCAAACTCTTCAGGGAATATTCTCAACCTGGTGGGTTCTGCACACCCTTCCCCCGGCCTTAACACCCCCTACCCATGACCTCTGAGACCGGGCTCCTCACCCTGAGTCTCCTACATCAGTGAACTTTGCTGCCATTTCCCCGAATGAACTGGTGGTGTCATGCACTGGACTTTGTTCATTTCCTTCCCTGTCTGGAATACTCCCCCTCACCCACTGCTTGCTGTCTAAGGGCATTCATGAAGAATTAAGTGAATCCTCCACGTGGGCCTGTCTCCTCTGATAAAACAGTGTGCTCCTCAAACCAGGGAGTGGGATTTTTGTCTTAATAAAACTTTATTTACAAAAGCAGGCCGCAGGCCTATGGGTCATAGTTTACCAATTTTATTTTATTTTTTTGAACATTACATTAAAATATTATTAATCTTGGTCACTGAGTTTTTTGGCATGCTCCCCCTTGGGAATTTTTACGCAAAGCTCGCCTCTCACTACTCCCTGTCCTGTTTATATTTCCAGAGCCCAGCGTACTTCTTAGTGTGTGTGGGTGCAGTTCTCAGAGTTGGATGAGTGAATGGAGGAATGAGTAAAGTAGAAAGGGCATCGAGAGCTCTGAGGTCCAGCCTCTGCCACTGTGTGATTCTTTAATCCTACAGACCTCAGTTTTCTCATCTATGAAATAAGAGCATATTGGAAGATCTCACAGGTTTCTTTTTATTTAGTTATTTAGTTATTTTAAAGAGGGAGAGAAACATCAATGTGTGATTGCCTCTCACACATCCCCAACTGGGGACCGGCCTGCAACAATAGCATGTGCCCTGACTGGGACTCGAACTGGCAACCTCTTGATTCTCAGGCTAGCACTCAATCCACTGAGCCACACCAGCCAGGGCTCACTGGTTTCTTTCTGCAAACATTCAACAAACATTCACAGATAAAGTTATAAGTCAACCATAAGAAGATGGTTATAACTCAGTTCCTTGCCCTGGAGGTGCTTACAATTCAGTGGATTTAGTAAGTCTTGGAGCCTTACATCTTTCCTCTAGAAAATGGGGTGACACCTGGGGCTGTAGTGAGGCACAGATGAGAGAAGGCAAGCATTCTGCATGGTATTACCGCAAGCTCTCTCCCATCCTAACATCCAGGACTTGTTTTGCACTTTTCTGTAAACCAGTTGACAAAAATACCCACATCAGACCCTTGTACCAGGTTAATGGGGAGCAGCTGAGTGTCCTGGGGTCAACCCTGCCTGGGCACTGTGTGTCCTAGGGCAAGCTGCTTCATGACTGGGAATGACAGTGAAGGGTTCTTCCCCTTTATAGCATTGTTGAAAATGTGACGGTAGATTGCCATGCAAGTGTGCTTAGCATTGGAAGCTAAGCACAGCATACTCGGGAAGCCATTTAAGGACTCCTGTTGCCACACTGAAGTTTTCTGTTCTCCTTCAATCCCTCCATCCCATCTACTTTGAGAAAAGGAACAGAAACTACTTCTCACTGACATGGAAAGGGATCCTTGCCAGAGAAAGCTTAACTTTTTCAGGATCAAAGCCTTCAAGTAAAGGAAGTGAGGAGGAATTTCAGGTGCTGGGGCGTAGGAGGAGGATTTGTGAGAGCCTTTCTCAGTTATTGAAACTGTAATCAATCAATAATGTCGGGGACAGCACTTGCAAAGCTCCAGCCGCTCACCTCATTTGGTTACTTCTTACAGAAACTTGAAGTAGAGATCTTCACTTCTTTCTGGGCCTCAGTCTCCTCCTGCATGGAATGAGAGAGTTGGACCAAAAGATTTCTGAGCCCCCTGCTTCTTTCAGGTTCTAATGGTGACTTGGAAGGGTGTGTGGGGGGTATTGGTGGCAGGGAAAGGACTATTTCATTTCCCTTGCCCTCCGCAGATACTCGTCTGGTTACTTCACTCCCACACCGTGGCTGGGCAGAGCGTGTCCACCCGAAGCAGGGCCTCAGGCAGGCCCGGGATGAAATCAGGACCATGTGGGTGGCCCAGGACGCTGCAGCGCAAAGGTTATCGCTTCACACCCCCAGCCTGTCTAGGCTCGGTCGGGCAGAGGCACATCCTCTGCCTGCCTGCCTGCCTGCCTGCCCCGCCCTTGGAGCCCGAGGTGCCCATTGCACAATCGCTGCCGCAGGAATGCAGGGGAGGGCAGTTCCCATGGGGCTCCCAGCTCAGGGTGGGACCCTCTCCTTGGTAGGGCGATCAGAAGAAGCACACTTGGCAAAATATTAATTATGGTTGTTTCCAAAGCCCCACTTCCGGAGGTTGCCTGGCCCTGCCCAGGAAGCCCAAATAATCAGCATCACTGGCATTTTACTCATCCTCAGTGGGGAGTTTGGTCCCGTGAGCCAGCCACGTTCAGCCACCCAGCCTGGACCTGCAAGTGCCAGGGGCTGGGGTGGGTGCTGAGGCCGGGGAGCATCAGGGAGAGGGAGAGGAGAATGTGAAATGCTCCAAGAAGAAAAAGGGAAAACTTACTAAGATAAGTTTCACATGATTCTTTTTTATTTTTAGAAGAGGTTGACCTGCTTAAGAAAATTGCCCCAAGTCCCAAGCTGGCAAGAGGCAGAGCTGAGGGGCACGTTCCACTAACTCCACTAATGGTAGGAAGTTCCACGGGCAGGATAAGCCACCCTAGTCTAACCGGCAGTGAGCATGTCGGGCAAGTGAGACAGCAGTGGGCAGGTCAGGCGTGTTAAGATGATGGTGGGACTATGGGACTCTCCTACTCTTGGTGGCAGTGAAAATGTCCCATCAAGACACAATGAGGTGGTTGTGCCCCTCAGAGGGCTATGCCCCCTAAACTGCAGCAGATTTGTGGGAATTGTAGGAAACAGTCTGTTGAACAAATATTCCTTGGACCCATGGATGTCAATTCAGCATCAGCTGGGATTCTGAAGAAGCATTCCAGACTCGAAGCGCTTTTTTTTTTTAATTTTTTTTTTCTTTATAGATTTTATTTCATTATTTTAGAAAGAGGGGGAGGGAGAGAGGCAAAGAGGGAGAGAAACATCAATGTATGGTTGTGTTTCACCTGCCTCCAGCCACAGACCTGACTGGAGACCCGGTTTGCAACCTGGTTATGTGCCCTGGCTGGGGAATCGAACCTGCGACCTTTGGGTTCGCAGGCCGGTGCCTTATCCACTGTGCTACCAGCCAGGGCTTCGAAGCGCTTTTGACCCCGTAATTTATAAAAGCGTACCACTCCCTCTCCTCTGTCCCCTCCCAGGCAGTGGAAGCAACACTTGGGGGATGGTTCTACCCCACCACAGGACATTCTGCAGCTCTTAGGAATGACAATCACAAAATCTTTAATAACATAAGGAAGAGCAAATGCTGTAAGATTGGAAATCCAACTGTATACACAGAATGGTCATAGCTGGTTGAAAGAAAATAGAGGAAGAATGAGGGAACCAAAACCAATATATAGTAAACAGATCAGCAGGAAACACCAAAATGCTGGCTGTGGTTTTCTGTGGGCCATAGGTGATTTCTTTGTCTTCTTTCAATTTTCCAGTATTTTTCCACCTTTCTATGTATGGCATATGTGACTTTATATGCCATATATGGCCAATATATAAAATTATATTTTCTATTTATAATACTATTCACATTTTACCATAAAAAAAAGTGGTCAATAATAGTAATAATAATCACAACAACAACAATAATCGTAAGCTAACATTTACCAAGTATTTACTAGGTGTCTGGCCCTGCGTGAAGTATTTTACTTGCTTTTTCAAATTTTAATCTTCATAACAATCCGGTGAGGTGGACGTTAGTAATGTCCCTGTTTTACAAAGGCCCTGAGATGTCAGGGCATGTCCTGGACGTTGAGTTTTTGGCTGTTATCCAAAGCTCCCTGGATAATGTGCAGGACTTGCCCTTGTGTGTTGGCTTGGAGGAGGAAGGCTTGGACCACCACTGAGGTCCAAGGGCAAGTCCTCCCTGTTCTGGCCTCCTGGCAACGGATGTGGACACAAGAAAAGACCCAGACAATAGGAGTGCTCCATGTGCTGTGCTATCTGGTTGTAGTGCATTAGTGTCCTGATTAGACACTTCTTGGCCAAGGGATGGTTTTGTGCCTTCCTGCTGCTCTGGGCGATGAGGATGGGCCACCTTAATATCTGCTTCTTTCTTAAGACTGTCCCCTTTTGCATCTCGGCCAACTCTATTGCTTGATTCCCTTCTTGGTTTAAGATAATCAGGGTCCATCTCTGTGGCTTGTTACCAAGAGCTCTGATTGATATCGGTGATTTTCCAGCAGTCCCAGAGCAAATGGGAGGCAGGACTCCTATCCAGATCTGTCCATCCAGAGCCCAAGCATGTAACCAATCCTCTCTGTAACCCACTCTTCCTTAGAGAATGATAAGCATTTCCTGACCTTCTAGAAAAATAATCAGAAACAGTCTCTTAAAAATTTTCTCGGAAGTTAGGGGTCCACCACCCACCCTTCCACTGTTGGAGTTGGGCAGGCCATTCTGTGAAGGGCAGGAAGCTCGAGTCAAGGGCCATGTCAGGCAGGAGCCAACCCCAGCCTCTGGTGACATCGGTGCAATGGACCTGGGGAGGAGAGGAAGCAGAGGCGTCTCAGGCTTCACTGGCACTTCCTGACTGGTGCCACAGGACTGACTCAGCATAGGGTGTCCTCCCCTTGGAGGTCTTCTTTGACCTTTGGAGTCTGGGACAGGAACCCTTGATTTGACCCCCATGGCTCCTGTACTCCTCCCTCCCATGCTGGGTTACGCTTGCTTGTTTGCATGTTTACTGCCATGCATCTGAACTTCTAGAGGACGGAACTGGGCCTTTCCCCCTGGACTCCCTCATGCCTGGTATATCAGTACAGTTGGAATGAATGAATGGCTCTTCTCATCCCCATGCAGAGTAATGGGAAAGCTTAAACCCTGGGACTTTTCTAAGGCGAAATAGAACAACTATGGGCTCTGGAGTTAACAAACCTTGCCTCAAACCCTGGCTCTCTTACCAATTAATTCTTTTTTTTTTTTAAAGGGCAAACATTTTTTTTTTTTTTTAAGATTTTATTTCATTATTTTTAGAAAGAGGGGAAGGGAGAGAGGCAGAGAGGGAGAGAGACATCAATGTATGGTTGCGTTTCACCTGCCTCCAGCCATAGACCTGACTGGAGACCTGGTTTGCAACCTGTTTATGTACCCTGGCTGGGGAATTGAACCTGCGACCTTTGGGTTCACAGGCCGGCACCTTATCCACTGTGCTACCAGCCAGGATACCAATGAATTCTTTAACTTCTCTGAACCTCAGTTTCCTCATCAGCATGGGGCTTGCGCCTAACTCTCACACTGAGCAAAAGTGATTGGCACACAGTAGGCCTGCACTGTAACCAAGCTTGCTTCTTCCTCCCAACACTTCATTCTTACTCACTTCCTTCTCCCTGACCCTGATTTGAGCAAACAGCAATCGGGAAGAGATTAAATAAACATGGCATACCAAAAAAGATAAAACGTTGGGCAGTCAGGCACATGAATGCTTATACATGTCATAGGCGACTTCTGAAAAGATACACAAGAAACTCTCAACTATTTTCCTCTTGGGTGGGAACAGAAAGTTGGGATGGGCTTTGACTTCTCACTTTATAACCTTTCCTATTTTGTGTATATAAAATAATACATAATATAAAATATTACTATATATATATATATATATATATAAAATTTATGCCATGATTATGTATTGATCTTTTCATAAAAACAGAACAAACAGAAAGGAGATAGAACAAGATTTCAACAGTGATTATTTGGGATTAACAAAATAATTCTCTGCTTTATATTTTTCTATATTTTTAAGTGTTCTATAATGAGCTTATAGTTCTTTTATAATCAGAAGGCAAACATGACTTCCAATAGCCCCCCTGGAGTAAGGGGGAGGAGGAGCAGGTGACTGTGTCCAAGGACCCCAGGGAGCAGGAGCTGGAACTGGGCAGAGGCAGTTGTATTTTTGGAGCCATGTGGTTCCTGCTGAGTCAACTAACTAGTTGTTTGGCCCCAGCCTGCCTGTGAAGGCCGGAAACGCTCCCACTCCTGCCCTGGTTCACTCTTAGTCATCCTCTGGGAAAGAGGGTAGGAGTGGGGGAAGGATGCTAGCTAGTTGGGAGCCTCCATCTGCCTGTGGAGCCTTCTCAGCAGTGAAGTCCTAGGAAACCATCTAGGCCTATGCATGCTGTTGCCTGGCATTGTCACCTTGGGGTCAAGCAGCAGCTGGAAGTGAGCAGGAAGGGTTGGGGGAGGGGCACTGGGAAAATGCCCCTCTGGCCTTCAGCAGGCAGCACCCCATTCTCCTTGGAAGTTGCTGTGAAAATTAATCACCGTTTGTCCAGGGCTTTCAGAGTCCCCAGATGAAAGACATGGCAGAAGGAATGTCAGGATGAATACTGTTGACTTTCCTCCCAAACAGCATCAGGACCATCATAAGCTCCCACTGCCCTGACATCCTGGCCTCAAAGCACAGAAGTTGAGCATTAGTATCAAATGCTGCCTGAAGGGGAGGAGGGAAGGGCAGGGGACAGCTGATCCCCATCATCCTTCGTTTTCAGATGGGTAAACTGAGTGCTCCATTTCTCCACAGGCTAACAGGAGGAAACAAAGACTAGGAAACAGAGGAAGGAACCCTTGCAAAGGGGGCTATGGATTACTCTAGGCCAGAGCCCAGGACTCTGCCTGCCTTGTGGGTTAAGGGATGGGAGGGATTCTAGAACTCTCAGGCTGTGCATTGCCAAATAGATTCGCCCCTAGATGCACAAGATAGAGAGAGTTCATTCCAATTTCTAATCCCCCTAGCGAACTGGCTTGATTCTTTGTTGATTGCTTGTGAACATGTGCCCACAAGCTGAATTCAGTCATCTCCTGGCTCCATGAACTTGGGTAGGAAACTATGGTTTTCTACATTCTTCTCATTCTCATCTTCATTTTAACAAGAAGAGAATTGATTTGTAAAACTGCTTATGTGTTTCTGGGCAGGTATACAGAGCAAATTCAATGGACAGAGGATCATGAAAGGGCCAGCCTCCCTCAAGGGAAACGACATTCTTATTGGAGAGTTGGGTCCTTGTTTATGACACATTTAAGCAGTCATAAGGGCAGGCCAGCAGAGCAAAGGCCTGAGCCCCGAAAACAGCAGGACCGTTGTGGAATGGAGAACCCAGGAGACTTTCCTAGGACCCAAGTATGGAGGTGCAAAGGGCCACAACCTAAGTGGAGACAGTGAAGAGCCCTTTGAGGCCAGAATGGAAGGTTCTTGTGAGGATGGACAGGCAGATGGGCAGGCTGGGTGAGATTGTGAAGGCCCTTGAATGGCCAGCTAAAGAATTGGGATTTTGTCCAGCGGGCAATGGAAACCCACCAAATGTCTCTGAGCCAGAAAATGATATCATGCGGAGTTTGAGAGGAGGTTAAAATATTTTTACCAGGAGGTGAATCTTAGCATCTCTGAGTCAGTAGCCCTACCAAGAAATTCACCATCCTTTCCCTCCTGCTCACTCCAGCACCCACCTCCCACTTCTATGTCAGCTAATGGCATGGAAGCACAACTGTCACCTCCCCCATTGTTTTCTGACACGCTGTCCCATGTTACTTTCTTCATAGCATTTATCACCTTTGGGAATGATCCGGTTTAGGTACTTGTCTACTTCTTTTTTCTCTGTTGTCCCATAGAATATAAGCAAAAGAGGGTAGGTAGGGGTTATTACCTGTTTCGTTTGATGTTTCATCTGTAGCATCTATGACAGTGTGAGACTGGTGGTAGATGCTCAATGTGCATTTGTGGAGTGCATGGGTAGATGGGTTGATGAATAGGTTAATAACCCCGCTATGTTCTCAGCTGTCCTGGCCCCAAACCCCTTGTTGGTTTTTCATGCCTCCTTTCTCCTCCTCGGCAGAATCCAGTCATTCATTCATTTCCTGCCTATGGATATTATTTCTGCATCTCCCCTCTGCACTAACACCTCTACCCTAGAAAACAACTCTAAGCTTTTGGAAGGCAGAGGATCTTCCTCACCATTTCCCCCATTGGGCTCAGCCCAAGGCCTTGGCAATGTCAGTCCCTACTGATCCATCTTTACAGTTTTCCAAGTGCTTTTCACACAATCTTGGGCAGACTGGGGACTCGAACCTCAGTCCTCAACTCTAAACAATACATTTATTCCGTTACTCTTCTGATTTATGCACAATTTATGATGAATGAGTGAGTCAATGAA
The DNA here is from genome assembly GCA_004026585.1 of Noctilio leporinus. Taxonomy (NCBI): domain Eukaryota; kingdom Metazoa; phylum Chordata; class Mammalia; order Chiroptera; family Noctilionidae; genus Noctilio; species Noctilio leporinus. The sequence continues at coordinate 24,814 of PVIW01001045.1, forward strand.
AGAAAGAATGCTGGAAGTCCTCAAGATAGATAGTTGAGGGAGAAACTGGAAGTGGGAAGACTGCTGAGGAAATTTTCAGTCAATATTAAAACAAAAGGAGAGAAAGGAAGAGGAGAGTGATTCAAAAGCTGGGGCTGAAGAGGGCTGACTCCCCAGAGGTCAGATTACTTTGTCCCACATGTCATGTACCCTGTCCCACATTGTCTTGTGTGTGTGTGTGTTTTTTAAGACAGAAAGACAGGTAGCCAACCTGGGAGAAGATACCAGAGACAAAGTTAAAGGGTTGGGGAGACTGAATCCAAAGGAGACATTATTTATTGGTTTGTGAGCTATTGTGTTTATAAGCAATAAGTACTAAATATATAAGCACTGGACAAAATTGCCAAAGACAAAAATGTATAAAGAGAAAAATAAAATGAAAATTGCTAGTTAATTCTCCATTTGGGAAAAGTCATTCTAACATTTTAATATACATTTTCCACACTACATAAAAGTAAACATCATATAAATACAACTCTACATTTGTGTATATAAACACACACATTTTTTTTTCTTTTAATGAAATAGATACGTACAATTTTGCAACCTGCTTTTTTGTTCACTTAATAATATGTAGTGAACATAAAGGAAGTTTTATAAGCCCAAAGGGCAGTTTGAAAAGGTAACCTTTGGGATAAACAGGAAGCCAGAGGAGATAAATGAGCATAAAGTAATCGACCAAACACCATGTTCTGGATAAATATTATTAAAGTAAATAAATCTTAAATGTCCTGCCAGGTTAGGTAATTATTAGCTCTCTATCAGCAAGGTCACTAATTCATAGACATAAGATGTTGGTACTTGAAGGAGCCTTTGTCATGATCTAATTCAATTCCCTTATCTTAGATACTGAAAAACCTAGGAGCCTGGAGATGAACTAAGGTGCCCAAAGAGACACAACTGGTGAGCCACAGAGCTGAAATGAGAGCAAAGCGGCCCTCACTCCCAGTCCAGTGCTCTTGCCACTAAGCCATATGCATTAGCAATGTATGTCCTTCTCCCACAGGCGTGGACATGTAGAACAAAACGGAGAGATGAGGCCCTGAACTCAGTGGTTCTCCTGGCGTGTAACATCAGTGGAGGGGTGTGTGTGTGTGTGTGTGTGTGTGTGTGTGTGTGAGTGTGTGTGCATGTTAACAGGGCAGCAAAATGTCCCTGGGCAGGTCCCTGAGGAGATGCTGAGCATAGTAGCTGGGAGTGGTTGGCTCTGCTGTTAGACCGCTGAGAACCAAACCTTGGTTCCATTATTGACCTTGCTGTATGACTTTGGGAAATTTACTTCAACCTTCTTGCCTCCATTTCTTTACCTGTAAAAAGGGTAGCAGTATCTACCTCATCAGATTGGAGTGAGATTTAAGAGATAATGCGCACAAAGGGTTCTAGCAAGGTGTTTGGTATATAGGAAGGGCTCAGTTCATGTGAGCCATCACGATTATTCATACTGTGGCCTGAAGGCCAATGTTCTTACAAACATTAAAAAGAGCTTAAGGGCACATTACAGCTATTCTTGGCTGCAGCCACCTATAGGAAAAGGAGACTTAGAAAGAAGCCCAGCTATGAAGCTCTGCGCGCGCTGTCCGCTATGAGGCCAGTAACAATGAGAGACAATTACTCAAAGGAGTATATGTGGCTTGGAATGGAGCTGTAGGCAGCTGGGACTCAGCAACCATCCAGTATTATTTCATTTATTATTTTTTTTAATTTTTAAAAAATATTTTATTTATATTTTTAGAGAGAGGGAGAGAGGGAGAAAGACATCAATGTATGGTTGCTTTTCACCTGCCTCCAGCTAGGGACCTGGCTGGAGACCTGGCTTGCAACTGGGTTATGTGCCCTGACTGGGAATTGAATCAGCAACCTTTGGGTTCATAGGCCGGCACCTACCCACTGAGCCACACCAGCCAGGGCTCATTTCATTTTATTAAATATACTGGGGTGACATTGATTAATAGGGTCATATAGGTTTCAAGTATACATTTCTATGATACCCAATTTGTGTATTGCATTGTGTGCCTAGCACTCAACTGCCTAATAATCTAATTGGAAGTATCCCCCAAGATGCAGAGGTGAGGCCATCCTCATACTCTCTGCACTAGCCAATTATTATACAAATCAAGGATCTAGAAAAGTTTTCTCCTATTTTTCAATCCATTTAAAAGATATAAACTGTTTGAAGGAAAAATAATAACAAATTATTATGAGGTTTATAACTTATGTGGAACTAAAGGCATTACAAGAATATAAAGATTAGGAAGGGGAACATGTAAATATATTGTTACAAGTTCTTTTACTCTACACAAAGCATTTGCAGGTAGTGATAAGTTAAAGATGTGTATTTAACTTTAGTATAACTATTAACAGCAACAAGAGAAGTATAACAAATGAGCCAATGGTGGTGAAAATGTAAAATTATAAAAAATACTCAATTTATCCAAAAGAAATCAGGGGAAGAGGAAAAAGACATAAAGAACAGAGGAAAGAAATAAAACACAAATAGCAAAATAGTAGATTTAAACTCAACAATATTAATAATCACATTAAAGTTCATTTAAAAGACAGATATAGGTTGGATAAGCAAAGCAAGACACTACTGTATTCTTTGTGCAAGAAAGCAACTCTATAAATACACAGATAGTTTAAAAGTAAAAAAAAAAAAAAAAAGATATACTATGCAAACACTAATCCAAAAGAAAGCTAGATAGCAATATTACTATAAGGCAACATAGGCAGTAGAACCAAGGACTACTACCAGAGACAAAGGGGGACATTTCATAACAATTAAGGGAAGGATCAATTCATCAAGAGGACATATCAATCTGAAACACTGCTGCCCTAATAAAACCTAGAATACGTGAAGCAAAAAATGATTGAACTGAAAGGAAAGACAGGCAAATTCCAATTTTAGTTGAAGCCGTCAACACTTCTTTTTAGTGACCAATAGAAGAGGAGATCAGTAAGGATATAGAAGACCTGAACAACATTACCAATCAACTTGATGTAATGGACATTTCATAACACTCCACCCAAAAGCAGCAGAATAAACTTCTGTTTTCCAAGTGTATCCACCAAGATAGACTATATTTTGGGTCATAAGATCAGCCTGATGGCCCTGGCTGATAGCACAGTGGATAAGGTGCCAGCCTGTGAACCCAAAGGTCACTGGTTCGATTCCCAGCCAGGGCACATAATCAGATTGCAAGCCAGGTTTCCAGCCAGGTCTGTGGCTGGAGGCAGGTGAAAGGCAGCCATACATTGATTATTCTCTCCCTCTCTGCCTCTTTCCCTTCCCCTCTCTCTGGAAATAATAAATAAAATCTTAAAAAAAAAAAAAAAAAGATCAGCCTGAATAAAGTTAAGAAATTGAAATCACGCAAAATACATTCCCTGACGACCAGAATTAAACTAGAAACCAATAATGGGATGATATCTAGAAAATCCCTCAAATTTTGGAAATTACTCAAACAGATCCAAAAGAAGTTACAGGTAAGTTAGAATGAACATATTTTGAACTGAATAAAAATGAAAACAATGTATCAAAATTTATAGGATGCTTGGAGAAAATTTTATAGTTTTAAATGCTTATATTAGAAAAGAAGACTGATTCAGTTCTCAGCCAGGGAAACATAACCAGGTTGCAAGCCAGGTGTCCACCCAGATCCGTAGCTGGAAGCAGGTGAAAGACAACCATACAGTGATCTTTCTCTCCCTCTCTGCTTCTCTCCCTTCCCCATTCTCTGAAAATAATAAATAAAATCTTTTAAAAATAATAAAAAAGAAAGAAGAAAAGAAGAAAGTATAGCACCAATGACAAATTTTTACCTTAAGAAACTATTTTTTTTTAAGAGAGCAAATTGAACCCAAAGTAAACAGGAGAAAAGAAAAATAAAGATAAGAGTGAAAATCAATGAAGTAGAAAATGGACAAATAGTACAGAAAAATCAATAAAACCAAAAGCCATGTTCTTGGAAAATATAAATTAAGTCGATACATTTCTAACCAGACTGATTAGGAGAAAACAAGAAAAGACAAATGCTAGTAATATCAGGAATGAGAAAGGGAATACCACCATAGGTCCTGGGACCTTAAAATGACAATAAGGAAGCATCTATTAACAACTTTATGTTATATAATTCAGTAACTCTACTGAAAGGCACAAGTTATTTGAAAAACACAAGCTCACAAAGCTCATTCAAGAAGAAGTCATGGAATAGCTCCATATCTGCTAAGAGAAATGGAAGTTATACCTAAAAAGCTTCACGTAAAGAAAATCTCAGGCTCAATGACTTCCCTGGTAATTCTACAAAATATTTAAGAAAGAAATAATACCAGTTCTATATAGTCTTTTATAGAAAATGAAAGAGGAAGAAGCTCTTCCCCAAACTGCATTATCATGATATCAAAGCCAGTCAAATACATGACAAGAAAAGGAGAGACTACAGACTGCATCCCTTGTACACATAGATGCAATAATTTCTAACAAAATACTAGCAAGTCAAACCCAGAGATATATTTTTAAAAGACTATAATTCATGGTAAGTGGGGTTTATCCCGGGAATGCAAGTTTTGATCAACACTTAAAAATCAATTCATGTGGGCCCTGGCTGGTAGCACAGTGGGTAAGGTGCCCGCCTGCAAACCCAAAGGTTAGGTTCGATTCCCCAGCCAGGGCACATAACCAGGTTGCAAGCCAGGTCTCCAGTCATATCTGTGGCTGGAGGCAGGTGAAAAGCAACCATACATTGATGTCTCTCTCCCTTCCCCTCTTTCTAAAAATAATGAAATAAAATCTTAAAAAAAAAAAAAAAAATCATGTAATAAATTAAGAGAGCAGCTTCAGCCGAGCCAAAACAATCTTGAAAAAGAAGAATAAACATTTGAGGGACTCACACTTCCTGATTTCAAAATTTACTACAAAGCTACAGTAATCAAGATAGTGCCATAAGGATAGACATATAGCTCAATGGGATATGTAAATAGCTCTTAAAGCTTAACAAGAAAAACATACACCAAAAACCTATTCAACCTAATAAGCAAATTTAGCAAAATAGTTGGATATAAGGTCAATATTCAGAAATCAAAGGCATTTTTGTATACCAATAATGAAACATCAGAGATAGAAGCTAGAAAACAAATCCCATTTACCATAGCAACAAGTGAAATAAAGTACTTAGGAACAAACTTAACCAAGGGGGTAAAAGACCTGTACTCAGAAAACTACAAAACACTGAAGAAAGAAATCAAGGAAGATACAAATAAATGGAAGCATATACCATGTTCATGGATGGGAAGAATTAACATCATTAAAATGTCCATTCAATGCAATCCCAATTAAAATACCAATGACATATTTCACAGATATAGAAAAAATACTTCAAAAATTTATATGGAGCCAAAAATGACCACAAATAGCCACAGCAATCTGGAGAAAGAACAAGGTAGAAGGAATTACAATACTAGATATCAAACTAAACTACAAGGCTACTGTAATCAAAATAATCTGTACCAGTATAAGAATAGACATATAGAAAAATGGAACAGAATAGAGAGCCCCAAAATAAACCCAGGACTCTATGGTCAATTAATATTCAACAAAGGGGAAAGGAACATAAAATGGAGTGAAAATAGACTCTTCAACAAATAGTGTTGGGAGAACTGGACAGGGACATGCAAAAAAATAAAACTAGACCACCAACTTCCACCATACACCAGGATTACTCAAAATAGATAAAGGACTTAAACATAAGCCATGACACCATAAAAGTCCTAGAGGAAAACAGGAAGTAAAATTTCAGATATCCTATACAGAAATATCTTTACTGATACTTCTCCAAGGGTAAAGGAACAAATAAAAAAACAGGACTACATCAAACTGAAAAGTTTCTGTTCAGCTAAAGAAAACACCAACAAAATTCAAAGGGAACCAACTATATGGGAAAACATTTGCAATGATTCCTCAGACAAGGGTTTGATATCCAAAATATATGAAGTACTTACGCAAATTAACACCAGGGAGACAGACAGCCCAATTAAAAATGGGCAAAGGACCTGAACAGACACCTCTCTGAGGAGGACATACAAAGGGCCCATAGGCATATGAAAGAATGCTCAACATCACTAGCCATCAGAGAGATGCAAATTAAAACTACAATGAAATAACACCTCACACCTGTCAAAATGGCAATAATCAACAAATCAACAAACAAGCGCTGGCAAGGATGTGGAGAAAAGGGAACCTTGAGGCACCGTTGGTGGGAATGCAGAGTGGTATAACCACTATGGGAAACAGTACAGAATTTCCTCAGAAAACTAAAAATGGAACTGCCTTTGGACCTAGCGATTCTACTGCTAGGACTATACCCAAATAACGCTGAAACACCAATTCAGAAGAACCTATGTACACCTATGTTCACAGCAGCACTATTTACAATAGCCAAGTGCTGGAAACAGCCTAAATGCCCATCAGTGAATGCATGGATCAAAAAACTTTGGTACATTTACACAATGGAATACTACACAGCAGAAAGAAAGAAGAAATTCCTACCTTCTGCAACAACATGGATGGAACTAGAGAGTATCATGCTTAGTGAAATAAGCCAGTCAGTGAAGAACAAATATCATATGATCTTACCCATTACAGGACAATAATGAACAAAACAAACAAACAAGCAAAACTGGACCAGAGACATGAATGCAAGGAACAGCAGAGGGAAGGCAGAGGCGAGAGAGGGAGGGGGAGAAGGAGGCAAAGAAGGGGAACAGTTCAGTCAAGGAACTAGCATGGATGACCCATGGACATGGACAACATGTGGGACTGACTGTGGGGTGAGGGGTGGGCAGGGTGGGGAAGGGGAGAGTGGCAGGGGTGGGAATGGAGGGAATGTAATACAACAATAAAATAAAAATTTCAAAAATCACAGTATGATTTGAAGTTTTCTGCATTAAAAAAGAAGAAGAAAAAGAAAAACAGCTTATTTGAAGAAAAGTTTCAACAGGTATTTTACCATTAAAGATATACAAAAAGGCACTAAGAATTGGTTTGGCCAAAAAGTTCATTCTATTTTTAAGTAAAAATAAAAGATACAGTTTTTATTTTCACCAATAACTTTATTGAACAATGTATTCATTTTGTTTCACTCAGTTCTGCCATCTTTCAAGCAACTTCATAATTCCATCTTCCCAAAACTTTTTATCTTTTTTGAGCAGAGTTGTTCCAGGTGCCTTTTGCAATCTTCCAGGGAAATTCATTTTTTTTTCTGTTAAGAGAGTTTTTTAAAGACCTAAATAAATGAAAGCCTGAAGGTGCAATGTCTGGTGAGATGACTCAAACTTCCCAGCCAAGTTGGAATAGTTTTTGCCAGGTCATCAAAGAAACAAGCGGTCTCGAGTTATCCTGATGGCAGATGATATATTCTCTGTTGACTAATTCCGGACAGTTTTTGTGGAGTGCTGCTTCAGTTGGTTTTGCTGGGAGCAATACTAGGAGTTAATTGTTTGGTTTTCCAGAAGGAGCTCATAATAGAGATCTCCCTTCCACTCCCACTGTTTACACAACATCACCTTTGGATGAAACCTGGCCTTAGGTATGGTTGTTGGTGGTTCATTTCACTTGTCCCATGATCTCTTCTGTTCCACGTTATTGTCAAGTATCCACTTTTCATTGCCCATCACAATTAGTTTTAAAAATGGAACGTTTTTGTTACATTTAAGTAGAAAATCCCCTACAGGAATACGGTCAAGTAGGCTTTTTTTTGCTTTACTTACGTGGAATTCAAACATCAAGGCAATTAATATAACCAAGTTGTTGTAAATGATTTTCAATGCTTGATTTGGATATGTTGAGTATGTCAATATATGGTATATCATTGATTGTTCTCAATGAATGCCTTGATTTGATTGCTATCAAGTTCAACTAGTCTACCCAACTGTGGAGCGTCTAGTGAGAAATCTCCAGCACAAAACTACGTAAACCGCTTTTGACACATTCAATCAGTCACAGCACCTTCTGCACACACTGCACAAATCTTTTTTTGTATTTCAGTTATGTTTTTACCTTTCCTGAAATAATAAAGCACGATATGCTGACAATGTTGCTTATTTTCTTCCATCTTCAATATTAAGACATATACCCAAAAATTCACCAACTTTGATTTTTTAAAATGCATGTTGACATGACAGCAGTTACAATACAATCTAACAAAACTGTTTTGACTGAAGTTAGACAACTAAGTGAGACTAGAGTCATCTTTATGGAAAAATAAACAAACATTTTGGCAACCTCATTACATGAACTAATTCTCCACATTATTAGTAATTATGGAAATGCAAACTTAAAAACCCAATGAGATATCACTACATACTGCTAGAAGGTCTTAATTCGAAAGAAAATGGACAATACCACCTATGAGCTAGGATTTGGAACAACCAGAACTCGTCTTCATTAATGGTGGGAAGGCAAGATGCTATAATTAACTTTACAAAACAGCCTGGCAGTTTCTTATAAAATTAAATATATACTTACCATGTGTCCAGAAGTATGCTCATAAGTATCTATAGCAGCTTCATCCATAAGCTCTCAAAGCTGAGAACAACCCAAACGTCCATCACTGGCTAAACAGATAAATAAATATTGGCAATCCATATCATGCAATATTATTACAATAATAAAAAACAATGAATTATTAGTACTCATGACAATATGGGTGAATCTCAAATGCATTATGCTAGGTGAAATAATCCAGATTCAAAACCCATGTACTGTATGATCCCATTTATATGCAATTCTAGAGAAGGCACAATTAAATGGTTAGAGGCCGGGGTATGGAAAGAAGAGTGAATGCAGAGGGACACAAGAGAATTTGGGGGGTGGTGAATAAAATAGTCCATATCTTGATTGTGATGGTAGTTTCATCACTGAATATGTACATTTGTCAAAATTCATTTAACTAAAATTAAAATGGGTGAATTTTATGCTATGTAAATTATACCTCAGTCAAGCTGATCTTTAAAAGTTATGAGCATCATTAATTCTCACTGTGATAGTACTCTGAAGGGAAGGTATAGATGGCAGGAGAACATTTAATGTAGAATCCTGAAATCTGAGAAGGCTTTCCTGAGGTAGTGAAACCATGAGTGAGGTAAGGAAGCCTGTAAGTGAGCAGGTAAAGAAGAGAGGGATGAGGCAGAGGGGTGTGTGCAAAGGCCCTGAGGCCCGAATCCTCTACATAACCACCTTTCTGATAGAAACCCTACTTCTGCCTGCCCAACCCTCACAGCAGTGGGTAGCTCACTGCTGCAATTATTGTAATTAATAATTATGACTACTAATTCATTGAGGACTTATTATATCTTTAACTTATACTAGGCAATTATTTCTCATCACGTTTACTCTTCAAAATTGTACCCATGAGGTAGGTTCAATTAGTATTCCCCTTTTATGGATAATAACTTCAAGGTTTAGAGAGATGAGGTAATTTGTCTAAGTCCACACAGCTAGCAAGTAGCAGAGCCAGAATTCAAACTCAGGGTTTTGAAACTCCTGCCCGAGTTCCTACACATTGCATTATGCAGCTTCAGTTAGACACGTCATTGGCTCTCCCCTCCAGGTTTCATATAACATAGTCTCGATCCCTTAATGGCCCAGTATTTGTAAACACACTAGTTTGTTCACATCCCACTTGAAATTCAGCTCTCAAGTCTAAATTTAATAATCTTTGAGAAGTTAATGAACCATTACAATGAGATCACTTGAAATCCCACTCCAGAAAACAGACAGACTTCATAACCATATATAAGGTATAGAGACATGAAGACAGGTAACTGAGAAGTGTTGAATCTCCTTTCCTGGGAAACAGTGCAGTGCAGAAAAAAAGAATATGTACTTGGGAACCTGGTGCAGCGTGGGCGTCTATCCTAGCTTTGACATTCACAGGCTCTGGCTGTGCAGCCTTGGCTGGGTCTGTAACCTCTCCGTTCTCTCACTAGTAAACAAGACTAACACTATCCCTCCTGCAGGATTTTGTGCAAAGCATCCAGCACATAGTCTGCCTATATAATAAGTGTTTTTTAAAATATGTTGTTTATTATTTTTAGAGAGGGGGGAAGGGAGAGAGGCAGAGAAGGAAAGAGACATCAATGTATGGTTGCCTTTCACCTGCCTTCAGCCACAGACCTGGCTGGAGACCTGGCTTGCAACCTGGTTATGTGCCCTGGCTGGGAATCGGGCCAGTGACCTTTGAGTTTGCAGGCCGGCATCTTATCCACTGTGCCACCAGCCAGGGCTAATAAGTGTGTTTTAGAAGATTTTTTTAAAGGTCCTATGCAGTCAGATTCCCTGGGGTCTGGCAGCTATGTTTCCCAATTCTACATCTACTGTTCTTTTCCTTGAAGGCTGGACATAATTTTTTTATGACTATTTTTTGTATTTTTTTTTTTTTTTCCAGGGTATGGTTGCCTTTTACCTGCCTCCAGCTAGGGCCCCGGTTAGAGACCTGGCTGGGAATCGAACCAGCGACCTTTGGGTTCACAGGCCGGCGCCTTATCCACAGTGCCACCAGCCAGGGCTTATTTTTTGTATCTTTTTAAAAAATTAATTTATTGTTATTGTTTTACATTTATCCCATTCCCTCCCCATTGCTCTCCCCTGCTCACCCTCCCCACCCCTTCTTCCACAGTTGATCCCACATATTGTCTATGTCCATGGGTTATTTATACTAATTTCTTTGGCCATAATTTTTTTCACTTCCCTACCACAGAGATGTATGTATAGAGGCTTCACTATCTGGGAGGTTTGTTCCTCTCGAGCAGCCCATTTTCTCCTGGCTGTTGAAGCTTAGAATGAAAAGTGTTCAGATGCTTCAAGGGTCTATTTTAAGCTCCCACCTAGTGGCTTCTTGGTTGCTGCAAACGTTGTAAGTGGATGGTATGCATGTGTGCACAGAAAGGGATCTGACCTGCTTCTATAAATAAGTATGACCAGGATTTAAGTTTAGGTACCATAACTGATCCCCTTAGGGTGCTCACTGGAGGTGGGATAATAGGGGTAGGGTTGAGTTTTATTGTGTCGAGACTTCATATCAGTTCTCTGGGCCTTCTTATAGAGCACTCAGCCTACTGTCATTAATTGAGCACTTAACATGGCAAATTAGCCAAGTGTGTGGCAGGATCTCCACCCGGGGAAGCTGAAACTGCCCCATCAACAGACCTGGTTCAGGAAGTCCGAGCGAGGCAGGTCTCTGAATTTAGAGGAAACTGATTGCTCCTAGGGTGGCCCCCTGATCCAATGACAGCCCACCCATGGGGGTGAATAGTGACCAATGAGCTGATGTGGTGACATGAACTCTGGCCAGTAGGGTAGCAGTAATTAAATCTGGGAAATCTGTTTCTTCCAGGACTGGGAGGGAATTCATTGGCAAATGCTGTGGGGTAAAGAATGCTCACATGCAAAAGGTCCCTCTTGAAATGCAATGCTGCTCGGCTCTCCTGGTATTTCTAGTCTGTAGACGATGCACTGATACAATAATCACAGATAAATGAATAATATTTAAGCTTTGGTGGAATACGAAAAAAAAAGATATAGATAGGGAACTACGGGAGATAGAATGGGGACATCTAACCTAGTCCAGGCACCTGGGCAGGGCAAGCTTTCCTGAAGAAGTGACATTTGAGTTGAGATGTTAAGGACCAGTAGGATTATTTAGTTGAAGAGGTATAAGGTATAAGGTCCTATAAAATTGCCAGAGGTTCTGAGCTGCTTAGTGGCCTGAGCACTCAGAGAGATACAAACAGCCTTTCAGGGTATTGAGATCAGGGGGCTTTTTTTCCAGTCCTCACACAAAGGAGACCCATGAGCGCACAGAGCTGCCACCAGCACCTTGGGGTGAGGCTGCTCATACATTGCTTGCTCCTGTCGGGCCCAGATCAGGAGTTAGGGTGGACCTGAGAGGGAAACAGAATAGGGGGGAACTAACACCTCTATTCTCCCAGACGTATCTCTACCTGAAATGTTGCTGGAGGCCAACAGAGGTGTTTCTTCCAAACCTGAGAATGAAGAAGATGGAAAACACCGACTTTAATTCCCCAGCCCGCGCTGGAAGCCGGTGTCAAGTTGATCTTGGCCCAAGTGGGGCTGTAATTGATGAGGAGACTGCTCATGGCGAGTTGCAGAACCATCCCCGGCTATGGGCTTCACTTGGCTTACCCTCCAGTGACTCACTGGCTTATGAGTAATCCTCACAGGCCTGATTTAGGGAACTTACTCACCCTTCAGAGAAAGACTTTAATGCAATAAAGCAAATGTCAGCAAGTGGGATGCGGCTTAGCACATCACCCCAGCTTGCGCTCAGCTTCCCACTCGCTGGCTCTCCCTGCTTGAGGTCCCTCCCACCATTTAGCACCTGGACAGGCCCAAACAATGGGCAGGCTTCTCAGGCGTGTCACTAGGCTGAGCACAGGCTCAGGGATCCGAAACTGAGGAGGGATCTCTAGCATCAGTGAGACGATGCTCTGGAGAAGCTTGGCCCAGAGAGGCTGGGGGTTGGCTCCAAAACCCTGGCATCAGGGGCATGTGAGGGCTACAAGCCAGGACTTCCCCTCCCTGTCCAGCCTTCTTCACTCAGCTTTCCTCCCATGGAAGCCTTGCTTGGATTATGCAGATGAGGGGCATGGCTGAAGGAAATGCCATCTCCTCAGTCTGAGTGGCACTCTTCTTTGAGGGTGTTTTCCAAGCAAACTATGGAAAGGAAAGGCATGTGGAGAGCAAGGCCTCAAACAAAGCCTTTGAGATGTGATGTTTAGAAAGAGGTGGGCTACCCTGGGATCGGGTGCCTTCTTAGTATTTGCTGACATGGTGCTTGCTGGGGAAGCTGGAGGCCTCTTGGGCCCCCAGAACCTAGGGTTGTGATTAGAATCCGCATGTCAGGCACCAGCTGACTGGTGGCATAAATCCCAACCAGTTTTCTGCTATCTCTGATTAGGAAATCACCCCCAAAAAGTTAAGACTGAGACTGGAATGGGAGTAAAGCCAGCTCCAGGGAAACATCAATACAAAGGAAATTACTCAGAAGGCAAATCAATGCTGCCTTGGATTTATACCCACTCATTGAGGGATGTACTAGAACTCCTGGGATTATCTGGTAGAATTAGTTCCAAGGGTAAAACAGGGTGGGGCGTGGGGCACAGGCACTGAGGGTGAACCTTCACCTAGTTCACGTCTCCATTCCTTGGACATTTTCCCACCGTTTTCTGAGTATCTGCCATGTGCCAGCCACCGGAAGGAAATGGCTGACCACAGCATGGCGCTCAGGTTTGCTGGAATCCAGGGCCTCGGGTTTTAAGAGACTTTTGGGATCATCTAGCTCAGTTCACGTTTTATAGATGAAAAATCGGAGGCTCAAGTTGAACTCCTAGGCTGGGCTCATGGGGCTGAAGAGCCCAGAGTGGGCAGACGCACTGAGCATCTTGCTGTGTGGCCTGCACGCAAGGACTTTTCTTGCAAGTGGGCTTAGGGAAGCTTCTCAATTGGAAAGCATCGTGTTCTGTGCTGTTAAGTCACTGGCACATGAGCAGATTCTCAACTTCCTGTCTCCAACCCACCACATCGCCTTAGGGTTCCCTAGGAAATAATACCCAGTGAAGCAGGCTGGTTCCCCTAAACGTAGTGACTTGCCCCTTACCTTTACCCCAACTCAGGAACATGGAGAAGTGCTTTTTTTTCTGTTTACTACTTTTATTTTACACTATAAAAAACAACGACAATGACAACCAGTAACATATACTGCTTCTCTTCACATTGGTATGGATTTTAAGAAATTATTGCCTTTTCCCCTGGAGAAATAACCTACAGACAAAAAAGTAGTAGTACCACACTGCAAAATCTGCAAATCCTAGAAGTCAACAGCTTGAAGACAACCCTCACAGGTAGGGAAAAAAACAAGTGTCACTAGAAATGATAAGCATGTATAAGGACAGCAAGCTGGGGAAAAGACTGTGTCAATGACACTGGCCCACACAGTAGGTACTCTTTTCCTCCTGGCACCCCCTGCCACCACCTCAAACAGGTGATTTTTGGTCTATGGTCTAAAAACTCTCTTCAGAACGATACAAGAGTTGCTTTGAGTAGAGGTGTAACGAGAAAGGTTCAAGTATGAGTAAGAGTCATGCCAGAGTCCAGAGTCAGGGAAGAACCCACAGTGAAAAGGCAATCCAGGAATGTCACCATCTCACTACTTCAACCAACTGTCTCCATGGGACCCAAGATGGAGTCTCAAAAAGATATGAGGGTTCAAATATATATATATATATATATATATGTATGACTAGATGATCAGCTAGTCCCTGAACCAACAGAGACAGATACGGAGATTGCCAAAGTTAAAAAAGTAACGTGGAAATTGTGCTTCCTTCAGAATGAATTGGCTTCCTAACTGCCTTTTCTTCAGGTTGAGTGACTGCTTTCTCCCGGGTTGTTGCAGGTGTTTATTGCCTTACGCTTGAAATGAAAAGGCGAAGTTGGAGGTGCCAGGACTGGACAGTCCTGAGAAGGGGCCGGGGATCTGGAAGTACAGTAGTCAGCACAGGCTGTGCTCTCAAAATGGCTTGGCCTTCCTTCAGTTCCCGAGAACCTATCCCCGAGGTCAGTCTGAAATTCGTTTGCAAGCCTGGTGACCCCTTGCCATCCCACCGGGACAGTGGGACAGAAGGGGTCTTCAGTATTGCACAGGTATGAAATGTCCACAAGTTTAAAAAACAAAATCACAGTTGTTCTTGGGGCTGGGCAGGTTCCCCTATCCAGTTTTAGCAGGATGTGGCGGTGGCCATGGGGCCCCTGCTGAGCTCTGAGACCGCTGAGTGGGTGGTCACTGGCGCCAGCACTGAGGTAGGGAATGTGCAGTAGGAGGCCTCCAAGTCAGGGCTCAGTGTCTGCAAATGGGCTATGAAGGAAGAACTGGCTGCCTCCCCTTGGCAGGAGGGAGCCTGAGGGGTGGGCGTGGAAGGCAGGATCTCAGATTCATATTGCAGGAGCTGGCCCATGAAGCCAAAGTTGGGTGAGACCACACTCCTTCTCTGCTTGACATAATCGAAGGCGTCCTTCAGGCGAAACTGCCTGGTCTTCATGAGGTAAGCCATGCAGATGGTGGGTGAACGGGAGATCCCAGCCTCGCAGTGGACCAGGACCTTGCCTCCCTTTTCCCTGACACAATCTGGAAGGAAGAAAAGACAGTAGGAATTGGGATTAGAACACAAAGGCAATGCTGAACCCAAGAATTAAACACAGAAGTGACGCAGTTATCAAACTGTCATGCCTGCTCAGCAGCTGAGCTCCTACACCAGACTTCTGCCAGTCCTTAACCCCCACAGGTGAGGACAGCATTTGGGGTCCCACCAATGTCCTTCCCCATGTAGATCCTAGAGCTGCTTCCTAGTGCTCCAGGATACTTGTGCAGATTCTACCACTGAAGGTTCTAGACCTGGAGTAATCCCTCCCTAGGGACACCATCATAACATGGAAGGGTTTCCGGGGGCACTGGAAAAGCCTTGAAATTGCATGCAAATTTTCATCAAGTACGTGCATTTTTCTGAGAGGATCCCAGGCTCCAAGGCTGACTTAGAGAAGCAATTTCTGCTTCTCAAGGTCTGAGTGTAATGGTGATGACCTAGTCCCCATCTGGGTAGATGCCTTCCGGCCTCCCCAGGCCTGTCTGGCTGTGCCAGGGAGGGATGCTTGGCCTGGCTCCCAAGGTTCCTTCCACCAAATGTACAATACATAGTAGCCACTAATGACAGCCCTGGCTAAGTGGGACTTACTAGACAGAAGATATAAATGGCTTTCGCAAATTCCATCTTGCACAACAACGGGAGTTACTGCTATAAAGCTGCCACCATCAGTTAGCATCCTTTAGCTCAATATGATAAAAGGGAGGGTGTGCCCTCTTTCTCTGTCCCACTCCTGCCCCCCAAAGAGCTACAACTATTACAAATTGGAAGGGGTAAAAGGTTAAACATAGAATACACATCAAATAAAAATGAAAACCACAAAATACAGTTTTTCCAAGTCCCTCTCTTGCTACTAAAGAAATAATGACATCACAGGAAGTTGGATGTTTGTGGCACCATGTAAAGCCATAGTATGCAAAAACACTTAAGATTTTGAGAGGAAAATAAAAAGTGAGATCTCTCACCCACCTCCCTCCTCAAGTTCAAGGAGTTTGCGAATGAATCTGCAAGATCTAAAGGATCACGTTTCTGAGGAGTTAGGGAGGAACCCTGGAGTTTCCCCATCTAAGGACATTCCACTGTAGCTCTTTAGAGGTACCCCTACTTCAGTCTCTGACTCAAAAAGAAAAAGGCCCCGTAAATTTGTTCAAAGGAGACCCCAAGTCCCTAGAATTACAGGGTTGTGACTCTCATTTACCTTTGCTCATCTCTAGGCCTCCTTGTAATCTAGCTTTTAATTGGCCCAATGGCACATCCAAAAAAGCAAAAGGCCTACAGCACACTGCTTCCGGATCCCGCTCCACCCCTCCTGGTGTGCCTTCCTTGTGGCCCTCCTGTGGCCTTTCCCTTGGAAGGGGTCAGGGCATGGCTCAGCCTCAGTCCCTCCTTCCACCAGCAGGGCAAGGAGACTGGGTAAAAGCTAATCCTGTGCTTTCAAAAGGGCGTGGGTGTGTGGTTGTGTACATAGACACAACACACACACAGGATGGGCAGGAAGCCTTCTGAGAAACGGCTGGGGGCGGGTTTCCTGACCTCGCTGAGTAGTTATCAGGCTGAGAAGGGCAAGGTATTCCCAGGGACAGGGAGAATAAGTCAAGGCTTTCCCACCCTGAACCCATCATTTACGCTGCCTCTCTGAGACTCCAAAGGGACCATTTCAGCCAAGAGGCTAGGGGGACAAGGAGGACAGGGTTGGCCTTTTGCCTCTGGCGAGTTTAACAGTTTCCCATGGAGCACCAGTCATGCATGACGAGCAGAGAAGACTGTCATGTGGTTGAAGGGGGCCCTTGAACTGCTTGCTACCTGCAGTAAGTAAGTATTGCTGTGCCTGACCCATGCCTTTTCCCCTCCAAGATCCTTCCAAACAAGATACAGGAAAATCACATCTCAGCTGCAACAACTGTGCATGTTCAAGGAAAGGACCTAGAAAGGAAGACAAGACCACAAGTTTGGGGAGTGGTGCTTGCAAATTTGAGACAGTAAAAAAGTCAGCCCAGCCTCAAGGGAGAAGGATGGGGGAAAGAGGAGCTGTCAAATAGGAGAACTATCAAGCTACATGGAGGAGCTGGAAATACAAGGCCCAAGGGAACAGGCACAGGGAAGAGAGGTTATCAGGCCTACAGAACAAAATAAATGGTAACTGATTCACAGAATAGAGAAAGGAGGCAAAAGATGCCAACTTTTCTCTGCACAAAGCATGGAACTTGACTCAAGTGCTATCTGTAATCCAAAATTAGCTGGAAATGCAAAACAAATTGCCCCCAGTGCAGTTTGCTAAAAATTGTAGAATGCTGCCGGAGCCCTTGGGGCTTCGTGCGTAAGTAGTGCTCTCATAATCCTTCTGTTTGCTTTTAAAAATATCCCAGCCTACGTAGAAGCACAGATAGGATGATTCTTTCTCTTTTCCTGCTTCCCTTGTGGGGAGATTTCGCACGGACATGCTGTACTTCCCACCTAGCTAGAGACCATAACAAGAGCGGCAGTGAGTATTTCCATAAAATTGCATTAATTTATCTTGCAAATTAAAGTTGCTATTAATATCAACTCAATTCCCCTCTGCCTTTTGGGTGGCTGCACCCCTTCTTGGCTCCAACTCTTGATGGCTGCATATGGAAGACACTTTTCTTCTCCTCAAAGGTGGTCGCCACCAGTACATCAAAACCCAAGGACTTGTGTCCCTATGAGGCACCCGAAACAGGTGAGGGGGAATGGCTGAACCTACCAATGAAGTCTATTGCTTCTTGAAAGTGGGAGCTAATGTCAGCTGTGTGGCTGTCTTCCACGGGGACCCATTTGTAGTGCAGGTGGCTCATGCAGGCCTCAGAGGTCCGCCGGGAGACATTCAGCAGCGCTGTGATGTGCAGGTTGGCGAGGAACTCGCACTTGGATGCATGGTAGGCACTTCCAAGGTAGAGGAACGGAAGAATTTCAACTGGGCCGCCCTGGAAGCAGGGGCAGAAGACAAGCAGGAAATATTGGATTAGCCTGCTTACATGGGAGAGGAAACAAAACAACCCTGACCTATTTGTTTTAAGGTGGGAGGTTCCCTGCCCGGTTTCCAGGCAGAGAGTGTTCAGAGTCAAGGCTGCTCAACCAAGAGTGTGGGTGAAGCCTCCCTCCCAGCTGTCTCTACCTTGCATGACTGCTGGTGACTTTGTGATGGCAAAGAGTTCCATTTTCTTACACTGTCAAGAGGTAAGAAGTGCTGGGAACTTCCCTGTGCTGACAGATGAGGAGCAGTATAGCGTGATGGGGGGAACGGAGATGCCTGTGTTAAAATTCTAGCTGACCCAAGAGGACCAGGTCAAGCCCTTCGATTTGGAGGCAGCTCCCATTTCTTTCTAGATTGGATGGAGAAGGATTCAACAAGGTGAGCTCCCCCTTAACACGCACACACACACACACAGTCCTGATGTTTTAATAGTGTATTTCATCAAACCCCGTACACAGTTGATTGTAGGATGCAGTCGTTTTCAGAGATGTTAAAATGCACTACCTCTCCCTCAAAAAAGCATGCTTGTTAGAAGTGAAAATACCTACTATCTACCCAGAATCCTCAAACAAAGAAAAGCTGTTAGGCTAGGAGTAGAGGGGCTTCTCCCACCCCTAATCTTCTTCACGTGGGGTGGAAGGTTTTGGTGAGAGAGGCTCACATCAGCTGCCTTTTTGGAAGATCACCCACCCACCAGGTTGCTATTAAGAAGGATCCCTATGGGAACCAGAGACCACCCAACCCAATGCAAAGCTGAAAAGAACTGCTAGCTGGTCATACTCTGGCAGTCTTAACATTTCCAGCCTCCCCTCTCCTTTTCTCCTTATGTTGCTGCTGGTAGCTGCTGACTTAGGGGTATCCCACCCCTGGTCACTGGGCTTCACTGTACTAGACAAGGGCTCCAGGACCCATTCTTGCACCTGGCCACAGCCAAGGCTCAGAGCTAGATATTTCAGTTTAGGGGCCAGCTTCCTAGGCACATAGAAAAATACTCTTAGCCTTAAGGAAGGGAAACAGAAAGCGAGAAAGAGGGGGAAAAAAGGCCAGTGATAGTTGGAACAATGGAAGCTGCAGGATACTTAGAGGGAAACAATGGGCTGGAGGGACAGTGGCTTCATCTTTGGGCCCCTTTTCCATATCATCCATCCACTTCCCCGTTCCATTTCCTGTCCTGCCCTGCGACAGGAGTAGAATGGAAACTGCCAGACTTGCAATAGGAAAAGGGACATGGAACAATGGGCGGCAGCAGGCAATTCTCACATTACCCAGCATGGGCTATTTGCTTTTTCTTTCTTGAGAAGTCAAGTGTTTAAGCAAAGACCAGTTTGGCCACTTGGAAGCTAGTTTAACAGCAGTGATTTTCAATCAGCATGCCACAAGAATTTTAAAACACGCAATACCTGACATTAGTCAGGGGTACTGACCTCTTTTCGCTTAGATTGTCAAATAAAATGACAACAGCCAACATGACAATAGCTGGTCAGTGTGAATGCCTCACCTTGAACTCTAAATACATAGGTCATGTAATCGAATTGCATCTTGTTAGTCACGTTGCATAATAAAGTTACATCTGATTGGTTAATTCTTTGTACCAAGAATCTTTATATACAAAGATAAGTACCTGAATTTTTATATATATTTTAAACATTTTCTTTTTATTTATTTTTAGAGAGGGGAAGGGAAGGAGAAGGAGAGGGAGAGAAACATCTATGAACATAAACTGGTTGCCTCTCACACGTCCCCAGCTGGGCACCTGGCCCACAACCCAGCATGTGCCCTGATAGGGAATTGAACTGGCGACCTTTCAGTTCTCAGGCCCATGTTCAACCCACTGAGCCACACCAGCCAGGTGGCACCTGAATTTTTAAAAAGTCGCTTTTGAATTAAAAAAGTAAGTAATGATCATTTGTAAACCAATCAAAGTGATACCTATTTTTGGTCAGATCAGCAAAAATATATATTTCTTCAGTGTGCCACAAAATTTTAGTAATTAGTTCATGGGTGCTATGAGGTGAAAATGGTTGAACATCACTGCTATAGAGGATTTTGCAAAAGGGAGTAATAGTAACAACCACTATTTTCATTAGGACTTCTCCTGGCTGGTTCCTGGGCCTAACACTTTAGTTAGCTGTGTGCCTAGGGAGATCTCATCCTCACTTTAGTGCCTGGAAAACGCTGACACACCAGCCCTGGGATCCTATCCAATTTCTCCTGGAGCTTAGCCCAACATACCCCTGAAACGACGTTTCTTTCCTTTTCTAAATCTTCTGTTTAGAAGCACGAGGAACAAGCCAAGGGCCTTCAGAAACCCCAGATGAACACAACCTCAACTGGCTTCTAAGAAGCGGTGCTAGGGAGTTCCCCAGATGCACTCTAGAGACACAGCAGGGCCTCCCCAGGCCTCGTTCTTGGCCCAAAGTCTGCAGTGCTTCTACAACATCCTGTCAATTCTTGTTTCTCTTTCATTTTCTGAGAAACATGCGGGAAAACACAACCCAAACAACACACAAAAATAGAAATCCAGATAAGCTGGATGCCTATGGCTTGTAAACTGAGGGTTCATCAAGCACCTTTTTAATAAAGGAAAACAAACAAAATAAAAACCTGGCACCTTGCCAAGCTAAAAGGCTTCCTGACCTATGAGCTGAGCCCATTCAAGAAAAGGCCACCGGGCTTTCCTTGGAATTTAACCCCAGACCTCTCTCTGCCCATGGCAGGCAGCTGGCATTTTTTGGTAGCATCTAGAAATCTTTCTTCTTGTGATTTTGGAAATGTTCTCATTGGGAGAGACAAATTTGAAAAGCTCCTCCTAGCAAGTCAGGTGAATAGCCCTTTTCCAAAAGAAGGTGTATGGAAAACAGAATGAGGTCCTGAAAAGAACCAGGTAGGGGCGTTAAGAGAACAGGGTTCTGGGTCTGTATCGCCATGGACCCAGCTGCAGGATTCTTGGTAAACCCATCATCTCACCAGCCATGAAAGAGTTTTTTCTCTCTGTAAAGTGGGAAGGTAGGTTTTCATCTCTGGTTTCTGCCAGAATTGGGCCCTTTCCTCCCCTTCTCCTCCCTTTTACATGATGCCTCCTTTGAGTTGTCACAAAGTACAATTTTTGGAGGGAAAACAACATACACATGTTGGTGGAAACATGAAATCCTCTGGTTCTCTTGATCTCCTCTGGTTCCAAAATTTATGGAATTATAAGCAACAGAAACCCTCAGACCAGTCTGCTTAGCCATCTGAACTATAGTTTTTCGACAACAATCATTCTACCTCCCTTCACCCCCACCTCATTTCAGTTAAAAAATACCCAGTAAGACACACTTTGACATATTGGGCCGGTGTGCAGTAACTGTGGAGTCTGAATAAGTGCAAAGAAGATCAACACAGGAAGCCTGAAAGTCAGCTCTGAAACATCTTCAGGGAAATCTAAACCAATACTTGGGAGCTTCTCTGCACCTCCCAGGCCAGCTAATAATAATACATTGTTCACTTCCTCTTTTCTCCAGCAGCTGTCAAGCGTCCTGTGGCTCATTTGCTCTTGTCAGCTTGTTTGCTGGGAGGAAGCCCATTTACTCTTGGATGGGAACTCAAGTTGGCAAGCAACAGAGGCTCTCTAACGCCAGAGTCTCTGCCAAAACCCTGATCCACAAAAGAAGCAACTGAGGTTGCTGGGCCTGGAGAGGAAGAGTCACGGTGCCGAGGAAGGAACGGGGGCCAGGAGCTGCGACAGCACTTCCTCACCACGTACCTGGTCATAAGCTGGCCGGTAGCTGATGCTGAGCATTTGTTTCCCACACTGGCTGATGAGGGCCGTCTCGGTTTCAATCTTCTCTTGTGAAATGGGTTTTACATCCACGCAACACTCAGGATACTCAGAGTAGAAAGCCTCATATCCCCCTACAGAAAAAATAAGCATCGATTTCTCAGGCCGTCAGAATGTCAGAAAATGCCCACAATCAATCAATACCCTGAGTGTGAAATAGTCAAAAATATCAAGCTAATAGAGATTTTGGTCATATGAAAAAAAGTGAAGCAAACCAGCTAATAGTTTTATAGAATATAAATGGGCTCTACACACACACGCGCGCACACACACACACACACACACACACACGAGACAGGCAAGCACGCACTCTTTTAAAGAGCTATAGGTCAGAGAGATAATAATTAACTTTTTGTGTCTACCAGAAGCAGCTGAAACTATGAAAGAAAATATATCTGACATCTGGCAAATATTAACCAAATCCCCCCAGAAAACAAAAGCTATTTTGTCTCTTGTTTATCTAAAATGTAGGTGTGATTCTACAGAATTTCATTATTTTCAAGAAAGAAACTCCTAAACTGGTCTATTTCATCCCCAGCCTGCCCTCTAAATGGGATAATAGCAGAAACACCCTCCAATCGTAAGAGACAGAGGCTAACATGAGGTTTAACTCAGGGCAATAAAACAGCCAAGAACACTGCTGACAATTCTCTCCATAGGCCCAATTTACCAAATTGGAGGAATGGAGCCTTCTGAACTTAAATCATTGCCCCAATAAGTAAAAACTTTCTTGATT
Organism: Noctilio leporinus; assembly: GCA_004026585.1. Lineage (NCBI taxonomy): Eukaryota > Metazoa > Chordata > Mammalia > Chiroptera > Noctilionidae > Noctilio > Noctilio leporinus. The sequence continues at coordinate 47,611 of PVIW01001045.1, forward strand.
AACACCTACCCTCCCTTTAAATTTCCTTATTACTTCCTTCCTGAGTTTCCTGTTTCCCACATGCTCTCAAATGGATTAGTCAACTATTGTACTGGCAATTTTGTGAAAATTCTTTTTATAAAAAAGATTTTATTTTTATTTTTTTAGAGAGGGGGAAGGAAGAAAGAGGAGAGAAACATCAATGTGTAAGAGATTCACCTATCAGTTGCCTCTTGCATGCCCATAACTATGAACCTAGCCCACAACCTAGGTGTGTGTCCTGACCAGGAATCGAATGGGTGACATTTCAATTCACAGGCCAGGACTTAAATCCCCTGAGCCACACCTGTAAAGTGTGTGGCTTTACACAATTCTGTAAAGATTCTTAATATTACATTTAAATTTCTCCAAATGGATCAGTTAAGGTAAGCCTTTTCAGGCCCAGTACACTCTGTGGGGAAGAACCAAGTGAAAACCTGGCCTCTGAAGCCTCAGAATGATGGGGGATCCTGGGTGAACAGGTAGCTTTGCTTGAGGAAACCCTTTGCTTCCAATCCAAAGGGAAGAAAGGCAATTCATGGAGCCTCAAAAAAAAATTGGCTTCTGTCTTTTTTTGGCAAGGTGAATTCCCTTGGGTGTCAAATCAATTAACAATATGCATTCTGAGGCCATGTATTTTCCAAAAGCCTCCCTTTTTCTTTTGTCTTTTGGTGGTGTGATAGTCCCACAGCAGAGTACAGGGTGGTTTTTTAAAGATCCTCGCAATGGACGAATGATTAATGGATTACATGGCAGCCTCAGCTCCCTCCCAGCAGCCAATTCCTCTAACGAGTCATCTTGCCATTACCGCTTCCTCTCAGCTCCCTGGAATTGTCCCTGTCCCATTTAGTACACCCAATGCCCCTGAAGTCACTTCAACAAACAGCCCATTGGGCCTCCCCAGTGAGCTTCTGGTCCTCTACAATGTCCATGTTCCTGGTCATGATGACAGGAAGCCATGCTGGAGGGGATGGAGGTAGGTATTTTTGGCTAGGGTACCTCTTCCCGCCCAACCACAGCCCCTGGTCTCCTTTCCTAAGAGGCAGAAAGAAGCCAGACTAAACACTGCCATAGAGCTTCCTTGGAAGAGAAAGTCAGCAAATCATTTCCTGTGCCTGTGCCTCCACATTTTGGGTTCCAGGAAACAAAATGAGTGATATGGGATGGGAACCTGGAGTAAGAGTAGCCCAGGAGCTCTGAAGCTTCAGGAGGAGGTTGGAAAACAGAAGCCTTCAGACCACCTCATCTCTTGGCTTTAAATAGAGCACTTAAGAGTTGGCTGCCAGGAGAACAGAAAGGAGGTGCGGGCGTAGGCTGGGTCCTGACTGCCTGATGACAAAATAAGACAGGCAGACAATGAGTCTCAGTGTAGCTGTGGGACAGATAAACAGGGCCCTGCCTCTTCAAGCAGGGGTCAGCAGGAGTCCTCCAGATTAGACGGTCTCTGTCTTTCACCCACTCCCATCAGAGGCGTGGAGAGACAGAACATTCCTCTCTGGTGCCTCACTTAAGAGCCTTGGCGATTCTTTTGGCTGCTTCAACCCTCTTAAGAGTGATTCTGTGTTTGATCACCATCACATTACCAGGGGAGCAGAGCAAAGTGCATGGACACTATATATAAATATGCACTGACAAGGCCATTCAGTCACCCACTCATGACCGAATATAGGGTTTTGTTGGGGGGGGGGCAGATTAAGGGAGTGCAAAAGGCATTGTACCCCTAAGATCTGAGACACCACTAGATTAAACCTGAACTCATAGGTGGACATGAGTTAGGTAAGGAAATAAAATTGTTTTTGGCAACAACTTGAAATTCAGTAGTGTTAGAAGTGGACGTATCAATCAATTTTTACCGATATTTAAAATACACATAACTTTCGACCAAGCAAGTCTCCAAATTTACCGAAAGACAATGCACATTTAGATAAACATTTAGATGAACACATATTCCACCACATTGTTTCAAATAGTGAGGCAGGCAGCAACCTATTGGCTCTCACCAGGAGACTGGTTTAAAAAGTGAGCCAGGTTTGACTGGTGTGGCTCAGCGGGTTGGGTGGCTGGTTCAATTTCCAGTCGGGGCACATGCCTGGGTTGTGAGCCGAGTCGGGGTGTGCAAGAGGGCAACGGATGGATGTTTCTCTGGCACTCTAATATTTCTCTCCCTCTCTTCCTCCCTTTCTAAAAATACATTAAAAAAAAAAAAAAAAAGTGAACCAGGCATGAATGCTTTGATAGGAACAAGTCTCCCAAGATCCAGTTGGGTGACAGAGGAAGATACTCATGGGAAAAGATTTAAAGATGAACAAGAAACCGTTGGTGGTTGTCTCTGGGGAGTAAAACTGGGTTTTAAGGGTGTGCAGAAGCCCTATTTTTCATTACATAGCCTTTGCATTCATTTTTTTTTTTATTACCTATGTATGTTTCTTTCATTTAAAAACATTTCAACATTAACTTTCTTGAGATGTAAGTCTATAGAACTGCCTATATCCTGTGACGACAACAATCTCTAAACTGTCGGCTTGGCCCCTCTGGAGAGGGGTAGGAATCAGAAGTAGAACCAGGAGTTTCTTGAGCCACACCTTTCATGCTGGGGTGGGGGTGGGGGTGGAAGTAAGAACAAGAGACAAAAACCACATCAGGAAGATAAATCAGGGGCCCTGTGTGAAACCTTTGCAAGCTTGGAGGGTATCCCTCCATCACCTGAGGGCTGAGGCTGACTGCAGAAGGAAGTTATCATCATCAGCCTTTGTCATCTCCCTAACAGGAACCAACAGGGGTGCTAACAGAGGCGGGAGCTGTCCTGGTGCCTCAGGAATCTCCTGGCGTGGAGGTGTGTGAAATTCCCCCAAGGTTTTAAAACGGAGCCTTTACACCCTCAGCTCACTGCACCCGCGTTCTGAACCACATCACTGTTGCATCCTGAGGTCTGGGCACGAGGGGTGGCAGGGTTTGGGGGCGCGGCCTGGCCTGGGCTCTGGACTCCGCACTGCGGGCTCGGTCCTCCGCAAGGCTGCGGTTACGAAGGGCCCAAATTCAAAGGCTGGAGGGGACAGTTAAAAGGAAATGACCCAGAAATCGATGCTCTGGCTTTCAGAGTTAAACCCCCCACCCTCCACCGGAAGTCAAAGTCCTCTCCTCGGCAGGTGTAACGTGGCACAGCTTCTGGGGGCGCAAACCGAAGGCGCCGGGACCCCCTCCGCCACCCCTCCCAGGTCCTGACTCGCCAGCTGACCGGCGGGCCCCGGCTCCAGGCCCAGGGCGATCCCAGGGCGAGGGGGCGCGGAGCGCGGACGTGACAGGGATGGGAAGGCTGTTCGCTCCAAGTGAAGCTAGAGAAAAGCCTGGGAGAGGACAGGGGGAGGCCGGAGGAAAACAATAAAAAGCAATAAAGTGGAATGGAAAGGAAGGGGGAGGGGCTCGCCAGGGTCAAAAAGGCAAGAGGGGTCAGCGGAGACACAGCCTCAAGTATGTTAATTGCCCAGGCTGGGGGGACGGGGACACCGCGGCGCCTCGCGCGCGGGGGTGGTCGCGACCTGCCGATCCCGCTAGATACGTCCATCCAAACGCTCCCAGCCCGGGCCCCAGGCGGGCCGCCGGTGCCGCCCCAGGACCAGGGCCAACGGCCGGCCAACTGCGAGGAAGCGGCGTCCGCAGCCGCGGGACCGCTTCACCCACCCAGGGGGACTCGCTGTCAGGCGCTTTCGAGGAACGCGGAGCGGAGGGGAAGCGCCGACACTGCCAGCGCCCCGGGAGCGCGCGTCCAGCCGGGTGCAGACCCGGGCAAGCGCGGACCTCCGGGGCCCCGGGCCGGGCGGGCGCCGGCGCGCGCAGGGGACCCCAGAGCCCAGGACGGCCCTGGAGGGAGACGGGGGGCCAGGGGCCCGGCCGCCCGACACGCTCACCTTTCAGGAAGTAGACGCGCGGGCCCGCGGGCAGGCAGGCGAGCAGCGAGGTGAGCACGACGCGCGCTGCACTCTCCTCGCGCAGCTTCTGCCAGTGGCGGCTGCCCTGGTCCAGCACCACCACGGCCGCCACGCCGCCGCCTCCCTCCTGCAGCAGCCGCGCGCGCGCCGCCTCGTCGGGCAGCACGTAGCGCGCCGACACCGCGCCGCCGCGGGCCCGCCGCAGCACCACCGAGTTGAGGTTGACGTTGAGCGAGCCCCGCACGCTGGAGGCTGCGAAGGCCAGGTAGGGCCGGCAGTCCAGCACCACGCAGCGCGTCGCCGCCTCCTTGCGGAGCATCTTGCGCAGCTGGCGCCCGTCGAGCGACGTGACCTTCATGCCGCCGCCCAGCGGCCCGAGCCGCTCAGGTGCCCACGGCCAGGGTGCCCACCGGCGAGGCGAGGCGCGGGAGGGCGGCCGGCGGGGCTGCGGCCGGCCTGTCGAGCCCGGCGCCGGAGCAGTCGCCCAATTCTTCTTTCCCGCCCCGCACCTTCGGCGCCCGGCCCGGCCACTCGCCGCCCCAGAAGCCGGGGATTCCTCCGGCAGCGCCGCTTCTTAAGTGGAGTGTGAGGCCTGTGACGTGGCTGCCCATATATGGCCGAGGAGGGCTGTTGCCCCGCCCCCTGGGCCCTGGCCACGCCCCTGAGGCGCGGCGGGGGGGGGGGGGCGGAGGCTTAGTCAGCCTGAAAGGGAGGAAGTGGAAGGCTCCTCCCTCGTGTTCTCTGTGGCACCAGGCGGAGAGACTCACTCGGGCATCACCGGGCACTGCCGGCGGGGCGTCCGGAACGCCACGAGGCCGAGGTGACCCACGCTGTGCGGGAAGAGGGGGAAGCGGAGGAGGCCGGGCCGGCGCTGCGCTCGCGGGCTTTGAGTTTCATAGACGTAGGTTCGGAACCTGCCGGGGGCCGTGCCAGGCACCGCGCTGGACCGGGCAAGCGGGGGAAGGGATGGGGGGGCCGCCAGATGAATCAGAAATTCTGACCCGAGTTCAGTTCCCTGCCAGTCTTCACGCGTGACATGTGATAGTAGGGATTTGTTTCCAGGGGTGGGTTATAGGTGAGTTGGGATCGGGCTTGTGTTGGAAGGTATAGTTGAAGCTCGGTAATGGGTGTTGACGACACTGCTTCTCTGCTTTTCTGTACGTTTGTAATTTTTCGCAATAAAATTACCTACAAATAAAAATGGAGAGAGAAGAACCAGCAGTTAATCTTTCCAAACGGATTCTGCCTTCAAAAGATGGACGGTCCTTTTCGCTTGCCACACTGTGATAGTCATTAGAATAATTGTTTTCCCAGGAGCCGTTTTCTGGCCCCTGAAGAACCTGTCGTGAGATCAGCTATGGCATCAACCTACATCTGTTGACGACTTAGTCCAGCCAACTGTCCAGGTGGCTTCTGGATTTGGGGGATTATCTGTGGATCAAGTATAATCTGAGGCTGTCTGGCCCCGCCAGCCTCCAGCAGCTTCAGGCTTCTCATCCTCAGTGGAGGGGAACTGGACACAATTCACCCCGTTCCCGTATTTATTGAGGATCAGCTTTGGCCAGGTTCTGCTAGCTGCAGGGACACCTGTGAGGGGAACATACCTCCCCTCCCATGTTCATGACCAACCATTTTATTTTTACCTTGATGTGGGGGAGGCTGCTTCATGGAAAACAGTTTGCCTTCTAGCCGCTGCCCTCATAGGGGGATGAGGTTTTTAGAAGGAAGCAGAAATTGCATTCTGAAGTCAAACGCAGTCAGCTGGACACCACTAGCAGGCACTGCTTCCAGGTCACAGCTGCGTTGGGGTCAGAGGTGCTGCCCTGCCATTGGGGTCTTAATGAAGATGTGATGTGGGGGTTTTCTTTCTCTTTGGGAGTTACCTGTGCCAGCTTTCCCTGAAATTTGCTCTGCCAGTGTCACCAGTGCCACTCATGCCCAGACATCTAAGCCCAGAGCCACAGAGGTATGCAGCACATGGGCAGGCTCTGAAATGGGTGCTGGACACCAAAGCAAGCAGGACCCACTGCCCCTGCTGCCACCAGCCCAGAGAGGGGCCCTGGCCCAGCCACAGGCCTCTTTAAGTTCCTGGAGTCAATATGGAAGACCTTCCAGAGGGGTGTGTGTGTGTGTGTGTGTGTGTGTGTGTGTGTGTGTTGGGGGGAGGAGGGTGGCTAGAGAAAGCCCCCCAGAGCAGAGGAGAACTGAAGCAAACTTTGAAGAATAAATTGAGGTTAGCCAGGCTGTGGAGGGGCAGGGTGGAGGGCATTCAAAGCAGAGGAAACTGCTTAAGGTAAACAAAAAAGAAAAGAAAAAGAAAACAACAGCCAGCATGTTATGTGCTGGAGGCATGTGGGAGACTAAAGCACTTCTGGCATTTATTAAAAAATTAACCTGGCTTATGTGATTCAGTGGATTGGCACCTGCCCGAGAACCCAAAAGTCACTGGTTCAATTCTCAATCAGGGCGCATAACCAGGTTGCAAGCCAGGTCTCCAGCCAGATCCCCAGCTGGAGGCAGGTGAAAGGCAACTATACACTGATGCCTCTCTCCCTTTTTCCCTCCCTGCCCTTCTCTCTGAAAATAATGAATAAAACCTTAAAAAAAAAATTAAGCAGAGTCAGGTGACTGGGGGCCGTGTGTGTGCCATTTAAGGCATTTTGATTTTATCCTTTGGCTGGGGCAGCCCCAGGTAAGGGGACTGACTTGGTGACTTGGTCAGTGAGCAATTGTTGACCTCCCTGAGGCAGCACTGTGGAGGGTGGATGTTTTGTTTGAGTGGGGGTGGCATCCAGACCAGAGTCGGAGAGACAGATAGGAGGCTTTTGTGGGTAATCCAGGCCTGAGCTGGTAACGGCCACCCGCTGCTGGAACTTGGCAGTGTTCGCAGCAACTGCAAAGGCTACACGGTTGAGGGAAACGTTTAGGAAGTAGCTTTCCAGAAGGGATGGGATCAAGAAAGAGGAGTAGAGGGTGACCTTGAGTTTTTAACTGGGGTAAGTAGGTACAATGGTGACACCTTTAGAGAGGGACCCTACGGAAACAGGTCTGGGTGGGTAGCAGGAGGAGGACGGAGAAGGGGGTGAAATTTAGACATATTAATGTTAGAGCTGATCACGGGCCAGCTAAAGGGGTGTCCAGTAAGCAGTGGGGTGACTTCACAACCACTACGGGAGGGTCATCTGTCAGCTGAATTTCTCCCTCATTTCCCGTATCCATGAGATTACCAGGTCCCAGGATTCTGTCTTCCAGATCTCTTTCTGGCCTGCCCTTCCAAGTCCTGTAGTCAGGGCCTCCTGCTCTGTGGGTGTGTGACCTGTGCAGCTTCACAGAACTCCATGCTTAAAAGGGCCCCGAGCTTGCTTGGTCTAATGCTCTGACATCACTCTTGAAATTCCTAGTATGTTTTGGGCAAGGGACCCTGCATTTCCTTTTTGTACTGGACCCCACAAATTATGTAGTTGGTCCTGTGCATAGCTGTAAGTAGAGGGCTGCATTATCCCCCGCATTAGACCCTACAGTTGTGTCCTGTTTGTCATTCTCCAAGCCCTCCCCTCGCTCTGCTCTTGTCTTCTACAATGTGATCTTTCTAAGCATAGATCTGAGCATAGAGCCCACCTGCTCTGCTGAGAAACCTTCAACGACAACCTACGCACTGTCTGATAAAAGCCCAAATTCCTTAGTGGAACACCAAGGTCCTTTCTTCTGGCCAATTAGTCATAACCCACCTCTGACCTTGCTTCTCTCCTTCCTTCCTTCCTTCCCCTCCCCTAACCCCCTTCTCCAGCACACCAAGCTGTTTCCCAAACTTGCCCAGCACTTTGCTTCCTCCGCCCTTTCTACAGGACTGAGTGCCTCCCCCATTTCTTTGTACAGGAATCCCTTTTCACCTTCACACAGCAGCTCCAGAGCTACTGTCCCACTCCAAGAAGAATCCACCTCTTAGTCCCCCCAGCCTCCTGGGAATTCCCCTCACCCAACCTGAGCATGAGCTGATCTGTCCTGCCATTAGCCTGCAGGCTCCTAGGCCACTCTCAGGACTCATCTCACCATCTGTGACTCCATCAAAATACCTAGCACATGGTAGGAGCTTCATGTTGGTGGACTGCAGTTCAGTGCTTGCTGAAACTTGAGAGCCGCTGGCTCTTTAGGAGGTGCCTGGGAAGAAAGTTGGCCATAGCATAAGTCAGGGCCTTAGACCCTGGATAAGGAGGCCATAGGATCCTATGGACACACACCCCAGATCAGGAACTAAAGTTCATTGGCTGTTAGCTAGGAGGAAGAAGAGGGTACCTGAGATGAACTGTGTAAATATCATGCCTATCCTCCCTACTTCTTTGGGATGGGGGTAAGTAAGGGTGAGTTCAGGGGAAAAAGCAGGATTTAAGTTAACACAGTGAGTCCATGAGGTAGGACCTTGTTCTCTTTGTCAGTCTTTCTCCTCACTGCCAGTTATTCCCAGAGGGATACAAGAAGATTTTTAGGTTTCTTGGATCTCACCTGATTAGTCATCCTCATGCTCAAGATCTGGTTTGTTATTATGAGCTAGGGTTCTTACCCTTTGGATCACCAGAGTTTACCAGACCTGGAAACTCTTGTGTCAGCCCCTGCTGTCACAGCCTCAGTGAAAGCCACTGGGATTCCTCCCCAGCCCTACTTCCCCCATCCAACCATTACGTGGGGCTGGGTGGCCTGTGGAGTGGTCCATAGGCCACCCCAAGGGCCCCCTACCAGCCCCAGCCCTCTCAAAAGAATGCATTTTGCCTCCTCTTATCATTGGCTTGTTTGTTTCTGATTAGGAAAGTAAAGTAACATGTGCTCATTATTGAAAATGTGGAAAATGCAGAGAAGTGAAAATGATATTTTTCTTAAAAAGAGCGCTGCTTCCTTTTGCTCAGCATTCCAAATCAAGGGCTGGATCCAAAACTTGCTTCCTGCTGTCTTGAATAAAGGAGGGAGCACGGGACTAGGAGTCAATGATCTGGATTTCTAGCCAGTCTTCTATTTCCAGATTTTATTCATTTACCCAATATTTATAGTGTGTCTTTTATACATATAGGTGTTTCTCTCCCCATGGTCCTCCCATCTCCCTTGGGAGGAACTTCAAATAGACCAAATACAGTGTCCACTCAGGGGATACAGACAGCATGTGATGTGTGACTGCTAAGAATCACACAGCTCTTTAGAACCATGGTTACCTCTCCTATAAAATGGGGACATTAGTGCCTGTCTGCTAATGGTGAGTGACCATGACATCATGTACATAAAGCTGTACTGCATGATGCAAGCATAAGGTATTTCTATGGTTGTTACTAACAATATTATCCATCAGCAAAGCATTCACTCATTTCCTCATCAGATCCTGATGAGTCCATTCAGTTTCCTCTTCTGTAAAGTGGAACTGAAAATAGGACTTAGCTCGCAGGTTACTGTCAGGATTTTTTGAGTCATTACATGTAAAATACTTAGAACAGTGCCTGATGCATATTAAGAATTCAATAAATGTTAGCTAGTTGAATTTGCTGTTGTATTTGTTCTAGTCAAGAACAGAAGTTTCTAACGGCACCAGAAAACAAGATGGGGGTAGACGTGGCACTGTAATAAGCTGGCAGTCAAAGAAAAAAATCATTAAAAGCCTGTGACTTGCTCTTCGGAAAGCCTGCTGATATAGAGGGATATTTACAGAGTAAAATCCCCCAGATCCACTTAGAGTAGGCAGGAGAGACAAGAAACCATTCTCACAATAAGTGCTTCGTTGGATGATTTGGGCATTGAGAGCTGAAGAAATTTTAAAGAAGAGAGCTCAATAAAGGCTGAATTATTAAAGAAGGCAAGCATGGAAGAGGCATTTAGATTTCATAAATAACCCCTCCAGTTGCAAAAGCAAGGACTTCAGAGGGTGACACCCTGAGGTTTAAGTCCCTGGTCTGCCATTACTGATTGTGTGACCATGGGCAAGTTATTTCACCTCTCTAAGCCACGATTCCCATATTTGAAAACAATACTACCTGATGGAAGTACCTGTGAAAAGCCCTTGTCTGCATGCCTGGAGCATGGTGAGGGCTTGTCTAAGCCAGAATTTTAATTTTATTTCTAATGAAAAGTCATGGCAGCAATGAAGCACAGAATCTTGGCAGTAAAGAATTATAATGCTATCTTGAAATTTTCCAGAGAGGGAGCTTCCTGATTCATCAGACATTTTTGAATGAAGCCAAAAAAGGCAACAAGCACATTCTTGGATTTTTATGGGATGCAGGTATGTTTTGAGCCATTCTGTTAATCCTCATAACAACCCTATGATGTACGTATTATTGCCCCCATTTTACAGTTGACCAAGGTTACATAGCTGAAGCCAACTGCCCTGTGTCTTCTACCCTTTGCTTCCCAGTCTGGAGAAATACCATATAAATCTGGACCCCCTTTGAAATATTTGAAGGTAGCCATCTTGTCTATTCCCCACCTTCTCTTTTCTAAGATAACAGTCCTGGTTCCTGCCATCACTGTTCTCCAGACTCCTAGAAAGCTTTGTTTATTTTCTGGAATTCTTTACTTGTGCTCCTTGAACGAAGCTGGGGTATTGCAAGGAATGTCCATTTTCTCAAAGTTCAAAGGTCTATAGAAAAGAGTGACTGTTAAGAGCCCAGGAAGGGTAAGAGAAAGGAAGAGATAGAAGAGAGCAAGCACTTAAAAGCTAAAAAGATGTTATTCTTTCCTCTCTATTGAGGAGCCACAGGCTACCCTTGAAGGATGGGAGGGGAGTTTATCTTCAGTGCCTGCTTCAGCCATGCATCATTTTACCTGTGGTCTGGATGGTGGGGGCACCCTTGAAAGCTACAGGAAGCAGGCTGGGGGTGGGAGAGTTTAGGAACTAGCTTGTCATCTCTCCAGCCTCAGCCCTAGAGAGTCTGCCCAGAAAGATATGTCTGGTGCAACTTCGTTTCCTTCCTTCCTTCCTTCCTTCCTTCCTTCCTTCCTTCCTTCCTTCCTTCCTTCCTTCCTTCCTTCCTTTCTTTCATGGGGAGTGTGTGCCCTTGAGTGACACCCTGGGGACAAGGAGGATCAGAGGTCCAGAAGAAAAACTACCTATATATGAAATGTCAACAGCCTCTGCAGAGAACTCTCCCTAATTTCTCTCTGTCTCTTTGTCTCTCTATCTCTCTCTCTCTGTCTGGAGATGTTTCCCAGACTTCATTCTTTTATTACCTTTGTGGATTTTGCATATATGAATGCAACTACCTCCCCTATCATTTCTGAAATTGACTTTACAAAGATTCTAACAAAACAAAGCAAAACAGTTTGCAGTTTGATAATCCAATTTTATTTTCGGTAGTAGAAATGAAAATATATGACAATGCAAAAAATAAAGCAAAAAAAAATCTTAACAGTTTTCATCACAAGAAACATGTTTGTAACTTGTATGGGGTGATCATTTTGCAGTACATATGAATATTGAATCATTACATTGTATACCTGAAAGTGGTATGTTACATATTCATTATCCCTCAATACAAAATAAATAAATAAAAATCAAAACAGAATATATGACAATTCAGTGGGAGACTTTCATCTGTGTACCACCAACAATCACCTTTCCTGCCACCAGGATGTCACCCTGTACTTGGGGAAATAGTAATTGAGTTACGGAGTTAAAGAGATGAGGCCCAGTCTCTGGTAATGGCCAGCATGTAGCCTTGGACAAATGACTTAAACACTTCCCACCTACAGTGTCCTCTTGAGAAAAGAGATAATTAAAAGATGTGAAGTAGAAACAAAATAATACACATGAAAATAACTTATAAACTGCTTGGGATATCCTTTTTCATCAGTAATTTCCTTGCTTCTGGGCAGGGGATGAGAGTTGAGGGAAGGTGTCTGGGATCTTTTCACCCCTGGGGTAGAACTTTCCTAAGCCTCAAGAATTCAGAGCAAAGGCTTTTCCCAAGATTTCATCAGAGCTCTGCCACCTCACTTGCTGTCACTGCCCCTGTCTGCATCTGTGTCCTCATCTTTAAAGTGGACACAAAGTCTCAGGAGCCTGTTGAAAAGCAAATTCTCGTTCTGGGGCTTGAGATTCTGCATTCTCAACCAGCTTTCAGGTGATACTGATATTGTTGGTCCATGGACCATATTCTGAGCAAGAAGTTATAGTACTTCATGCTTATGGGTGTTGAAAGGCTTAAATTAGAGAATATATCGTAAACATTTACCCTGGTGCTTACTCAGGAATTTAGCCAATAGATAGTAGCTCTATTGTTGATTTTATAGTGATTGGTGTATATGGTGGTGGGGGGCATTGGGGTGGGTTGAGAGGTAACCCCAGATAGCTGAGGATGATAAAACGTACTGCATCTGTAGGATTTAGAAAGAGCAGTGTACCAGAACTTAAGAGACCCAGGTTCAAATCCTAGCTTTCTAACTCATGCCATAGCTGTGTGAGTCTGGGCAGATCTCTTGCCCTTTCAAAGTCTCCATTTCCCCCTCTACAAAAGGGGAGGGGAGTTGAATTAGATGGTGTCTAGCTTTACACCAAAACTTGGTGTTGGCAATCCCTGCTCCATTCCCAAGTACCAAAAGACACTCAAAGGCTGGAACTTAGCCATAACCTTGGCCGTAACCCTTGAGCCACATGTGTGCAAGGCTGGGCCTGCGTTGAGCCTGCCTGGACTACGAGGGTGACGAATAACAAGAGCCCAGCCTGGTGCCCTTGGCGTTCCTTGAACTGTGGGTGGCGAACCCCCGGAAGCCTCCTTTCCTGGGCCTTGTGCACAGATCTCCATGTTAGGGCTAGATGATTTGCATCCTTGACGGAAGCACGTTTGCAGCGTGCCCAGCAAAAGGGTGTAAAGGGAGGAATTTTGACCTTCTTATCCCCCTGCTTCACTGCACTAGAGGCAAAGATGATTCACAAGTAAACTCCTTGTAAACATACATCAGTAGATTCCAGCCCTTCTGCATGGACCCAAGACCCTGCAAGAAACTTGCCCCTTGGTGGAAGAAATGGACACCCAGCTACCCAGTGCTCAAACGATCAGAATGGGCCCTCTGAGATGTAGGAGCCTGATGACTGTCAACACGTTGCCAGCACAGCTCCAGACAATTTATGACAAGTCTGTACTGAGCCCTCACTGTGAGCATCCATTTACTGAGCATCTGCTACATGCCTCTGGTTAGGCACTTATTACCTCCCTGTGAAGAGAGCTCAGTACAGACGGGGGCACTGAGGTTCAGAGAGATTAAGTAACTTGTCAACAAATATCACCCCTTGAGCAAAGCCTACTGGTTTGAGCTGACCCTCCCTTCTCTCTCCCTTGTTATGAACTTGCATCACAGCCACTGTCCTTCATGGTTACACTTGACGATTTATGTTTTCCTCTCTCCCCCTGACTAAGGAACCAGTTCCTAAGGCCCCTGCAGTCATGGCCCCTAGCCTGGCTGACAGTTGACCCTAGTAGGACATTTCGCCTGCTGAATATGAAAAATGGGGACTCAGGTCCTAGCAGCGTACTGCTGCTTAGCCCTGGGATGAATGGGAAAGGAAGAAAAGCCCAAGACTTTATCTCTGACGTCAGGGGATTATTCTCTGGTTGCTATGGACCCAAATTTGAATCATGAAAGGGAAAAAGGGTCCACACATCGGACTGTGTTTGGGTTGACTCGAGGGTCTGGGTCAAACCAGGGGACGGGAGCTGGCCAAGGACCCAACAGTCAGGGTGGGCTGGGGAAGTGTAAGAACTGAAACCCACAGAGGGTTTACTCAGGCAGAGGGGCGAAGGGCTCTGAAGGAGACGGGAGAAGGAAGCTCAAAGGTGGGAGGCAGGAGGTAGCAAGGTGTCTCTCCAGGAAGACCATCTGGGTGGGAGGCAGGGAGGTCCTGGGAATGGTAAGACATCTGAAGGTCAGGTCTAGGAAAGAACACCTGCTTTGTGCCATCATGCGGTATGTATATGAAGTCTAAAAATGTTTATTACCCTTTTGACTTAGTAATTCCGCTTCTGGGAAATGATCTTAAGGAAAATCTCTAAAATCCGGGGGAGGTAAAACTATATTCACAACAGTGTTCATCACAGAGCTATTTATAAGACGGTAAAAATGGAAGCAGCCAAAACATTTCTCTTAAGAGAATGGCAAAGAAATCGGCGTATCCAGAAGCTATTAGATGTGAAGTTTTCAAAGGCTGTGAATAACATTCAAAATGAATTCTGTTAAAATGTAAAGGGAAATGGCAGGTTACAAATAATAATAGCCACACTTATTGAGTACCATTTCCTAGACACTCACGCTTTCCATATTGGCCTTATTTAATCAGTACAACAAGCCTGAGAGAGTAGAATTACTTCCACGGACTGAGTTGGAGACTGATACTCCCCCAGGTGAGGGCTGGGAGAGCTGCGATGTGAGTCCTGGTCACATACGTGTGTTCACCACACCATCTATAAAACAGCATCCAGGTCTCCAGGTTACCCTGGTGCTGCATGGGAGAGCTGGTCTTTGAGAATCTCTGATCCAATAAATTGAGAATCTCTATTTATTCCTCAGCCAATGGGATGATATCCTAAAGCCACCTGAGCTGAACAATCACAGCAAACAACAAACAAACAAACAAACCACACACACTGCTTCTCAAGGCGGCTCCTGAACTCAGAAGAGTCCGAACCTGACCAGCTGCTGTCTGGCCTGCACGTTGTGGCTTCATCCCCAACTTTGTTTTCATCACTTCCTCTTTAACCCTGCAAAGAGAACATCCTAAAAGTTATCAGAAGGGCGGTATCTCTTTAGTGACGTGTGAAGGTCTGGTCCGAAACGTATTATTAGAGAGTGAAAAAGACTAAGTGGAACAAGAAGTCTGGCACTATTTGTTTGTGAAAGAAAAAAACAAGCGAACAGTAAGACAGGTGTAACTCTTTTATGTACATATAGGCCTTTTTATATACCTATGCACATTCTGCTGGTATAAGAAATTCTCTAGTATTATATTGTTATCAGCTAATAGCAGTTCCTTGTGGGGAGTGTGGTGGGCTCTCCCTGTTTACTTTGTTTGACTCATCGCTAATGAACCCAATGTTGGGGCGAGGCAGGTACTGTCAACAGTTAGGAATGAGGGGGCATTGGGGTCAGACCATCTTGTTTGGCTTCAAACTCAGACGTACGTCTCTGAATCAGATACAGTAGCTCTTGACGCTCACACTCATCTGTAAAAGAGGGTTGACATTAATAACCAAATTAGCTTCACAGTGTTGTTTAGAGGGTTAAACAAGGAGAGCTTAGCACCATGACTGGCATTTGGAAGCACTTAGAAAAGGTCCGTTGGGATTATTATCTTTATACTGAAAACCGCCTATGTATGTAAATCCCCCAAACTGTCCCATGGATTAAGCTGCAGAAGTCAGTCACCGGGTTTGTCCGGTCTGGTGGCACAGGAGCCTCCGGGAGAGGAATAAGTGAGAGCTAGCCAATTCATTTGTTCATTCGATGAATATTTATCGAGGGCTTGTTGTGTGATAGCCCTCGCTCCAAACCCAAGGATACAGCCGTGCACGGAGAAGACCAAAGCGAAATATCAGCCAAACAACATCTTATCGCCAGAGAGTTTATATTCTACTGGAGGCCGAAAGACACTAAAAAACATGAGTAAGACCCAAGGTGTGTGGAAGAGTGACAAATGTCAGCCTGGCAAGGAAGGATTTCAGGGGGTTATTGGCATGGGTCTTGATGAGCAGATGACATTTGAGTAAAGAAGTGGAAAGCAATAGAGGGCAAAGACCCTGAGGTGAAGAAAGAACAGTACGGAAGGCAGAAGGGCAGAATAGGATGTCCAGACCACTGGTTTTCAATGGGCCAGGAGGTGGAGGGATTCACCCTTTTCCCCCAAGAGACATCCGGTAGGGTTTAGAGATATTTCTTGTTGTTACAACTGAGAAGAGAATGCTACTGGTGTCTACTGGGTGGAGAGGCCAGGGAACTTGTTCCACATCCTACAAAGCACAAGGACCCCCCCAACACACACTGCCCACAGAATTATCCACCCCAAATGTCAGTAGTCCCAAAGTAGAGAAACTCTGCTCTAGAGTTGGTTGCAGAGGTGGGTGAAAAAAAGGGTTACTGTGGAAAGTAACCTCATAGGGTGATATGATCACAAATTTCTAACTGGGCAGGTCAGGATGGGTAGTCAGGCCCAGGGTGTATAACTTTTTTTTTTTTTTTAAAGATTTTATTTCATTATTTTTAGAAAGAGGGGAAGAGAGAGAGGCAGAGAGGGAGAGAGACATCAATGTATGGTTGCATTTCACCTGCCCCCAGCCACAGACCTGACTGGAGACCCGGTTTGCAACCTGGTTATGTGCCCTGGCAGGGGAATCGAAACTGCAACCTTTGGGTTGGCAGGCCGGCGCCTTATCCACTGTGCTACCAGCCAGGGCAAGTGTGTATAACTTTTTAGTAAAAGGTTTATCTTTGCCTTAAGCAAGCTCTGTCCTTTGTTTCTGTGCATCTAGGTTAACTCCTCTTTGAAATAAACAGTAAGCACCCTCAAGGGAGTACAAACTCTTACCTACCCTGTAAACCGATCTGCACGTGAGCACTCCCAGTAGAACCTATAATATTAACTATCATTTAATTCCATCCCTGAGTTGCTTCCTTCCACCTTCATGTGATCTTCTTTATGTCCCTTCCTCGATTTCAAATGCATAAAAGAAGCTGCAAAAACTGTTGTTCCCTGGAGTATCTGAGACCTTGCTCCCGGGCCTAGGAGGTCTGTCCTGAAAGTAACGGCCTCACGAACTGTTTTAATTATATTGACGTTGGCTTGATTCTTTCGGGACAGACTGATGTATGTTGTCAGCGTGGCTCAAAGAAACTCATAAAAATTCTGTGCAGGTTTGGACGTTTCTTACATTGACACAGATGATGTCAGGAAAATAGCAAGCAAAGAAGGGATGGAGGGTGGGTGGTGGGAATGAAGATCACCAAGATCCTATAGATAGTAAGGATTTCTCCGGGCCAGATGAGGAGCCCCTGGTTGTAGGTGTCGACATAGAACTACAGAGTGTGGCTGGGGGTTCTGGTCTTGGTTCTAGGCACTGGCTCCCTTTGCCTTCCTCAGGGTGGCCACATCTTAGGGACTGGAAAGTGGAAGACAGGTAATTTCCAGTCATTAAGAGTGATCAGCTGTAAAAACCCTGCTTTGCTAGGAAGTTGTTAATCTTGATTATGTGAGAATGGCCCAGCCTTCCTCAATTACTAGGAACCATGGGAAGTTCTGACTTCCGAAAGGAGGTCAGCCTTTCATGTCACCAAGTCCCTACTGAAGGCTGGTTGTAGTGCCAGGCTGGTCTTTGGATGTAAGTCTTGCCATGTAGAATATGTTGACATAATGAGGCATGGGGGAAAGAAAAAAAGACTGACATCCACATTTGTACCAGGAGCGTTCACGCAGCACCGCTGAGTGTACTGCTTTCTGAGAACCCAGGTTAGAGGGATGACTGGATGCAAGTGTGTCAGGGGCATATGACCTATCCACAGACCTTGCCATACGGTGAGAGACATGTAGCTACAGACAAGGGGTGGGCCATGGGCAAGAGGACCTGCCTGGGCCTTGGGACTGAGTGAAGCAGAAGAGATGGTGTTCAGGTCTTGGAAGACAAAAGAGCTCAGGAGGTGGGATTATGGGCACCCCAAGCAGAGGGCAAAGTGAGGCGCAGGGCAGAAGTTAGGAGCACAGGCTTCAGAGCCAGCCGTCTGCCTGGGGCTGCTGCCCCTCCACGGGCTGTGCAGTTACCTGATCTTGAGAAAAATGCAGATTCCGCAACCCGCTGCAGAGGTTCTGATCTAGCAGGTCCAAGTAGGCTAGGAGCCTGCTTTTCCCCCCGCAAGTATCTCATGGTTTATTACAAATAATCCACAGACCGCACCTTCAAAAATTCAGGGTGTCAGGGAGAGAGGTCATGCTACTCTGCAGATGGGCACGTCAGTGTCTTGGTGACACTTTTCAGTGTGAAATCATGAACTGTCATTCAGGGTTAGACATTCTACGACACAGTGGGTACCTTGAAGATGGCCAGTGGGGATGCCCAACAAGTTGTCTCCCCAGATTGGCCAAGGGTGCTCCCCAAGGACAGGTAGGGAGGCGCTGGCCCTCACCTCAGGCCTGAGAGGGACCTTCAGGAGACTCTCTGCAAACGCTCGCTGACAGACTGGCGGATTTTCTATCTGCCTCAGCTAGCTAGCCCCAGCTAGCTAGAACCACAGGGAGGTCCAGCTGGTATGGGGGTCCAGAGGGTGGCAGCCACTTTGGTGTGTCCGTGGCTTGAGTTGAATCAGAATCTCACAGCCAAGACCCCTGAGAAGCCAGGTGCAGATGAGGCTGTGGGAGCTGTGAGAGAACCTCCCCAAGCTTGGGTTGAAATGGAAGGGCCGACCGTTACCAGGGCGTCCTTTGTGTTTTCATTCCACAAATACTCAAGCATCTGTCATGCACCGTGCTAGGCTAGGCATACAGTGCTGAAGCAGGGGTCCGCACTCAGTGAGCTTATATTCCACAGTGCAATCATATAATATGCAAATAAAATACATAAATCAATATCAGAGGGTAATAATGATAGGAAGATCATAAAAGAGTATGCGATGGAAGGCAGGGAGGATTACTTTCCAAATTAAGGGCATCAGAGAAGGCTGCTTTGAGGAGCTGATATTTATTCTAAGCCTGGAAGATAAGGAACCAGCCAGGTAGAATTTGAGAGAAGCATATTCCAAGCATACAAAAGCCCTGAGGTAGAAAAGTGCTTCAAGTATAATGCACAGTGCCCCCTACAAGTGTCCTCAACAAAAGGGCAGTTAGGCTTTGTGCTGGGGCCTGTACTGTCTGGGGGCTCATGACTCCCACCGCAGGGACTCTATCAGTGACGAAATCAGGGCATAGTTATAACTACGGCTGTCACACCGATGCAGAACCTCTCAAGCCAACCCTCGCCTTTCCATGTCTGAGCCTCGCATCGTCCCTTAGGTCAGTACTACTACTGTGTTTTGGGCATTTTACTGATGAGAACCCTGAGACTCAGAGTGAAGCTGCTCAGGTCACTTTTTGTCAAATGCAGAACAAGGATTCAAACGCAGGGCAAACTCCTAAGTCCTGGCTCATTCATTATGGATACATGGCACTGTTGATTTGATGTGATTTGGCACCCCTTCACCCTACCGCCAACCCTTTCCTACTTCTCTGTAAAACAGGAACTCGGGGCTGGAGGTCCCCACCTCTCCTTAGGCCAATTGAAGTGGCCTCCGGGCCTGCTGTGCCCTGGTCCCCACACTGAGGGCTGCATCTCTGACACATAAGTGAATGTGGGATTGCTGAAGGTTTTGGGCTGAGGCTGATGAGCCAAATCAATGTCACATCCCTCTAGGCAACTCCCTTCTAGAAGGAAAAGGTCCTGGCCCAGAGCTGTGTTCTGTTCCCAGCCTGCCTCCAACCTGCCCCCTCCATGGCCCCAAACCTCACTGAGTCAGCCCAGGCCTGTGTGGGGGCGTCCTCCGGGCTTCTGCAATATCCTGTGTCTGCCTTCTCTGTACCTATTTTCCATTTTCAGGGAATCCCTCCCATCAGGGTTTGTTTGTACACCCTGGAGCCAACCAGCCCACAGAACAATTAACATGGCTCCCCCAGAGGCATCTGGGAGCCATTCAGTGCATTACACACTCTCTACCTCCCCAGTCCAGTGGGAACCTCCCCTCCTACTTCCCTAAGGCCTCAAATTCTTCTCCTTCTCTTCCAAAGAGCCTCACTGCTGTCCCCATAACCCTGAGCTCTTATCCCCTCACTGTCTGAGCCCTGGCCGTGGCCATCTGTTGTGTTTGTCCAACATCCCTTCTGCTCCTTCTCCTGATAACAGCACTGCCTCTCCTCTGGGGAATGGCCCCTCCTCCACGTCCTGAGTTTAGAAGGGGCCTTCAATCACATAGTACCCTTTCTCCTGACTACTGTGACTGGCCCAGAGATAGGCATGCGACTTCAACCAGGCCAGTTGGAACCCTTGCCTGGGATTTTGTATATGGAACATAGAAAGGAGCCCTCCTCTCTCCTTCCTCTGGGTCTGCGGGGTTGGCATGATGCAAGCCAAGCAGGACTATGTGAATCCCTGCTTCTCCTCCCTTTACCAGAAGGAAGGTCCTTGTCTACAGTGGGACAAAATGAGATCAACTCAGGGAGTGAGAAAGTGAGTTGCTCATTGTTTGAGTTTTTACAGTCCCTGGTACCAGCCTCACCTCTATTCATGGGCCAGATTTACTTTCTTACTTATTATTTACTTACTACTTACTTTTGCTTGAGCAAGTTTTAATTTTGCTTTCGGTCACTTGCAATTAAGAGTCCAAACAAGCACAATCGCTCATGGGTTCTTTTCTTGTAATATCGCATACAAAATGCCCCTTTCGGGGAGGGAGAGGTCTGTGCTTCTGTCTTCTCAGAGTGATGGCAATCTCCTTCAGAGCAAGAGTTATTTCTATGAAAAGGTTTATTATGTACTTTTTTTTTAGAGCGGGGAAAGGAGGGAGAAAGAGGGAGAGAAACAGCAATGTGTGGTTGCCTCTTGTGGGCCGCCAACTGGGAACCTGTCCTGCAACCCAGGCATGTGCTCTGACTGGGAATCAAACCAGTGACCCTTTGTTTTGCAGGCTGGTGCTGATTCCACTGAGACACACCAGCCAAGGTTAATATGTATTTTTAATAGACATAAATATATGCAATGAATAAAATACAATAAAATGAACACTTGTAACCTGCTATGTGGCTCAAGAACTAGAATGTGACTGAGACCACTGACCCTACCTGTGGGCTTCCCTCCTTGTCCCATGACCTGTTTGCCCCCAGGAGTAACAACTATCTTAAATTTTATGCTCATTATTCCTGTGCTCTAAAAAGATTTCTTAAGATATATTTGTATGATTTACTTAGAAAACGTTGGTTAGCTTTGTTTTTAAACTTTAGGAAAAATGGTATAGCGTATGTATCCTCTGAAACTCACTTTTATTAAAAAAGATTGTTTTATCTTATTTTATTATTTTTTTAGAGAGAGGGAAATGGAGAGAGAGAGACAGCGAGGGAGGGAGAAACATCGATGTATGGTTGCCTTTCATCTGCCTCCAGCTAGGAGCTGGCTGGAGACCTGGTTTGTAACCTGGTTATGTGCCCTGGCTGGGAATTGAATCAGCGACCTTTGGGTTTGAAGGCCGGTGCCTTATCCACTGTGCCACCAGCCAGGGTCTGAAACTCACCTTTTTAACGCATCATTTGTTTCTAAGTCAACGTGTTAGTGCACGCAGCTATATACTGAATGAACTACAGTTCGTTCATTTTCACTGCTGCATCATATTTATCATATTGTGGGAATAGACCCCACTTCACAATCCCTTCTTTTGGTAATGGACATCTCAGTTTTTCATGAGTTTACTACTACGAGCAATGCTTCTTTGAACATCCCTGTACATATCTTTCACACAAGTGCTATCTGAGCTCCGGCAGTGGACATCTGTTGTGTTTGTCCAACATCCCTTCTGCTCCTTCTTCTGATAACAGCACTGCCTTTCCTCTGGGGAATGGCCCCTCCTCCACTCCCTGAGATTAAATGGGGCCTCCAATCACATAGTAGACCCTTTCTCCTGATCGTTTTGATTGGCCTAGAGATGGGCACATGACCCTAACCAGGCCAGTCAGAGTTTCCAAGGTATCTACCTAGGAGAGCAGTTGATTATGGCTTATTGGTGTGTGCGGGTTCAACTTTACAAGCTAGTGACAAACTGTCCTCCAAAGCAATTGTACCTACACATACTCCCCACCACCTTGTGTAAGAGTCGCCACTGCCAAATCCCACGGCCACTTGTTCCCTACTTTTGAATCACCCACAATGCCTAGCACAGTGTTCTGACTTTTCAGGGGCTCAAAAATGGCTTATTTGGTGACTGCCTGAGACAGCGAAATCGTTGGGGAGGTGGCATGGAAGATGGATTATCAGAAAACTGGAAAAGGGACAGAGAACATCTTCACCCAGAAAGATGAGCTGCTGGAAACCCCAGTATCTCAGTCTGTGCTGGCCACAGACCACACCCTGGGTTTCTCTGGGCTGGTACCCTAGGGCCCCTTCAGAGGCCTGATTCTGACCTCAATGTTCAGCAAGTCCTCTCTAGGAATAATACCCCATAAGCTCAGGTGGGCCATATTGTTAGTTTTGAAACTGCCAGGTTTCACTGCCCTCCTTACCCTAACTTGTTTTCTTAGGGTTTTTAATTTTTTAATGCTTATTTTTGACAGGTAAAACATGGTAGAACTTTCTCACCATGTCCAGCCACACCTGAAATTCATAATCTTCATACACGCACACACACACACACACACACACACACACACCCTCTCAAAGAGCACAGTCCTCACTTCAAGGCCTGCAAGAAGAGTTTTCTGTCGAAGGTCAGCAGCTCTGACTGCATTTCTTTATTTAGAACATTGTTTTTGCTGAAGCGGATTCCATTACCTTTGAGTTCAGTGCACGGAAGTGGAGTCCATTAGAAGAATCAAGAGGCTCCCAAATAGACTTAGAGAGTGATGCTAAACTTAGGTCCATGTGGCTACTCTGGTTTATTGACAGATCTCTCTCTCTCTCTTTTTTTTCTCTCTCTCTCCCTAGCCCCCAATTTTAACACAATCTGCATTTTCCTGATTTGCAACCACCACCCAGATTATGGTGGGAAGAAAGGAAACTTGGAACTTTAGTCCCGGATGTCAACAACTACTCTTATCTCTGCTCCTGAATCCTCTTCTCCTCCAGCATGTGATCTCCTTCCCATGGCTCTAATATGGCTGGCTCATCGACACCCACGTCTGGGCCTCAGACTGGTCCAGGCAGGAGTGCAGAAGAGGCAGCCCTATGTCCCTGGTTCTGGTGGAATAAAAGTACAGACCTGACCATTGAGTGGCCTCTTGACTTCTAACCTGTGTGCTTCCTTCTCCCATCTTGATTGCCAGAGCCTGAGTGTCTGCAGGGGTCACCACTCCCTTGCCTGGATCCTGGTCCCCCTAGCCCTGCCCATCCTATGTCTGATCGTGATTTCACAGTAGTGCTGGGACACTGTTATTGTCCTAGGGCAGGTGAATTGATTTCTCTGATCTGCAGACTAGGGGTGATAACACTCACCACACCAATGAAGACGAGCTTACACTTAACATGTACAAATTGTTACGAGATTGGCAAAATGAAACTTTTGGTAAATGTTTTGTGTTAACATTGTGAAGTGGATGATGTCAAGGTCAGCTGGGAGGGAGAGCAGGAAGTGAGTCGGCCCAACTGCTCAAAACAGCAATTTGTCAATATTTATCCAAACAGAAAAAATGTAATTATCCTTAGAGCTAAAAATTCATCTTCTAGAAATTTATTCAACAGAAATACCAAAGACCTACATATAAAGATCTTTGTTATGACATTATTTGTGGTAACCATTTAAATACCTATTTTTCTATCTGATATAGCCATGCAGTGGTATACTCAGCAGCCACTAAAAAAAGGATGAAATGATGATTTGTAGACTCATATAAAATGATCTTTAAAAAATGATGGCCCTGGCTGGATAGGTCAGTTGGTTAGAGCATTGTTCCGGTATGCCAAGGTTGTGGGTTCAATCCCCAGTCAGGGCACATACAAGAAACAATAATGAATGCACGAATAAGTAGAACAACAAATCTCTCTCTCTCTCTCTCTCTCTCTCTCTCTCTCTCTCCCTCTCTCTTTCTTTCTCCCTCCCTCCCTCCCTCCCTCTCTCCCTCTTTCTGTCTCTCTACAATGAATAAATAAGAATTTTATAAAATATTGTTTGGTTAAAAAAAGTACAAACCAATCATTTTTGCTATCTTCATATTTAAAAATAGGACATGTTATATAATATGTATATATATGAAGACTTCAGGAAACATTAACAGTGAACAGATAACAGAATATTTTATAGGGATGAGGACAGGGTAAAGGAAAGTTCTTTTGCTGTGTGTTCTTACACTCTAAACTTTTTATCATGCGTATGTACATGTCCAACAACATTTTGAAATATGTAAATAAATATAAGCTGTTTTAATTCTAATTACTTCCATATTTTTATTTCTGGAACACTTAAGTGTCACAGATAGTGGCTATGATGATGACCTTTGAAGAATGGGAAGATAACACACACAAAAGTAGGAACTGAAAGTAGTATGTGGGTTCCCCAGCGATGGCCCCTGCCTGCTCCCACCCCAGGGCTGCCTTAAGCTCAGAAATGGTAGCCTCCCTAACTCCCTGTCACCATTATCTAGTGTTCTAACCCTGCCCAGGCATCTACCACCAGCACTTCTTTAGCCCCCAACTCTGTGCAGTCACCTGTGTATGCTCAGGATGTGTGCCTTCCACTGTCCTCCATCCCCACAGCTGGCCCTGTGGTCCAGGCCACTGAAGCTTTCTCACAGCTGCTTGTGCCCCTTCAACCTGTTCTTCTCACAGCTGTCTGAGTGATTTTTCTAAGCAGTAAGTCATAATGCTCATTATCCGGCTGAAAAACTTTCCTATGTGGTGTGGCTCAGGGGATTGAGCACTGGTCTGCAAACCCAAAGGTTGCTGTTTCCATTCCTAGTCGAGTCACGCATACCCGTTTGCAAGCCAGGTCTCCAGCCCGGCTGGAAGCATGCAAAAAGCAACCATACATGGATGTTTCTCTCCGTTTCTTCCTCCCTCCTTCCCCTTTCTCTAAAAACAATGAATAAAATCTTTAAAAAATAAAAACTAAATTAAAAACCTTCCTATGGCTTCCCGTTACTATTAGAATAAAATCTACACTCATTAAACTGCAAGGGCAGGCACAGTCTGGCCTTGCCTCCTCTCCTTCCCTCCCCCACTGCTCCTCACTTTCCCTGCTCAGCCACAATTCCAGTTCCTTGAAGAACCCAAGCACATTTCTGCCCCAGGGCCTTTGCATTTGCTGTTCCCTCTAGCTAGATGTTTCTTCCTCCAGGCTCTTCATATATCTGACTCTAGTCATTCATTTCTGGGCTCACGATTACCTTTCAGAGATCTCCCTGAATCCACCCTCAATTCCATCCCACGTATATATTTCTTTTCTTCATAGTACTTATCAGTCTCAGCATTGACTTTTTATTTTTACTTGATCGGGGTTGGATCCCTCTCCATAAAACATTAGTGCCATTCCCCACCCCTATGTGGCAGGAGCACAGCATGGACACCATGCGGGTTTACTAAGGAGACAGTGCAATGTCTGTTGTGGAATCTCTGCCGCTTCCTTGCTGGGTGGCCTTGGGAAGAACACAATTTTCTGCAGCTATGAAATTGGGCAGGCTGGGAGTCCCTGGGACGAATCAGAGAGCCACTCATTGAGTGGCCCCCACCCCCTACATGTCTATTATTCTAAAGAAGTGCAGAAACACAAAGTCTGATTTTCCAGCTGGAGCCATTTGCTGCCCACCTTCATGTTCTGGGAAGCAACACACGTGTGGGGGAGACTCCCCAGAGAGGATTAGCCTGGAAAATATCCCAGTGCCAGGGGGAGGAGCACCTCTGGGGACTCTGAACTGTCTCTTGAAAAGGAGAGTGTGGGAAGAGTGGGATAAAAGAACTCAGGCTTCAGGGAGGTGGTGCAGGCAAACCTTCAGACAATGTCCAACACTCACTGTGTCAACACAGAAAGTGCTGGATTATTAATAATGAACGTGATTATTAAGTAGGACTATACCTGCCTGTGTACACGTCCGTGAAGAAAGGAACCAAATAGACCATCAGAAATTGTGCATTTTCACAATTCTCTGTCTCATTCAACCTTCACAGGAACAGGTACTCTCGTATCCCCCTTGTTCAAGTTCACATGTAGCTACTGAGCTGGAATCAAACACATTCAGACTTTTCTGCTACAATTTTGAGGCTTCTTGGAGCTTCCCAGCACTCTTTACTTTGGCTAGGCCTGATCTGTTTCTTTGTAGTACCAGTGACAACAGCCACTACAAAAGAAAGGGAGACTGTGGGTTTGTCCTGGAGGGGACAGGGCTGGGAAAGAGAAGGGAACCCCTGCCTGGCTCTGCTGGAGAATCCTGAGACAGACCCCAGGGGGCAGCTGGATAAGGGAGAAAATGAGGCCACATCCTGAGGTCCTCCCTTCAGCTTTGAGGCCAGGTGGCTCCAGGCAGCTTACCAGAGGCCTTGCAGGAGGCTGATCTTCTGGAAGGGGGCATAGCAGGGGTGAGCAGACAGTTGCCCAAAGCAGGCTCCCTCAGGCAGACAACTCAGGCCTTTCTGGGGTAGGATCCTCTGTCCTTATCCTGGGCCCAGCCTCAAATTCCAATCTTCCAGCTGTAAGACAGGCCCAGCCTGCAGGCTTTTGCTCCAGAGCTAAATTCCAGGGGCCAAGCCCCCTTGGGTTCAAACAACACCAGTAAAGAATGCCTGACTCAGAACCACGCCTGAACCTGCAGAGCCACCTTCCCCAGATTTGCAGGGCAAGGGCTAGCCCCTTGTCCTGCTGCTGGTGGAGGTGAGGTTCTCCATCTTCACTCACTCTTTTCCCTAGAATGACACCTACAGTCTTACCACAACTGCCTTCTTTGGGATAAGCACTTGGGGGTCACTCAAGCCTTCCTGGAAATGTACCCATTCAAGGGTGAGAGGGGTGAACATGCTGTCCCAGGAGCTCCCGGGTTTGGGGATGGCCCAGGAAGAGGTAAGGGTGGAATCCACTAGGAGAAGCAGGTCCCGATTTAGCTGGGTTGCGGAGAACCTGTGATAGAACCTGGAAGGTAAAAAGGAACGGAATTAGGTACATTTTAATTAGATCGTTGCATTTTAGCCCACACCTCTGCTGGAGAGTTATCCGCTTTACAAAGCGGATAAAGGCAGTGCTACCAGGGTTTTTGTACTAGGGGGAAGGCCACCTGGGGTCTGCAGGTGTCTTCTTTCCCCACCTCTTCCCTAGCTCAGGTCCCCTTCCCAGCATCTCCCTCCCCGCCAAGGTTCCAGAGCAGCTTCAGAGCTGGGCGCTGAGTCATAAGGCTGTGGTGCCTTCCAGGGGGGTGAGGGCGGCAGATGGCTTTATGTGGGTGTGAGTGAGGTGGGGAGGGCAGTGAGAGGGGGCAGTGACCTTGGGCCCAGTAGGGAGGAATGAAGAGCCACCTGGGAGATGGGCTGAGTTCTCTGACAAGCCCAACTCTTTCTTTCTGGTATCTTCCCTCCCATTTCCCAAGAATGCCGTTGCTTCTAGGGCAGCCAGGCCCCAGGTTGTGGTGGAAAGTGACCCTGGGGGCCTGAGACCTGAGGCCCAGGGCTTCCGCTCAGCCCACCTGGCCCGGCTGGCCCTGCCGTGGGTGGCAGAGCCTGGCTGTGTTTATCCAGGCCGGGTGCTTCCGGAGCAGATGGGCGCCTGTCAGCGCTACCAGCCAAGAACCAAGCTGACGTCCTCTCACTGCCAAGTGGCAGGTGACTCGGGGGCCTGGAGGGGAACATGTGTTTGGGTTGGCTGTTTATAGGAGAAATCTCTCCAGGCTGAGAACTGCCTGCACCCCCGAGTGAGCACAATCCCAGCTAGTGCAGGACACAGTGCTGACGGAGCCCCAGGGGCCTGGCCACCTAGTTACTGAGGGCTGGGGTCTCCCTGGGAGCCACCATTGAGCTCCACTTTTTGCGACCTCTATCTTGGTGTATTCATGCCCTAGGGCTACCATAACGAAGTGCCTTGAACTGGGTGGCTTAAACAATGGAAACTGATTCACAGTTCTCTTCCAGCTTCTGGTGGTTGCCAGCAATCCTACGGGATCCCAGCCCGTAGATGCGGCACCCTAGTCCCTGTCTGCATCTTCCCATGGCGTTCTCCCTTCTGTGACCCCTGTGTCTATTTTCTTGTAGGAGGACACGGCCCCGTTTGGATTAAAGGCCCAACCTACTCCAGCAAGACCTCTTCTTAACTTAATTACATCTCCAGTCGTTCTATTTGCAGACAAGCTGACATTCTGAGGTTTCAGAAAGGATGTGGATTTTGTGCGGACACTATTCAACCCAGTACGCTCGGGTTGCTCACCTGTCTCACTCGTCATCTCATCTTTAAGGCTGCCTCCCTGTCACCCTGCCATGTAGAGAGTGGGCACCCGGCACCCAGGCCCACACTTGCAAGCAGGGCCAGGCCTCTGTTTTCCCAAGAGCCCACTGACTCCCGAGCCTGTGACTACGAACTGGAAAAAGCTCTGGAAAGGCTGGAATTACCTGACTAATATGCTTTTCTCCATTCAGAGGCAATTAACATAGAGCGGTAGTTTTTAATCCTTTTGGGAGTTTTGGAGGCCTTGGGGAATCTGAGGGGAACCTTTGGACTCTCGCTCGGGATAAATGTATGTGCAAACACACACAACTCTTTCAGTGGTGACACCACCTTGCAAGGCTCATCTGTCCCTTCCCAGGGCCCAGGAATGTCTGCCTGGAGCCAAAGGAGAACCCAGCTCTTCAGCACCCTCGTACTTGGGAGCTCCTTCAACCCGACCAGTGTGCACGTGTGGCCTGTGTGTGCACACGCGTACTTCTCCTGCTTGGGGTAGGGTAGGCAGGCCTAGGGCGCGGGCGGGCGAAGGGCCCAAGGAAAGTGGGTTGCTCTAATGTGTTGTGAAAATGTTGCTTTTCCTTTTGCCCCAGCAGCCATCCCACTCAAGACAATGTTCAGAAGAGGCCCAGAGCCTGTAAAATGCTATTAACTGAGAGGAGTGGGGAGTTGAAGCACCATAAACCCACCCTTGTCCTGTTTATGTAGCACAGCCAAATGTACAGAATATTCTGGCAGGATAAACCGCAGACAGCCAGCAATACTGCTTCTGGGGAGGGATCTAGCCCTGGGAGTGTCAAGGGAAGATTTTGAACGTGGCTTCCTTTGGTTTGGTTTAACTTTTTCCACTGACAATGTATTCAAATAGTAATGAAGCGTGTAATTCATCAAATGAAAGCTTTTGAAAGAAAGGCTCTTGATATCCCAGAGGTTTCAGATCCCTTTGAAAAGCTCATGGAAACTGTGGACCTTCCCAGTGCACCTGCCACCAAAAGGGAGGCCAGACTCCAGGCCCTGGAGCTGGCCCAACACCTTCCTTGAGAGATGGTCACCTCTGGCTGCCAGCTGGGCCACCAGGATGCCCTTCTTCCTTCTCCCCACTTCACACCCAGCCATCCAAGAAAGTCTAGGCTCAGTGTTCTCAAAACCGTGGCATCAGAACCACTGGGGTGGGGGTGGGGTGGGGGTGGGGTGGGGGTGGGGTGGGGCTAGTGAAAGCGGATTGCTGGATCACGCCCAGACCTGGGGTGAGGCTTGAGATTTACTTTTCTAACAAGGGGCCCCTTACTGTACTTGGAGGGCCACTACAGGGAAAGGCATTAATTGTGTCCTCTCGGGACTCACCTGGAATTCAGGGAGGGGCTCCAGCTGGGAACAAAGGTCCATTTCCTCTGGCGTCCTAGGAATCGCCTGGGGGCATGAGGAAGAGGAACACCGCCTAGGAGGTAGGTCTAAGAGATGTCTTCAATTGGAACACTGGGATTGTCTCAGCTAGAAGGGACCTGGGGAATATCTTGCCCCACCTGGAGACTGCAGGGTCAAGGCCAGGAGGCAGCTTCTTCCAAGCACCCAGCCAGTCCCTGAGACTCAGCTCTGCTCCTTTGTGTCCAAGCAGCCTGTTCAGCCTCTCAGCTTCCCCATTATTTCCTTCCAGGCTTTGTGGTTCTCCAACATCAAGAGAGCTCACTTAACCCTCACCTCAAGGGACTTGACTGAACCAAATGGACGTCCCGGGCACCTGGCCCAGCCACTGGAACAGAATCTGTGTCTGGTACAAGTGTAGGAAGGGAAGAAAGGTGGAAGCTGAGGCCCGCCCACGGCGCTGGAGGCAAACTTGCAAAGGAGGGAGAGGTCTTCCGTGTACTTTTCCACTGGCTAACCTTTCTGCATCTCCCCTCCAGCAGGTCCCAGTTCCCACCACCCTGAGGGACTGAATGTTGCATTTGTTTGTCCCCCCCCCCCCAAGTGAGTGTGCCCCCCAGGGAGTATTTTCATCCTAGGAGGACAGACAGCCGGGAGCATTAAACCCTGAGGATGGAACGTGGGGCCTCAGGGCAGGCAAAGTTGAAGAGGCAGGGGCTCTGGAGCAGCGGGGGCCTGTTGCCCCTCCACCCCAACTCACATCAGATCAACCTTCCAGCCTCTCTCTTTAGCCCTGGGCGTGCGTGACAGAGATGCAGGTTCCCTGGGGGCTCACGGTGGAGGAAGTGCCCTGGTGCGTGTGGGGTGCTTCTGGGTGTGAGCTCAGCAGCTGTGTAAAGCATTTTGTCAGCTGCACTGCCCCAGGAGTGATGAAAGAGGGTCAAAGGCGCTCAATCCTTCTAGCAGCTTCTGAGATAAGAACTCTTACCAAATTGAGGGTGCAGCAGCCTTGACTACCTGCCAGCTGGTGACAAGTGGACCTGAGAAAGGAAGTAAAGGCCACCCCTTGGGAAATGCAGTAAGGCTGCAGCTGGATACTCCTCTCTCCCCCGGTTCCTTTCACCTGCTTGGGGACAGGTGGTGGTGGGTAGTGACCTGTGGATAGGGGAAGGGACAGAGGTGCCTGGAGAGGCTGGCTATGGATTCCCTGCCAACCTTGTGAGGCCCAACTGCCAACAGCCACCAGTGACTTCTTAGGAAACAAATCGAATTACCCGTTCTCAATTCTTTCCTCCTCTCCCTCTGGAGAAGTCAGCACCGGACCAGCCTTTGTTCCGTTCCTCTGTCACCCAACATCGACTCTGTGCTAGGTGCTGTGTGGGGCTCAGGGGTTCCCACACCAGGAGCTCCCACTGTCATGGAGAGAGAGACATGGTGATAGCCTGTGCGCACCATGTTTGGGGAATGCGAGGGTGGAAGCAGCCCCTTCTGGAACTCCCCCTTCCACATAGGCCCGGCCCTCAACCTTTGTTCTCCCACTTGACTAGCAAAGACCATGTCGTGCCTGTTGAGCTCTGGCACTCAGAAGGGACTTCCCAAGCATTCCCCGTACCCGCCCTCACCCATAGCACATTTATCAGAAAACGAAACCTGGGGAGAGAGTGGCTCAGGAGCCTGCCCCAGACCACATACATTTTTTCACTTCTTGATGGCCCTTCAGCGCTCACTCCTTCTCCGGTTGCAGTAACATTCCCACTCTCCAAGCTCCGGCCTCCATTCCCTTTGCCTTCTCTTTCTGCCCCCTCTTCCTCCATGACCTCATGTCCTCCCACACACTTGCTGCCACCTCTGGCACTCTTCAGGCCTGCACCTACACATCTTTTCCCACCTTGGGACATGTCCCTCTGTGGACTGCCAGCGTCTCAGCCCCCCTGTGCAAGCCTACCTTTTCTTCTCTGACTTTTAATGGTGTCCCCTGCTCCTGGTCACCTGGGTCCCAAGGCATGTCTTTCTGCCACTGTCCAGGACACACAGTACCCTGCCACATGGCAGAGGCAGATGGGGCAGTGACCCCCCACTAGAACTCTTTTTGGTTGCAAGTGACAGAAATTTTCTATTCGAACGACTTTGGTCAGCAACAGACACTTTTTGAGTAGAGCTGGTCGCAGATACAGCTGAATCCAGTCAGTGGTTTAAATGGCAACATTAGGTCTTGTCTTTTAGCTTGGCAACCACTCCTTATTGGCTTCATTCTTAGGTCCTAAGGGTGGCAAAATGGCCTTCAGCTCAGGCCTGTACCCACTAAGCATCAGCAGAAAAGAGAGTGCATCCTGCTAAATCCTACACAAGTTTTGGGATTTGCTATCTGTTCCAACTGGAGCCACGTGAGAATTATTGGGCTAGGAGGACTCAGGCCAGGCTGGGTCCTTGGTTTCACCGGAACCAAACAGACAGAGTAGGGTTACTAGTGAAGGCTTTAACATGTCCAGAGGCTCTTTGAGGAGTGCTGGGTTTTGGCAAGAAATACTCAATTTATTTTGAGTATTTTGGTGGCCATTAGTAGATAAGATTCATGCCTAGACACTCTAAGGGTTGAGTCTTGGAATTGTGGTTAAGACAGAGCTGATCTGAGCCCTGATTCCACTACGTACCGTGTTAGTCAGGATAGGCTGGGAGAAGTGTGGTGATACACAATCTCCCAAACATCTGAGGTTAGCACAATAGAGGTTTGTTTATTTCTATGCTATATATCCCACGTGGGACAGGGAAGACCTCTGCCCCACAGAGTCACTTAGGGATCTAAGTAGTTGGAGGTGCCATCACCTTGTGGCTGCTCTATCTGTACAGCTTCACTCTTTTCATGTCAGGGGGAAGGAGAGGTTGCAGAATTGTGCCTGAACATTTCATTCCCTCCATTTGGAAGTCACAGACATCCCTTCACTCTCATCTCGTTGGCCAGAAGTAGTCACAGCCTCACAGGTAGAGGATGGGAAACAAACCGAGGCACACCTATTCACTAGCTGTGTGTCTCTGGGTAAGTTACTTAACCTCTCTGTGTCTCAGTTTTCCTATTTGTTAACTGAGGATTACAGTTCCTCTCTTTTAGAGACAGTGTTAGGATTAAATCAGCTTCTACATGCAAGTGTCTCAGGAAAGGTCTTGACACATAGAAATAAGGTTAAAGGTCGCTAGGTAAGGTTAGTATAGTTAATAAGGGTTAAATAGTATCAACACCACCTTTTCTTAGGATCTTCCATACAACTGACCCTTACTTCTTCAATGAGACTGAGAGCAAATACCATTTCATAATGTTCTGGTTTAGGAAAACTTAGAGCTGAGTAGGTGTTGATATGTAGTTTAATATCTTTGAACCTCAAATTCATCTTCCATTAAAACAGATTCCTGCTTACCTTTCAGGGATCGAGACTCCAGCTGGAAAAGATTTGGTTAAGAAAGTTACACCTGCCCTGGCTGATAGCACAGTGGATAAGGTGCCGGCCTGTAAACCCAAAGGTTGCAGGTTCGATTCCCCAGCCAGGGCACATAACCAGGTTACAAACCAGGTCTCCAGTCAGGTCTGTGCCTGGAGGCAGGTGAAAAGCAACCATACATTGATGTCTCTCTCCTTCTCTGCCTCTCTCCCTTCCCCTCTTTCTGAAAATAATGAAATAAAATCTTAAATAAAATGAAATAAACTCTTATAAAAAGAAAGAAAGTTACACCTACGCGAAACTTATTTTGTCTACCAGGATGGTGAAAATGACCTACATTGTTAAAGAGTGGCCTCAAGGTTGAGGCCAAAGAGTGGTTTTTGCAGTTTATTCCACTTAAGTAGGAAACTCTGGGGACCAAGATCGCCCTTATCCCCAGCCCCTGTGTCCTGTCCTGTTGCCGGATCTTTCCACAGAGCCTCTTTGGTATCTTGCGAAGACATTCATTTGGAAGAAGTTTTGCATTGCAGCCACCTGTGGGCATGGATGGTCTCTCCCAGCCATGGAGTGGGGAGAGGCACAGGCTCCTGCAACATTACGTGGGTCCACAAGAAACAAGAGGTACTCACTTGGCCCTTCATTCATTCTCTCACACAGTAAATAGTGGCCGAGGGCTTATTACGTGCCAGGCCTGTGCAAGTTGCTGAAAGTCAGAGGTGAACAAGGGAGAGTTGTCTAAGTTGGGTGGTAGGGGCCACAGACAACGAACGAGGAAAGAAGTAAATACCGTTGGGAACTGATGAGGACCACAAAGAAAAATAAAGTGGGTAATAATGAGAGCCGGAGTGCTGTGGCAACAGTGGCCAGGATAAGGGAAGGCCTCCAAGAGGAGGTGACTCTTGAGCTGTGGCGAGAAAGGTAAGAAGAATCAGCCCTGCAGAGCATTCCAGGCCCAAGTGACCTAGGACAGGAATGAGGCAGTCAGGGCGCCAGGAGCCATTTGAGGAGGGGCGATGGGGAACTCATGAGGTGGCAGAGGCAGGCAGAGGCTAGTTCTTATGACCGCCCCTTCTCCCCTGGCAAGGCCTGATGAGTCTGTGCATGTCCACCTCCTCCAGGAAGCCCAAGCACTCCCCAGCCTCACTGATCCAGTCTCACCAGTTTCCCCTGCTCCTTGTGTCAACAGGCTAGTATGGGAGATATGTGAGAATTGCAACATGCTTTCTCTTTGTCTTGAAGGGACAGGGAAGATAGGATTTATACAATACAGCTGGACAGCACCAGGTGAGGGCTGAGGGCAAGCAATGGGAGGTGTGGGTGCCCGCTGGGGCCGGAGGTGCCAGGGAAGTGAGCTAGAACTGAGCCTCGACAGGAGTAAGAACTAAATCGAGAGAAGGGGTGGAAATGACATTCTGTGCAGGAGGGACACAGAGCCGAGGCATCATCATGGGAAGGAAAGGGCCAGAGGACAGTCATACTTCAATCAGTTTGACTAGATCCAGGGGTTGGAGGAGAAAGTTGGGAAAACAAGGAAGCTACCAGCTCATGAAAAGGCAGGCAGGGTGGTCAGACTGAACATTCCAGCCAGAAATGCCCCAAAACAGGAAGGAGGGCTCCAGAGCTACACTAGTTGAGTTCAAATTTGGGTTCTGTCATTCACGGATGATGTGACTTTACAAGTGAAGTGCAAGTCACTTTACCTCTCTGTGTCTTTGTTTTCCATTCTATTAAACAGTGACAGTAACAGTAACGACCTCATTTTATCCTGCTTAAATGAGTTTATGTCTGCCAAGCACTTAGACTAAATAGTACCTGGTCCAGAGTGAGTGTGACATAGGTGTTGGTTAAATTAAACGGATGCTGGTGAGCAAGTGAGATCCTACCCTGAAGGCGTCAGGGAGTTTTCAGGTGTTTTTTAGGCAGGATGCTGCATGAATGGAAGGGTGCTCTAGCCTGTACAGGCTGGATTGGGGGTAGGAAGCCTGGAAGCAGGAAGGCAAGTTGGGATCTACCTCAACAGTCCAAGGGCGAGACGGTGGTGCCTGGTGAGGGGACTGCTGGTGAGACTGGAGGGGACAGAAAGGTGGGCCTGGCGGAGGAAGTGCTCATGGCATCTGGTGATCAGAAGCTGGGTTTGGGGACTGAGGTGGAGGCTGAGGCCATGGGCCTGGGTGATGGGGTAAATGTGGGGCTATGGTCAGAGAGGGAAGGTGGAAAAGTCACCTGGGTTGGAGGAGCATATGAAGACACATGCTGCCTTTGAGACAGTGTCATGCCCATGGCGTCCTGGGTGCTTTCTCATCTTCTAGGTCCAAGGAAAGGAATCCCGTGGGGTTGGATTCTGGCTCCTAGAGAGACGTGGGAACAAAGGTTTCGACTTAGGCCTCCACACACCTGCATGTGTTGGGAGGAGGGTGGGAAGCCCGGGAAAGGGAAGTAAATATTGAATGAGGCTGAGCCCACACATCCTCTGGGCACTGTATTCAAAGGACAATCAGGAGGGGAGGACACTGCCAGACACTGGACAGTGATAGGGGTCAGTCCCCCATCTTTATGATGGAGGGGAGCTTATAGTCTTGCAACTCAGTCCTGTGCTGACCATACGTACCTTGTGTCCCCACCTGGATTAGAGTTCCAGGGGTAGTGGTTGGGATCAATAACATTTTATTATTGGTTTCCGTTAACAAGTATTGACTGGGCACCTGCATCAGGACCCAGCGAGCACAACAATTATTCATTAACAAATAGACTTGAGGGGCATCTACTGTAGTTTAAGGCTCCTTTCAAGGTATGGGACTCAAAGTAAAAGAAAATGCCTGGTTCCAGAAGCCACATTAGCCTAGGTTTTGGTTTTTCCATTTTTAATTATTAATGACAACATCATCAATATTGATGTCAGAGACCTGTTTCCTGCTTTCAGTCCTGAAAATCTTAGGTTAGCCTGGCTTTTATGTATAAATATTCCTTCCCATCTCCCCTATAAAGAGTTCTTATAGGAATAAATGCATTTCTGAAATTTTGGGAGTGTTTCATTCGGTTTTCATCAGCTTCTCACAGTTTTTTAAAAAAGCAGGGTATTTATCTTTTTTATTTCAAAAAAGAATTGAAAAGAAAACGAAAAATAATCCATGTTTCTTTCATTCACATGACCCCTTGTTTCTGCTGTTTATTTTATTTTTTTAATATTTATTTATG
Source organism: Noctilio leporinus (assembly GCA_004026585.1). Taxonomy (NCBI): domain Eukaryota; kingdom Metazoa; phylum Chordata; class Mammalia; order Chiroptera; family Noctilionidae; genus Noctilio; species Noctilio leporinus. Next base: position 83,627 of record PVIW01001045.1, read on the forward strand.
GGTAAGCCACTTACATTCTTTATGGACCCATTTGACCTACAGCGTAGGGTGTTTTATTTGCTTGTTTGTTTTCTTTTTGTTTTGTTTTGTTTTCATTTTATCTCCCACCCCCCTCACCTCTGGCAACTGCCAATCTGTTCTTTGTTTCTGTGAGCTTGTTTTGTTTTGTTTTTTAAGATTCCATATCACGTAAGAGAGGTCATACAGTATTTGTCTTTCTCAACTTATTTCACTTAACACAATGCTTGAGGGCATCATGGTTTTGCTGTTTAAATAAATATGGAAAATATTTCAAATGCTAAAGAAAGAAAAGCAAAATCCTCCCAGTTCTCCCTCTCCCATTCCATTTTTTCTTCCTAAGGGTTTGAGTTATTAATGTGTTCTTATAAATCTCTCCAGAAAATGTTTAATGCATTTACCAGTGTTATAAATGCATCACGTGTATCCTGTTCTTAGAAGGTTCTCCCAGAAGTTAAGAATGGCTGCTCTTTGATGTTTGATAATCCATTTTTATGTTTAAAAGAAATCTTTTTTTTTTTTTGCCTGTGCTATATGCATTTAAAAAATGATAGTCAACAAGTGGGATTGACTTAGTGGGGGAGTGGTGGGTGGGGAGGGGGACAGAGGGGAGTGGAAAAGGGGTTGAATGTAACACAACAACAATAAAAGTAAATTTAAAAAAAAGGATTGTCAGAGGAGCCAGGTTTCTAGTGCTCTTCTGCTCTAGCAAGTCACTTTACCTCTCAGAGCCTCAGTTTCCTCATTGATAAAGTGAGGATTCAATGGCGGTGGGACTGCAGGTGGGCCTGGTTGGCTGGTAGGTGTACCACGAATGTTCGAGCTTTCCCTGAGTCCCTTCTGGAAGAAGATGGGGCTGCTGGTTTTAAATGAATGTCACAGAAGGGCCTGTCAGCAGTTGCCCCTCAAAATGACCTGTCACTTCATTTCCCAGCTGCAGGAAGAAAAGCGTGGGAATCTCCTGACAGGAGATGACAGGGTCACATGAATTCTTCACCCTTGGTGTTGGCTCCCACCCCAGATGCCCAATCGATCAGGGATTCTGGGAGGCTGGTTCCATCTGTCCTTGGCTGGGAAGGAATTCCTCCCAATAGCTGGGACAGGCCCCTGATATATGACCCTTGTCACTCCCCCGCTGCCCCCCGTTTCTTCTCTGATCTCAGGTTGTAAGACCTCAGTGACCCCGGCATCTGGGGGCAAACCGCTCACAGGAAAGGTCTCAGCCACATTGTCCAGAAGCAATGTGGCTATTGTCAGCAAAGCTGCATCCAGCCCCAGGAAGTCAGGAAAAAAGGCAAGATTCTAGCCCAAGATGGTAAGGCCATGGTGATGGCAACCCTGCGACAGTGTGAGCTTAGTACTGAGCCTCTAGCAAGATTTGGGAGAGGAGCACAGGCTTCACTCTCAATAGTCCCCTTGCCAGACCTCCCAGGAGAGAAACAAGAGCAGCACCCAGCCAGGCCTGGTGAGCTAGACTGCTCCTTCTCTGTAAAATACAGCTGGGGCTGTGAGGTACCACACAGCCCAGGCCGCTGGAGGACTAGGACCTCCTGCTGGTACGTCTCAGGCTGCCTGGGCTGGAGGCACCGACAGAAAGGGTGGGGGACAGAAACTCAGCAACAGGGCAGTTGTGTCTCTAGTTGGCCTCTTGGGAATGGGGTGGGAGAAAGGAGCAGGCTGAAGGTCACAGTGGGGTCAGCCTTGGTTCCTTCCTGTGGAGCTGTGGTCCTAGCTCACGAGGTAGTCAGTCAGCTGTCCACAGCCCAGCCTATGAGGAGCACATGTGAATAATAGTAAGAGCAATAATTACGGAGTGTTCCCTATGCATCGGCCTTCCATGTAATTTTCTCATTTAACTCTCACAACAGACTTAGGATTTAAGTACCATTTTTATTTCAATCGTACAGATGCGACGATAGAGATACCAAAGAGTTAGGTGATGATTGGGATTTGAACCACAAGCCTGGCCCCAGAAGCCTTGTGTTTGCACAGTGAGGCGCACTGTCATGACCTGGGCCAGGACCCTGAGCCCTTTCCTGCTGGCTGCTTCCTCTGGCTTCTGAGAATGGCTCTACAGGCATCTCATGTCACGTCTGTCTCCATGGTCCAGGAAAACCACTGTCACCTGTGAGTAGCTGCAGGAAAAGCGGAGAAAGCTCGCTCTAGGGGAGGAGCTCAGGGAAAGACTTGGGGAGGACTGGCCAGGTGGGTGATCAGAGGAAGGACATTGGGGCAGGCAGCAGAATGTGTCAAGGGACAGAAGCACAGGATGGATCTTGTAGAGCGTGGTTCCTTTAGGAGGCGTGAAGAAGAGGAGCTTCGAAAGATAAATCTAGAAGGCCACAGACAGAGCATTAGGTGGGAGGCGGAGACCAGTTTTTATCGCACCTACGCATTCTGTGCGCACACCCTCAGAATTCCCCATGAGACAGGGCCCAGTATTCATTCTTCCTGAGCCTTGTTGTTCAGGTCTTGCTGTAGAAGCTTTGAGATTCTAGGTAAGAAGTTCAGGTCCTCTGCTAGAGAGGCCCATGGAGAGGGGGTGGTCCTGATAGACAGGGATAGAGGCCCAGCCATCCCAGGGTTCCAGCTGAGCCCAGGCCTCCGCCAACCCCATGCTGGCCAGATGCAGCCACATACATGACCCCCCTACCTCAAGATGAGCAGAAAGACCACCCTAGCTTGACGCCCAAGGAGCAGAGATGAGCTGTCTCCACTGGGGCCTGCCCGTGCAGCAGAATCAGGAACACAAAAATGATTGCTGTTGTTGTTGGAATCCCTAAGTTTTGGGGTGCTTTGTTACAGACAATAGAGATCTGAAACAGAAATTGGTCAGGAGACGGCCCTCGGAAATATCGAATGAATGAAAGCATCAAATGTAGCTGAGTCACTGGCTAAGATGCAGGTAGGCTTTGGAGGGGATCGGCCCCAGCCTGGCTTACCCAGGTCACTCCAGTCACTGTTCTTTGTCTGGCTGCCATTAATTGAGTCATTGATGTCTTTTTCTTGAGCCCTGGTGGCAGGTTCCCTGGGGCTGAGGCCCGGGGAGTTGTGTTGTTCTGCTCCTGGGAGTCTCAGCTAGAGCTCTGCACACAGTGGTGGCCCAGTTCAAATTGCTGCCTGACTCACCAGAGTCATCTTCTCCTGAGTTAGGTCTTCATACCAAGTAAAGAGAAACTTTCAGGGCCAAAGTACCTGGTTCAAGGCTCAGCTCTGCCACTTATTTATTTCCTGTATGATCTTGGATGATCCAAGTCAATTCTCTGAGCCTCTATTATCTTTATCTGTAAAATGGGGAGAATAATACCTAAACATGTGAGGGACATTTGTAAGGAGCCTAACACAGTGCCTGGCCTGTAAGTACTCTCAATAATATTCATAGTTCCTAAAGGAAAGTGAGCAATTTTAGGTTTCAATGACCCCCTCCATTTGCCACCCTTAAAAATCTCTTCTAACAAATACCATATGATCTTACCCATTACAGGACAATAATGAACAAAGCTGACAACAAACAAAACAGAACCAGATATATGAATACAGTGAATAGACCTTCAGTGGTCAGGGGGAAAGGGGTTGGGGGAAGGGAGGAGGAAGAGGCAAGAAGGGGAGCAGTTTAGACAAGAATCAAGTATGAAGGAACAATGGACATGGACAACAGGTGGGATTGACTTTGCAGGGGAATGGGTGGATGGGGAAGAGGACAGAGGGGAGCAAAAAGGGGATGGATATAATACAACAACAATAAAATTAAATTAAAAAACAATCTCTTCTAGCCCTGGCTGGTGGCACAGTGGATAAGGTGCCAGCCTGTGAACCGAAAGGTCACTGGTTCAATTCCCAGCCAGGGCACATAACCAGGTTGCAAGCCAGGTCTCCAGCCAGGTCCGTAGCTGGAGGCAGGTGAAAGACAGCCACACATTGATGTTTCTCTCCCTCTCTGCTTCTCTCCCTTCCCTTCTCTCTGAAAAATAATAAATAAAATCTTTTTTAAAAAAATCTCTTCTCCACAAATCAAGCTTGGGCCTGTAATTCTAGCATCAGTCACCATTTTTGGCTGAACGCTCACCGAACTGTCGCAGTCTTCTGGAAATAGGTCAGTGACAGAGTGAGACCCTTTTCTAGAGTGAGAAGACCTAGACTCTAGTCCCACCTTTCTGCCTGGTGGCTGGGAGACCTTGGGCAAGTTGCTTGACCCTCCGTGCGGTGGGGTTCATAGTTCTGGCTCCAGGAGAGACCAATGGACATGGAGGAACTAGGCCAAGGTATGGTGTTGCGCTTGCCTCTGGACAGCGGTGCTGTCATTGCAGAAAGTTCTATCAGACAGCACTGCACTCGAATTTCTTCAGTAGGACAACCAGCACAGGAATGGGAAAGAGAGATAGAGACGGGAAGTCTGAGCAGAAATGGGTGGCTGGGATCGATTTTTAGTTTGTTTTCACAGACCCTATTTGGCTGGCCAGATTCAGGGATGGCCAACCACCCTCTACCCACTCCCTGACAAAAGCCATCTTGGGCAGCTTCTCTAGAAATAGCATTTTCTCACCATGAGATCAGGAGGCCTCAGGGTTGCCTTCCACAGGATGTGGCCAGAAGAGGCTGAGACCATGAGGCCAGGCTGAGCACTGAGTACTGATTATTCCCTGGCCTGGCTGTTGTTGGACGTGCCTGTGGGCTGACAGGGGCATGGCAGGGAGTGGAGGCAGCAGTGCCAGGGTAATGGTGCCGGCAGCCAGTGCTAAGGGACCAATTAGCCAGTCATGGGTGCATCCCATGACCCCACTGCCAGTCCGCAGGGGCTCCCTGAGCCTCAGAACCTCTCCCCACTCCAAGCGATGGCACTGAGAACCCACAGCAGTCAAGGTCACAAGCACCAGCCATTGAAGCTTGAGCAATAATCTCTGTGACAAGGAAGGGGTGGAGAACAGAAGGGACAGACCCCAAGTGCCCCCGTTATGAGAGGCCCAGCTGGGAGAAGGCCCCAAGGGAATTTACATACAGTTCCTGATTTGCTCTATAGAGCACCCTTCCTGCCTACCCCACCCTAGAACGCAGACCATATTTGTGTATGTACTCAAGCAAACACCCAGATAGTAGGCATCCAGACCTGTACACACAGATCTGCCTAGTGACAGGCACAGACCTAGGCACCCAGACATACAAAGCTGACATGCCCTCCCAGGTACAGGCAAGTGACCATGGTTACACGTGTGTAGGCACCTGCTACCATTGGGCCAGAATCCTCCCACCTTCCCCTAAACCAAAGGCACCTTCTATTAGCTAAGAGTTTAAACTGTGTGTCTACAAACAAAAATGGTCTCAGGAGCTTCCCTGGTCATCACCAACTGCAAGTTAAATATCTTGTTATACCACAACATGCTGCTCATGGGCTTGGGGAAGGGGGTCGCCCAGCTGGACACGTGACATCCCTGCTCTCAGCCAGAGGTTCCTTCTTTCTGGGGACAATGAGAATGTGAGAGCACAGCACCTGTGCCCAGGGTGGTTCTAGGCACACCTGCCCCTCCCCCCTGTCCCCTGCTGATCTTCACAACAGCTTCAGTTCTCTCACGGCCTTCCAGGGCCCTTCCCACCCCTGGAGCAGGCAGGCAGCATGACCAGTGACAAATCAAAAGCCATTGTCTTCTGAACAGGTGGTGCCAGGGCTGGGGGGAAGGGTAGGGAGGTCAAGGTTGGGGTGAGAGTTCCTAGAAGTCCTGGGGCCCTAGCGTGCAGTGGGCCTGAGGCTGGAACCCTGTTTTTCACAGTTAGTTGAAGCTTATTTCCTCCCCTGCCCCAATGCCAGGTTTGTTTACCGCATCAGCCTTCACGAACTTTGGCCACCTACTCAGGGCTGGGCTTCCAAAAAGCTTCTCAGAACAAAGTTGGCTCCTACCCTCCCTGCCCCGGCCAGGCTGACCACCCTGCTGCCCATCCCCATGCTTTCTCTGCCCACCCAGCTGCCGAAGTCAAGGTTACCCAAGCCCTGAGCCTACAGGCACAGTTCCCCCTGTGGTTTTCAAGCCATCTGCCTCCAGGCTGATAGGCTGGCTATCAATAGCCTCAATTCCTATCCCCAGGCCCGGTGTGGGTTTAAAGTCACGTCACCCACTCATTTCTGAAACCACCGGAAATGTCTTTATGCCTGACTGTCTCCCTGCTTTGTGCCCTCTCAAGATCAACAGAGCAAGACTTATTAAATAATAACAGATCATTTAAAAATAATTAAAGCCCTGGCTGGTGTGGCTCAGTGGTGAGGCACTGGCCTGCAAACCCAAAGATCACTGGTTTGATTCCTGAGTCAGGGCACATAACCAGGTTGCAAGCCAGGTCTCCAGCCAGGTCCCTAGCTGGAGGCAGGTGAAAGGCAACCATACATTGATGTTTCTCTCTCTTTCTTCCTCCCTCCCTATCCTTCTCTCTGTAAATAATGAATTAAGTCTTTAAAAATAAATTAAAAAGGAACCATGGACATGGACAACAGGTGGGATTGACTTTGGGGGGAATGGGTGGGTGGGGAGGGGGACAGAGGGGAGCAAAAAGGGGATGGATGTAATACAACAATAAAATTTTAAAAATAAATAAATAAAAATAAATTTAAAAAATACCAATTATTAAAAATGCTAACAGTTAACATTATTTCCATAATAATAGTTCATTTGCAAATAATAATTATCATTAGAATGTAAGCAACAATGCAAACTCTGCAAAGGCAGGTTTTGTTGGTTTTTTTTAAGATTTTTTAATTTATTATTTCCAGAGAAAGGGGAAGGGAGAGAGACAGAGAGGGAGAGAAGAATCAATGTATGGTTGCCTTTCACCTGCCTCCAGCCACAGACCTGACTGGAGACCTGGCTTGCAACCTGGTTATGTGCCCTGGCTGGGGAATCGAACCAGTGACCTTTGGGTCCACAGGCTGGCACCTTATCCACTGTGCTACCAGCCAGGGCCAAGGCAGGTATTTTTACCATTTCTGTTCACTGTTATGTCTCAATTGCTTAGATCAATGTTTAGCACCCTATAGGCACTTAATAAGTATTTGTTATATGAAGTGCTTATGATGTACCAGGTGCTAACTAAGTGCTTTTCAAGTATTAATTCATTTACTCTTGAAAAGGTTGTGGGATGGATAATATTATTCCTATTTTGCAGAGAGGAAAACTGAAGCCCAGAGAAGCCACATACCCTACCCAAAGTCACATGCCTATTAAGGGAGGCTTTGTACCCAAGAGCCCGGCTCCAGGGCCCAGGCTTTCAACCACCATGTTCTGGGGTCTCTCTCAACAGCAATATCATGTTATAACACTTTAGCTATTTCATTGTCTTTTAACAATTATTTATTGATGTCTCTCTCCCATACCAGACTACTACATCCCTGCGGCCAGTGGAGGGGAGCATATCTCAAACATAGACAATGGTTCAAAAGTTGGTGAAATAAATGAATGGAGTTTCCTTCTGTCTCATTGTATGTATGTCATTCACCAAATGTCATGGAAATGATTGTGGGTGGGGGAAAGGAGCTGAGAGCTTTGTAGCTAAAAGCACAGACTCCAAGGTTCAAATGGTTAGATTTGAAGCCCTATCTACCCATTTTTAGCTGTGTGACCTTGGGCAAATTACTCAACCTCTTAGGGCCTCAGTTGCATCATCTGTTAAATGGGGATAATAATAGCTTTTGCCTTCTTGAGTTGTTGTGAGGATTAAATGAGATAATGTTTGCTCAGTGCTTGGCACATAGCAAGGGCTCCATAAATGGCAGTTATCATCACTGTTAATATGATGTTGGCGTAACTTCTGCTTGCTCTGAATCTGATGTGAAGTCAAAGCCACCTATTAAATCTTCCTCAGGCCACAGCCAGTGGCTGGTGGGCAGGCGCCTGCAGCAGGCCTGACCCACTTCTCCCCATCTGTCAGGGTGAATCCTCTGCAGGTTCCGGTCAGAGCTTACAACCCACTTATTAGGTTAATTAGACACGACACCTTCCCCAAGATATCGTGGCTCCAAAGCCAGCCCTAACATCTGGTCAAGGCTGCGGCTTGCCAAGGACTGGGAGAAGGACAGGTTCTCACTTGTGGGAACAAGTGGGGCAGGGTGACGGGAGGGGCTGGAGGAACCATCCACTCCTCTGGAGATTATTTTCTGGCCCCTGGGGTCTTCCCTGGGCACCATTGCCTGACACAATACAGGGTATTCAGCTAAACCTGGAATTCAGAAAAGTGCCTTTTCTTTTCTTTTCTTTTTTTCCTGACATGTCTCAAATATCTCCCCAGGGCATTATTATCTTTAAAATATTCGGTGTTTATCAAAAATTCAGATTTAAATGACTGTTCCTGTCCTCCCCCACCAAATCTGGCAACCCTATCTCTGGGCCATGCAGGAGGGAGAGACGAGGTGGAGGGAAGGCGGAGGGTTTGCAGGAGCAGGAGCAGGAGCAGACCTCGGTTGGGCCTGGCTCTCTCTGTTGCCCGGGCCCTGGGTCTCCTGGGTCTGAGGCCTGGGGGGCCTATGGGAGGCAACCTTCTAAGTGAGTCTCTGCGGGAGGAACAGGGGATGACTGCCAACCGAGGGTTGTTTGCACTTCGCTGGCTCCCTGGAGCAAAGGCCCCCTTCCTGGTTAACATCCTGGATGGGAGGACCAAACACAACAGCTTTTCTGCCCCCAGAGGCATTGACGCGCAGTCCCAGGAGCTCACTGGCGGGACAGACCTCTAAGTCCCAAGAGGGTCAGAAACGGGAAGGCCCATCCCTCCTGCTCCAAGAGGGTCTCCAAGGGGGTCAGGAGCTTGTCGATGTTACACAGGTAATGGAAGTAAACCTAGAACATGGTGTCCAGACATATCTCATTCCCGTTCTTCTGTGCCTACGTGGCTACCTTTCTGCGCCTGTCAGGAGGGACCAGCTATGGCCAGAACAATTTTGATCCTCAAACGCAATAGGTTTCAGAGCAGACCCGTTACCTTCCCTCTCCAGCCTGCTTCTCTACCTGGTTCCACAGCTCAGTACAGGGCACCCCACCCACTTGCCTGTGCCAAGTAGAAACTCAAGCATCCTCTGGGCACCATACTCTTCCCCTTTTCCTGTAAATCACTAAGGCCTGGTAATGCCACTTCCTCTGTAGCTCTGGAATCTATTACTACCACCGGAGTCCAAGTAGCCATCATGTCCTGCTGCTGTTGCATCGGCCTCCTGACTGGGCTCCTGGCCTCGGTCTACTCTTTCCAATCCGTTCTGCGCCCTGTGGCGGGATAAACCAACTCCATGCTTGTCACCCTCTACCTTCTCATCTTACAAATGCTCCCTGTCTTATTACTACCTTTAGAATCAAAATTGGCCATCTTAACATGGCTTAGAAACCTCTGTAGGAATGAGCCCTGTCCACCTCTCCCATCAATAACCCCTCCAAGGAAACCCTTCCATCCACAGTGCATGCACCAAGCTCTTTCTTGCTTTGGGGCTTCGCAAGGGCTGCCTGCCTGCCTCTTCCCCTGGCTAACCCTTAACTTGTCCTACCTGTCCATCAGAACTCCATCCCCTCCGGGAAGCTTCCCCTTAGCTCTGCCACCCCTCAGGGGCTGAGGGAGGGGCTTCCTCCACTGACCCCCACAACACTCTATTATAATGACTTGTAATAATTACTAGTCTGTCTGCACCACTAGCCTGTGAGCTTTACAAGAGCCACGTCTATCATATTCCTTGCGATGTCTATAGAAAGCAAGGTGGCGGTGGGCACGTAGAAAGGGCTCACTAATTATGATTTTATTGCTTTTATACATGTCTGGGTAATGCCAGACTGAAAACATTGGGAGGAGAAAGGAGAGGAAAGGTGGGACCAGCCTAGCAGGTTTTCAGTTCTTTCCGCACAATAAACATCACCTGGGTTGCTTTATAGAAATATCGATGCTCAGGCACCACCCCAGAGATTCTCATTCTTTTGATCTGAGGTGGGCCGGAGCATGAGTATTTGAAAAGCCTCCTTAGATGGTCTAATATGCAGCTGGGATCGAGGGGCCCTGGGTGAGCTCTAAGTCAGTGCAGATAGTGCCAGCTTGTTAAATTCTTGCTGACTAGAGCCCACCTCTACTGTTGGTGGGAGGGGGTGTCCCAAGACATTTACTCCCAGCTTCCCTTCTTTGGGGAATGGCTCCCTGGCCCAAGGACCAAATGCTACCCCTCTGCCCACTCCCTTACCATACACACCCTCCCCATGGAACCAGTCTGGCCACCCCACTGCTGCATTGGTTCTGTGGGGAACCTGGGGCTGGGATCTAGGGGTCCTCTGTCTCCTGCCAGAGCTGGTCCCAGGAGAGTTCAGTTGGTTTAACAAATATTTGCTAAGCACCCAGTCTGGGCCAGGTATTTTGCTGGTGGCTGAAGAGGCAGAGGTGAATCTGGTAACCCAGTGTGACCACAAATCAGCCCTATATCCGGCCCAGGGCAGGGTCTACGAGAAAGTGGTTGGGGAGTGGCCCCATCAGCGCCCCCAGCACTCGCCCATTATCACCTAAGGAAAGGGAGACCTCATCATGTCCTCACCCCTGCTGTCCTCAAAGTTCACTATTGCTCAGTGTGGCCAGAGCTGTTGCATTAGGATCCCCGGGGAAGCTTGTTGAAAACACAGGTTCCGGGTCGCCATCCCGGGAAGTCTGAGTCAGAAGGTCTGGGGCGAAGGCCAGCACTCTGCATGTTCAGCAAGCTCCCCAGGGGATTCTGACGCAACAGGCCACTGTGATTCCAATACAGAGCTGCCTGTCGGAACAACAGCAATTTCACTTCCCAGATGGGTTTATGCATTTGGGGGAAGGAGGCCCACAGATAGCACAATGTTTCCTGGGCCTGGGGCTGAGTGACACCTAGTTCTAACTGACTCAATTCACAGTCATCATTCCACAGCATTCTCTAAATGAGCATTGGGGGCATCGGGCTGGGCACGGTGCGTAATCCTTACCCCAACCAGGAAAAGCTGGCGTTACCCGCATTTTATAGACCAGGAAAGGGCAAATGACTTCCCAGGGTCCCAGAACAAGACAAAGTCGGGGTTTTGGCTCTCCAGTTGATGACAGACTAACTAGTGCAAACCACCAGCAGCTCTGGGCAAAGTGTAATCCATGCACCCTAGAGATGTAAAAGCAAAGCAAGTGCAGAGAAAGAAATTCATATCTACTGGGGAATGACAGGGGAGGCCCCAAAGGAGGAGGTGGCATTTGAGTTGAAACCTGGTAGATGAATTCAACTTTGACATTCAGAGGAGGGAAAAGATAACCAGGCAGAAGATACAGTATGGGGGAAGTTTTCAGGGTGGGGAAGCATACAGTAGACACAGTGGGTTGCGTGGTGAGTTGCAGTGTAGGGCGTATGAAGGGACATGGGAGTGATGACACAGGAAAGGTCAGCCAAGGCCTCTTCACTTGGTGGGCACTGGGAAATGGCCAGAAAGGCCCGAAGCGGGAAATAAGGCTGATCTGGCTTTAGGAATGTAAGTCTGGGGACAAATGGCTGGGTGGAGATGGTTAAACCTGGGAGGGCAAGTGAGTCACTCCACTCCTCTGGGTCCGTTTGTTCATCTCTAAAATGGAGATAATTGTCCTCCCCTGACATCTGTCCCAGGCTTGTGAAGATGGAAGAAAATGGAAGATGGGAAAGGGTGTTGGTGAAATCCATGGGAACTGAGGAAGAGTCAGAACCAGGAGGTTGGCCCATGTGTACAATGATGTAGTTTGACTGGAGACCCAAGTGGCAGGGCTCCAAGATGCAGGGACATCAAAGCTTAGGAGGAGACTCATGTCACCTGAACAGAGACAGACAGAGAGAGGAGAGGGAGGGAGGGAGAGAGAGACAGAGAGAGGTCGCAGCCTGATCTGAAGCAGGATGGCAAATTGACCTGTACCTGCCTCTTCTCCAACATGGAGACAACTGTGGAAGAAACTGCAGCCAGAAGGGCTCAGGGCCCCTGGGCAGGAGCGACGTGAGTACATCCTGGTCCAGGGGGATTTCAGGGTGTCCACTCCAATGCCCTCTCTTGACAGGAATGGTTTCAGCAATGTCCCCCAAGAGGACTACCCACCATTCACCTCACCCCAAACTTGCCCCAACCTTTGAGTCTTGCTCGTTCTTCCAACCCTGCTCCATTTGGGGTCAGAGCCTAGCCCATGTTAGCACCTTTAAGCCTCACGACTCTTAGAAGTAAGCGTTCTCAATCCTAATTTTCTCAGTGAGGGTGGCAAGCCTAAGCACCCATACAACCAGCATATGGAAAAGCTAGGATTCAAACCTGAGCCTGAGGTACCTTTCAGACAGGGGCTCAGTTGTACTTTATGGACCAAACATCTGGAGGTAAAAACAGGAGGAAGCTAGCTCTGTGAGGGCAAGGTGTGAGTTGATGAGCTGGTTGGAAAATGCTTTGTGGAGGAGTCAGTGCAATTCTCAGGGTAGAAACTGCAGGCCAGTCTGGGGCCTTGGACTCGCTGGTGCTAATCTCTGAGCTTGCTCAGTTCCTAGGAAGTAGGTGGGTTGTCTTTCCAGAGAGATAGGTCATGACCCAAGCTTGGGGTCAGGCATCCAGTCCTTTCCTCCTACATGGATTCCTTAGCATTATGGGTGTTTGGTCCTCAGGAGTCAGGAAGAAACTCCTTGTTCTCAGATTAAACTGATGTCACATTCATGCCCTTTACCTCCTCAGGCCATGATATCTCAGGGTCCAATGCATTAGCCTAGCCAGCCAAGGATGGTTGACTCCAATAAGTCACATTGCTCATCGATACACTGGCTTCATGGTGAAGCTTCTCCGTTGGTGGACAGACCATACCTTTTCTCACATTTGTGTAACCAAAGGATCCACTTAATCACTTCCCCCAGTAAAGGTCTAGAGATCTTAGAGAAGCATGGAATAACCAGGTTCTCTTCCCCCACACCTCTTGGTTCTTCTTCTTCTTTTTTTAACCCAGTCTACCTACCTTTTCATACCCAAACCAGTTCTAGGCAAAGCAACCATTCTAATGCTCCCTCTGCCAAAGCCATTGGTTTAGCTCAGGCCCCATCAGCTTTGCATTGTTTGATTGAAAAAAAAAATCCCCATCTCCCAGGCCCCCATTCTCCCAACCATGGTCTACTTATCTTCATCCTACCCCATCTGGGGCCATAATTCTCCTTGTTTTTGCTTTGGATTTTATTTAATTAAAAAAAAAATCAAAGTTACCCATAAATGTAATACAAAGAGTCAAAGAGTTCCACAGTTAGGTGTAGACAACTGCAACCTGGATCTGATTCCAGGGGTAGCTACTTTCAACTCTTGAAACTGATTCTTTGAAACTTGTGCTTTCCCACCTCTCAGTAACATCTCATCCTAGGTCTTGGCAGTTTTAGGAATAATTTATTGATTTCCTGTGCTGGGAGATGACTTCTTTCACTTCCTGCATGCTTCATCTCTATTCCCTTTTCTCTATTTTCCCAATACAGTAATATATGGTCATTTTGGTTACATCACCATTCATTGTTGACCTTGTACAACTATGTAAACACTATGGCCAGCTGAACGACAGACATAGTGAGCAAGAATTATTTTTTTCCACCTTTCCTTTAAATCTGGGTAATGACCAGCTCATGGACAGCATGAGGCATCACAGCCTAGTAATAATTTAGTTCAAGTGACCTCAGCCATTGACATCATCATACCGAACCCTCAGCTCCTTCTTATGCAACTTCTGTAGTCAGGATAATGGTGACTTTACCAAGAAGACATGCTCCAAAATAAATAAATAAATAACTGGCTCTGTTTGCTATATGTGTTAAAAAAAAAGCCACAGGATGGTGGCTATGAGGTGGATGGCAGAGTCAGAGTGTGTGTCTTTGAATTCAGTGTCTCCTTTCTGTGGCTGTAAGAACTTCAGTAAGTTACACATCCCCTCTGAGCTTCGGTTCCTTTACTTGGAAAATGGAATTAAAGGCTAGATCCACCCAGGGCTCTGATTGGGATCAAAAGAGATGGTATATGCAATGTGCTTAGCATGTGGAAAGCATAACAAATGGTGAGTACCATTGTCACTACTGGGTTAATGGTTAGAAGGGGCTCTGTCAGTGAGTATCCCAGAATGAAGAAACACCATGCTTTAAAATGCCCAGGACTTACAGGGAGGTTAATGGTCAAGCCCCCTGTCTCCTAAAGGGTCAGCATTCCTGCACCATCTTCTCCAAAGAGCACAGTGTCTGAGTGCTGGCGGGGCCGCCACCAGGCTCTGGAGGATAGAGGTGTGGACAGGTAGGATCCCTGGTCACCAGGGAAATGGAATAGTCTTTCCCCTCCCCCTTATTTTCATGACCCCTCCCCATCTCCCTCCACTTGCTCAGGTTATTATTGGGACATCATCCTGCAACAGGGACCTTGTTGTGTTAGTCTCGCTTTCTCTGGTTGCTCCTAGGGAAAGGTTGACCAGTTGGCCCACTCTAGTTTCTTGTTTATTGGGGCAGGGGTGTGTGTGTGTGTTAAATTAAACCTCACATATGCTAATTTTAAGAAATTCATACAGTGCTGTGCAGAAATGTATGAAGGAAAATTAAAAATCTTTTCTTTCATTCTAGAGGTAACTTATTAATAGTTTGCTGTGCACCTCTAGGATTTTCTATACTTCAAAGTGAGTGAGTGTGTGTGTGTGTGTGTAGAATAGGTTGGTGTATTATATTCAGTTATATATTATAAGGCACAAGGCATATATAGTAATAAGCATCATACATTCAATCCTGCTACTTGCTTGTCTCACACTATTGTACCATGAACCACTTTTCCAGTTTCATCTAATGCCTTTGGCAGTGTGCTGTGTATGTCTTTTTTGGGGGAGGTTTCTTCCCATTTTTCCTGAGACAAGTAGCCTTGTGATGAGTGTGTTCTTGGGGTGTATCTTTGTGTTTCTGTGCTCGTATTTTTAAGAGCAGAGTCCTATAAAAAGAACATGGAAGCTGTTCAGAGGTTACTCATCAGTGATCTCTCTGGCCCCTTAGCCCCTGGAGGATGACTTTCTCCAGCTTCCCTACCCACTGCCCAATCCACCAACCCACCCCTCCTCTCCCAGAAAATGTCTAGTCTGGCCCAGGCTGAGGCAACTGGAGCATCTCCTGTGGGGGGCTGGCGTCATGGAACCCTCCATGACTTTCAGTCCTTGTGGAAAACAAAAGGGCTTCTACCATTTGGAATGTAGGGAGCACATCTTTGTCCCAGCTTGTGCCAAAACTAGCACCATGCCTCCACCTCGAAGGACACGAAACTCCCTGCAGACCAGAAATGACTACTTTTCCTGCCTTTGGCTTTTCCTTAGAGCTCCCAGATTCATAAAAATGAAGAAGCTGAAACCCAGAGAGAAAGTGACCTACCCAAGGCCTGCCCCTGGCCGCTGGGTCAGAGCTGGGTCTCTGGACACAGAGGTGGGGGAGGGTGTGGAGACAGAAGTAGTAGCAGAGGTGGAGGAGGAGAGCTATGTGCAGGGCCCTTTACCAAGTTACCTCATTCGGTCCCAGTTGCCATGCCATGAGGTGAATGATGCATCCTTCCCATTTCCCAGGTGAGACAACAGAGGCAGTTCTCCCCTGCCCTTCTTCTTCCCTTGACTCCTAAGTCTGAGACCTGGGCTACAGCTCTTAGGTGTTCCTAACATCCCAAAAGTAGTTTTAGGGAAGTCACCCACTCTACTCCCTGGAGGGGCCAAATCTAGTGTCCCAGCCTGGCTGCTGGACGAATCATCTCCCCTAAACAGCCCTTCTCATAGCCAGTGAGGCTCTCAGGCAGCCTGGCTGGCCTCCCCCACACCACGCGATCAGAACATGAGGGTTCCTAGCCTCCCTGTCCCTTGGCGGGAGCCCCTGGCGACTTCCCAAAGATCTTGTAGCCGAGCAGGATCCAAGCGGAGGGAAGAACCCCCATTTCCTCCTTCCCCCTCCCTTGGCCAGCAGGTCAGCCATCTCAAGCAGCCTGCCTACCGGGCAGGGAGCTAAGGGAACAACCACCTGGACCGATCGGGCACCCTTTGCTCCGTGGAAGCCGGGACTACTTGGGCAGGGCCTTCCTCCCCAGGACTCCAACATCCTGCTGAAATGGCAGCCCTGGTTGCTGGTCAACAAAACACTCCCCACAGGCGCAACTCTTGCAGGGGATGGCGGACAGAGGGACAAGTGAAGTGAGCTGGGCAGCAGCTCCCATGGCCTTAGTGTTTGGAACACTTGTCAGGAAGTGTGGTCTCCTCCTCAGGCCCACAGGCCTCCTTCCCCCACTCCCCTTCCTATTCGATGGTCTTGCTCCCCAACCAACCGAAGAAGGGCAGGGATCTCATTTCCTCGCGATTGCTTTCCAGTACCTGGTATATTGTAGGTGATCAATAAACATTCATTGAATAAGCGGGCATCATAGGTACCAGTTTACCAGTTGCTCACATGGGCCTAGCACAATGCCAGGTATGGGAGGTGCTCCGTGGAATGATAAGACAAGGCCAGGTTTTCCAAGGTTGGAGGGTGGAGGCACACCAGGGGTGGGAGTCCTGGTCCGAGTAAGTGCTAGAATGTCATTTCAAAGGGCTACAAGGGTGTGGGTTTTGAGGTCCTTTGTGATGTGAGTAAATCATTGCCTGATTGTATTCTCTACTCTTTCTGTTAAACACAGACCCCTGGAAAGAGGGACCTTTATTTCTATTTCTGCCTGCTGCCATTCCCAATCCTCCACCATCCCCTCTCTCCTCAGAGAACTTCACTCAGAACTGAGGTTTACAGACAGCATGTTAAAATGATGGGTGAATGGATGGATGGATGGATAATAGAGCTAAAAAAAACCAGCAGGGACTCAGAGATCCCTTCTCTACACTCGGATTTTAAAAATGAGGAACCTGAAGTTTAGAGAGTTGGAGGATGTTTTTTATCACTTCTTCTCTTTGAGAACTTCTATTGATTTCTCTCCTCAGCCTGTAAACATGTTGAAATACCCTACAACTCAAACAAAACAAAACACCTCTTTCCGTCTTCCCTACCCCACTGAGCCACCTTCCTGAGCCAGGACCTCCTCTTTTTTCTTTTTCTCACTGCCAGACTTCTTGAAAGACTTGTAAACTGAACCCTGGACTTGCTCACCTTCCCCCACACCTTGACCTCTCTGTCTCTGCCATCCACCCACATTGCCATGGCAACTGCTCTGAAGTGGCCACTCACTGGGGACCTTCAGAGCCCTGAGCCCTTCCTGGGCTCTAGGCTGAGTTCTGAGCTGTCACCAACTCTTCCTTCTGAAACCAGGAGGCCCAGCTCTGCCCTGGGGCTACTCTCTTTACCCTCATGGGGCTACTCAAAAGACCACTCTCTTTTTCTCCCAGTACCCTCCTCCACGGATTGAACCTCAACTCCTTTGCTCTCATTCTATAGTCTCTCAAGAATTATTGGGTGCTTTCTGTGAGCCAGGCACCATGCTCTTCACTCAGCTGTGCCACCTGCTGTCATCCTCATGTTGACCCTCTGACTTGGGTGTATTAGTTTCATCTGCATTTTGCAGATGGGGAAGCTGAGACCTGGTGAGGATAATTCAGTCGCCCAAAGCCACACAGTTGGTAAATGGCATCTTTGGGACTCAATCAAGGTCTTACTATTTCCAGGTTTACACTAAGTCAACACCTTTCCCCTGTCTCATTCACACTTAGGCCTCACCTCTCTTCTTGGGGCTCCCAAGTTAATATTTTCAGAGATGACCTCCTCACTGGAAACCCAGACCTGCTCTTCCAAAGGCCTGGTGAGACTTTTTTTTTTTTTTTCCTTAGATATTCCCCTAAAATCTCAAAGCCAGAATCCTTGGATTTTTTGCTGGAATAATCATATCAGTCCTGTGCTCAAGTATCTGCAGTGGCTCCCCCTGACCATTGATCTAGGGGACACTCTTCCCAGCCACTCTCAGGCTCACCAGCTATATGATCCCCCTGCCCCATGCACATCTCCCCCCACCCCACCCCCCTTCTGCCATCTCCTCTTACCTCATTTTGCCTCTGACTCTCTGTTTTCTGAAAGAGTCTAATGCCCCCCTGCAGTGCTCCCTTTGCTCAGAGGGGACCTTCACTGCATGTCTTTCCTTCATGTTCCTCTTGGCCACCAACAATTCTCAGTATCTAGAATAGGCTGGCAGAAAACATACTAAACATTGTGAGTGGCAACCTATGGCTGCCTGGGACCCAGGTGATTGCTACTTGCCCATCTGTTCAGTGTTTTCCAAATCTCCTATAATGAGTATGTGGAACCCCAGCAAAAGCCTAGCATTATTGAAACTAGGAAAGGAGGAATCTTATTTAGAGACCTAGTTAAAGAGAGGCGCAGTCGCTCTGCAGGGGAGCTCTGCAGGGAAAAAGGGATTCCGGGACCCCTAGAGTCCATAGGCCCAGAGCACAAAACCGCCAGCGGAAAAGACTGTTGACCCAAGATATTAGGGCAACCTGACAGCCCGGAGACAGGCCCATTAAGGCCTCAAGACCACGTCAGACCCCCCACCCTGATAGTCAGTCACTAACTACCATCTTATCTTCTGTGCCCGGGCTCATTTGTTCTGCTATAAAAAGCCCTCGCTGTAAGCCACAGCGCGTGCCTCATGAGATCGAGGCCGCCCCTGCGCAGGTCTGTTGTTTGGCCAATAAATAACATCTTTGAATCCCCGAAAGTCTCCAGCGTTTGGTGTCTCGCTTTCGTCTGGATATAACAAGTACATTTATTTTATAATCAGTAAAGAACTTGCTCAAATAATTTCAATAAAGAGTGTTATCCATCTACTCTGCCCACTTCCCCTTAAAGCCCTTCTGCAGCATTGTTCACCTGAGGCCTCTCCCAAGGTCATGGGTGGGGCTACCTTCCTCTCTTAAGGGTCAGGAGTTCTCACCGGCACTGTGACCCCACTCGCTAGTGCCCTGGGAACACCAGGCAGTCCAGAAATGCAAGAGGAACAGAGTTAAAATAGACACATTCACAAGAGTGTCCATGGAAGGAGGAAAAGACTGAAGACCCATTGAATATCCATCAATAGGGACCTGGTTAATAGTTCGTGGTGGGTCTAGGGCTTGCCTAGAGGCATTAGAAAGAAGGACATAGATCCTAGCTGCCAATATGAACCAATTTCCAAAAGATATCATTAAATAAAAAAGGAGAGTTTCAGGAAAAAAATGTGTACTTTTCTACATTTACATAAAACATAGAAGGATGGACTCACATGTACATATATATGTACTTATGTATGTATAGAATATCTTTGGGGGGATAGTCCCCCAAACCAGTAACAACAGTTGCTTCAGGAAGCAGGTATAGGGACAGAGGAGTGGGCTAAAAGAGATCAGAGGAAGCATAAGGATTATTTCTGTGCCTTGGAAAAAGAAAAACAACAACAAAACAAAATGAAAGGAACTATCTGGGAGTGCACAGGCATGAATTAAGTGGGAGGACCCTCAGGCACTCTGTACCTCCTTCCTCTCCCTTCTGGTGGGCCTTCCTGAGGGGTGAGGGGGTAGAGAGAAAACACAGCCGCCCACCCCCACTTCACCCCCACAGACAGAGCTGGACCCCTACTCCAATGAGTGCCAAGTGCCCTGTGCCCTGAGGTGTCCAGCCGGGAGCCCAGGCTGACAGTTGCGGAGGGATTGATCCCCTTGCTGGTCCCAAAGCCCAACCCAGGTGGGAATAGCTCCAGGGGGGTGGGGGTGGGGTCGGGGAGCAGGCAGGTCCCCATAGGCCTGTTAGCCTGGCGTGCTGTGCCACACCCTCACAGGCACCTTCTCAGGGCAAGGAGCATCAACTGACAACAGGCAAGTGACTCTACACCTTGGCAGCTGCTGTCCCACAGGAGGAAGTACCCCTTGGGCCAGGTGTGGTGGCTCAGGATGTGGTAGAAAAGAAAGCAGACCTGGCTTCTCCTCTGGTTGGGACGTGGGGCTTGGCCCTAGGTGACGGCTCTGGGCGGCAATTCTCTTTTCCCCACAGGGGGTCCCTGAGAGGATGGGGGAGCAGGGACCAGACTGGACTCAGGCCAGGGAGAAAATTGACATCAAGGCTGATATTCATTTGAATGTCTTTGGAGCTTTCTCTCTGAGGATCTCAACACTGAAACACTCAAATTCTATTTGCAGAGTGAGAATTTGGCTGGACCAAGAGCTTAGCCACCCAAGGTGAGGCAATCTGAACCCTTCAGTGGCATCCCATACTGCACACCTACTACCTTCCTTCCCACTGGCCTTGGGGCCTGGTTTTGTTCCCATCACCCACCCATCAGCCACAGACACTGAGAGCCATAAAAAGCCTTTGTCACTTAAGACCGATTTGGCCGATGACCAGAGCCACCTGTGCTGGCCCCCGACCCTGTGAGCTGCCTACCGAATTGGCCAGGCCAGGAATGTGGACACAGACAAGGAGCCATGAATGACCAGGGACTCAATGGGTCTGCATTCTCACTGCTGTGGCCAGTCACAGGGCACGTCCCATCTCCCACCTGGGCCTAGTTTTCTAATCCAATAAAAGGCCTTTGGAATTCTCCAGGCTTCGCAAATTACGCTAAACAAAATCCCAGCATTTTCCAGGGAAGCTTAATGGCTTTTTGCCAATGCTCAATTCAAATATAATTTCCAAAATGTATTTTAAACTGCTTGAGAATTTGAAATAAGCATCAACATGCACATTTAGAAGCAGTACGTGACTTGCACACATTGAAGCCCACTTGCGATCACCCTGCTTTTATAAATACCACAGCCACATGCTGGCAACTTCACTTAGGAAATAAACATACACGCACGGAGTGCAGCTTTTATCAGCTGTCTACGATGGCTCCCCTCGCCCTGTCCAATTCCATTTGGAAAATGAGTTCCGCTTCCAGAAAGGTTTGACAGCCACTGGGCTCAGGCATGAGAGAGACGAGGAAAGGGGACGTGACCAGTGCTCTTCGGCTGAGTGACGTCTGTGTCCCGCCGCTGTGTTAGGGGACAGGGTGGAGTGTTCCAGTAGACAGTGGATGCCTTGCGGTCTGAGTCCTAGCCTGAGCAGCACCTCAGATTGGCGGCGATTTGCAGGGTCGGCTCTGGAAGTCACTAGCAGGTGATGCGTGTTATACCTTTCTCCTGTGCTGGGCACCACACTGCCACCTCCCCTACAGGAAGGCGTTGTTCCGCACACCTACATAAGGAAGTCTAGCCTCATTTTACGGGCCAGGGAGCTAGAGCAGACGTGGTTTGGCGTCCCCTTCAAGTCCCACAGCTAGTGAGTGGGTTCCAGCACTGGGATACTGGACTGAGTATCAGCAGAGGCCTTCTCGTGGGCACCTGCTTTTCACTGGTGTTTTATCCACAAGGTGGCTCTGACTGGATGAGGTTGTAGAGAGGTCCCTGGCACCTGGCACAGGCAAGCCCCTGCCCTTTCCTTTACATCCATTCCCCCATCAATCGGGTGTGTGTGTGTGTGTGTGAGGGGTTGGCCTTCCCTATTCTGACATCCTGCAATCGATCACCGGCCTGGGTGACCTGGGAGAGGTCAGGTGTCAGCGCGGTTAAGGATCTTGCTGAAGTGAGACAGCTAGTGAGTTGTGGGACCTGGCTTCATCAGTCTGCTGGGCTCCAGGTCCTCAGTCTTCACTTCCAAGCAGCAGCATCTCCAGGGAGTAGGAAGGAGGTGGTGGGAATGGTCCCTATGGGCACAAGAAGGGGACATATTGTCCATAGAATAGCTAAAAACAAAGATAAAGCCAACTGAAAGCAATGCACAGGAATTATAAACAACGCCAGTAATAAAATACTTTCCACTGAGGAGTGGGCTGCTCTCATGCCCCCACTTAGGTGCCGCCCACTGCCACACTCAGTTCCAGGAGTGACTGCCATGCAGTGAGGCTTTTCAGAAGGAGATGAAAGTACCTTGGTTGGGGGCTGGAGGATCCACTGTGACATGGTCCCCATCCAGTCACACCAGCTGTGACAACGAGACACAGGGGGAACGTGGTCTGGGTGACTGCAGAGCTCATTTACCTCAGGCTAAAAATAGGTGCCTTCCCCGCAGCAGGTGGGTGACTCAGCAGGCTGCTGGGTGGGGGAAACGTGATGCCCGCAGCCCTGGTTTACCTCATGCGACAGGATGACAGGAAGAGGCTGATGAACAGGGACAGAAGCATGCATGGTAGCAGGCATTTCACAACTCTCCCTGGGAAGCTGAGTTTTTCTCAGCCCCCTTCCCCTAAACTCACTTCTTAAAAGCCATGAAATTGCTAGTCCAGGCCAAGTAAGCGCCACAAGTCCAACTGTCCAAACTCATGGTAACATTCTCCCAGGGTTTAAAGGGAGAGGCTAGTGAGAAGCAGTGTGTGTGTGTGTGTGTGTATGTATACGTGTGTATGTGTGATGTGTGCATGTATACCTATGTGGTATGCGCACACACCCTTGGGTCCACACCTGGTTGGTGGGAAAATAAACTGGTCACACCATGGCCATATACCGGGGTCTGCCTGTCTCTGATTCCTACCCTGGCCCCCACCCACATGCATGGACTGGAGGAGGGCTGGAGATGGCTGCCCTGACCACTCTCTGCAATGTTCTGTGCCCAGGGAAATGAGAAGTGCTCCCTCTCCTTGTCCCAGACTCTGAAGGAAGCAAGCACAATCCTGGCCTCCTGGATACTTTTCCAGAGACCCCACAGAAGCTGAGGAGTGAAGCAGTCCTTTGGAGAATTCAGCCCTACCTCAGGAAGCTGTCTAAGCAGGTGGGGGTTATGGGAGGAGGTGGGACCCAGCACCAGGAGATCTGTCTCTCCTGGCTCTGCCACTCACTTGCTTCCTGGTCTCCATTTCTCCTGTGCTTCTCTATTTATTTATTGCTTCAACAAATGTCTACTAAATGGGGCCAGGCACCTGTGTATGCATGCTAGATACATGAAAAGAACCCAGTAGGGAGGATTAAAAATGCCCAGGAAGTCTTGTACCTCCCCCTGTCAAAGACTGACACCGTTTCTCCATTCCTTGACTCTGGAATGACTTGGTAACTCGCTTTGACTAAAGATGACGTGTGACTTGCACTCTCACCTTCTTAGAACCCACCGTGACATGAGGAAGCCCGAGCTACCCTGTTGGAGACACCACATGGAGAACTGAGGCGCCCTGGCCGACAGCCTCATCCAGCTGCCAGTCTCGTGAGCGAGGCCCCAGCTCACTAATCACAATTGCTAGAGGGAGCCCATCTCAGACCACTGGAAATGGGCTCCAGTGGACAAGCTGGGACACGCCATCCCAGCTGAGTCTTACCCAAGTTGTCAACCTAGAGAACTGTGAGCTATTAAGTGGTTTGGGGTGGTTTGTTATGTGGCAAAAAATAATCGATACAATTAGCACGTATTGACCATGTCTTATGAGCCAGGAACTATGTTAAATATTTTACCTATATAATCTTTTGTATTTCTCACATCAACCATGTGAGGCAGGCATTGTTCTTCCTAATGTCCAGTTTATAGATGAGAAAGGGCAGCGAGGCACGGGAAAGAGAAGCGACTTGACAAAGATCTAAGAACAGGTGAGTTGGCCAGCTGGAGGCCAGGTGGTCCTGACTTCAGAACCCGCACCGGTAACCCCGACACTACACAGAACCAAACAGATGTGGTTCTTTTGCCCTCACAGAGTTGACAGTCCAGGGGGGAGCCTGGCAGCAAACAAACCCAGAAATAAATACACAACCACAAGTAATGATAAGTACTAGGAAGAAAATGTGCTATATTTAGTCACAGGGAAGCAAGCCCATGAGTCAAGGAAGCCCTCAGTGAAGTACTGAGGGTGGAAAGGGGGCGCCAAGGGAGACTGGGGTACCTAAGGGGTTTGCAGGGGGGCCATGGTTTTAGCTTCAGTCAGCGTAAGTCACTTGGGTCCCAGGTGACTCCATGAGAAATGCAGATTCTTTGCCTCATTCCCCACAAGTCCTGATTTGGTAGGGGCGATTGGTTTGGGCCTGCAGATCTCATTTGTTTATTTGTTTATTTTTTATGTGCCCCCTGGGTGATTTTTATCCTGCGGGAAATTGGAAAAGCACAGTTCAATAGAGTCACCTGAGGAGGTTTCAAAATACAGATGCCCAGCTGCCGTCCTGAGATTAAGACTCAAATGGCTCAAGGTGCGCCCAGGACTTTAGAATCCTCAGGTGATTCTAATGTGCAGCCTGGCCTGATAACTGATTCTAGAAGATTCTACAAGGACCCAGACTGCTTTTCCACTTGCCTCTTTTGAGACACCAGGGCCACCTGGTGCTTATTGAGCCATCTCTTTGGTGATTTAATGTGGGCAATCCCAGATGGACCTGAGGCAAAGCTGTCTTCAGAGACTCACCCCTGAAGAATGGTTCCTCCCCTGCCTCACAGACTTTCTCCCAGATCACTTTCCTAGGGGACTCACAGAGGCTCCTCAAGGCTCCCAAGTCCCCTACAACTTTTACTTGTTTTAGAGGAGAACTTCCCTTTCATTGTTGGGAGAAAATGACTACCAGTCACAAACACTGGCCCTTCTCTAGGGCAGTCCAAGGCAGCATCACCCCCCCGCCCCCCGCCCCCACCCCATTATATTCTCTTTTCCTGACATCCCAGCTCAGGGGCCTCCGGGGCATAAGTTCCCCACACTCAGAGAATGACGGCATCAGTGATGCCGTAAGAAGAGGCGTGTTGGTGCATAGTCGATTTCTTGTCTGGGTTGTGCTTCTTCCAAATAAGGCAGGAGGGCCATCAAGGGTTGCTCCTGAGTCTGCTTGATTGAGGTCAGAGAGTACAAAAGAATTCACTCTTGGCTTGGAGCCTGCCAGCCCTGGGCCAGAGGGAGCTGGCTGGAGGTGAGGGCAGAGAGAGGGGCTCTGGCCCAGAACAGCTTTGCCCCGGAGCGACGCAGCGGGGGCCCGCTGCGGAGGGGGTGCTGACGCAGGTGTGCACCCCCGCCCCGCAGAGCCTCATTTCCTTGTTCTCAAAGTGTGGTTAGCCTTCTCCGTGCGGGTGGTTATGAGAACTGAGTTCACCGAAGGGCCTGCGGCACAGCTGCAGTTTTCGTTTGTCTTCGGGACAAAGAACGGAACTTGACAATGTAAAGAGACAGGGCCTGTTGGGAGAGACCCCTGGGAAACGCCCTTCTTTGGGGGCTGGAAAGACTCCAGCCACTGGGGCTCATCCCCAGAGGCCCCAGATTTGCTAAGAGCCCCCAGGAGCCGAGAGCTCAGCCCTGCCCACCTCTCCTCACCCACAGAGGCCCCTGGGAGTGGCACTAACGTGGTACAGATGACACTCCGGAGGAGGGACTGGCAGAGGGAGGGCCTGACCACAGAGAAAGGAATGAAGAGAATGAATGAGGCCCCGAGTTGCTCTTAGGCTTCAGCTCTGAGAAGGAAGGGGCTTGTCTGGGGGTGTGGCTGGGAGGAAGCCAGGCCAGAGGCGCAGTGACAAATGGGGGTGCATTGACAAGTAAGGCACAGTGAGAAACAAGGCTGCTCTGAGACCTCTTAGCTCAGGCATAAATGATCCTAAATGATCTGCTACGGGGCCCGTTTAAAAAACAATTCTATCCCGTCTCTCTTCTTTTTTCTGACCTACCCTCCCAAGGGAAAGCTGTAGTAGGAACCCCCAAGTCCACCTCAGGCCGGAGCCTTCCCTGAGCCTGGGCTCCCTCCCTCAGGAGACAGGGCTGCCTGGGGACCCCGAATCCACTTGGCCTGGGGCGGTGTTTGCCATTGAACCTTGGTCTCTCTACACCCCCAACCCCCACTTCCTCACCTCGCCCAGGAGGGACTGTATCGGGACTTTCTAGCACAAACAACTAAATAGTACAAAGAAACCCATGGGCTAGTATGGGTGGCCCTGGCCATCTATTCATAAGAATTAATTTGCATGGGGTAAGTAGGAAGGAAGTTCATGAAACGTTAGGGGTGGGGATGGGAGAGAAGTAAGAGGCCCCGGTCTGACCTGCTGTCATGTTTGGTCGCAAGTGAAAGAAGACAAAGTTTTTGCTTTAAAGCAAAATCAGAATGTGTTGGCCTTGAAACTGGAGTCCGAGGGGTGTGGTTGGCTTTAGACAAGGCTTGATCAGGGACTCAACAATGCCACCAAGACCTGGTTGTTCCCTGATGTCTGTTGGCTTGGGTCTTCAGGGAAACAGCCCTCACACAGGTGACCCTACCCCACAGCAGAAAAACAGCCGCAGAACCTCTAAGCCTTACACCCCCCTCACCGGGGCAAAGAGCCAGTCCACTTCTCTGATAGCTCCAAGCTCTGGAATTGAGTTTTGTGAGCCCTGATTGGCCTGACTTTGGTCAGTGACCAAATATCCTGTAACCAATGACTGCGGCCATGGGGATGGAGTATAGTAGTGGGGACTGAGGGGAGCGCCACAGTCTCTGTCCCCCGCATCTGGGTTCTGGGTGTGGGGGCCAGGGGTGTTATAGGGAGGTTGGTCCTGGTGGTAATGGGGATAATTTCACTGGAGTCTTATAACTGAGCTGAGGCTGTTACTGCAATTGAGTGAATGGGGATAGGCTCCCAAGATGCACGGACCCTCGTTCCCTTTCTAGAGGGGGCTGCAGGGAAAAGCTCAGAGGCTTCTTCGGCGTCCGGGTTGCAACTTGGGACACAGATTAGTGGAGCCTTCTACCTATTTTGGCTCGGAACACAGGACTATTTTACTGTGGTCGGAGGACCTGCCACTGGAGCCAGTGCTGGACGCACAGCCCGAGCAGGGAAGCAGGGACCTCCTGGAGTGGCTGGGCAGCGAGAGCCGTGAGGTCCCTGCAGACATCAGCGGACATCCGCAAGGAGCTGGAGCAGAAGACCCATCTACAGGCTGGTGGTGGGCACCTATAAGCCACCCAAGGAACTTCCACAGATGGCTGGGTGGGGGCAGGGAGGGCGGTCAGTCCACTGAGGTCTGCTATTGGAAAGAGGGCCGCACCCCTGGTACCGGTACCTTTGCTGGCTATGACGGAACTAACTTCAGACTGGGGCAGGGGTAAGTGGGTGTCAAAGGATTTGGATTCTGGCCATGGCCAGACCTCTTGTTAACTAAATAACCTTGGGCGCACCCTGGGTGGTGGCTCAGTGGATAGGCACCAGCCTTCAAACCCAAATGTTGCTGGTTTGATTCCCAGCCAGGGCACATAATCAGGTTGCAAGCCAGGTCTCCAGCCAGGTCCTTAGCTGGAGGCAGGTGAAAGGCAACCATACATGGATGTCTCTCTCCCTTCCCTTTCCTCTGGAAATAATAAATAAAAATTTAAAACAAAACAAAACAAAAAACCAAAGCCTTGGACAAGTCCTTCTTCCTTCAGGGCCTCAGTTTACTCCTCTGTGAAATGGGGGTGATAGCTGTCGCCTCAGGAGCTGATGTGGGAAGCGGGAGGGCCCAGCAGATGCAATGGGGAAAAGCTAAAGTGCTGCCCCAGAGCCAGGATCCTCCTCATCCTGATTGCCGGAGACCAGAGGGAGCCCCGCATTTGTGCCCAGAGGCAACAGAAGGCAAAGCTAAAGGGGAACAGTGTCCCTGCCTAGGAAGTTGGTGGACACAAAACCCCTCAGGGCAAGGCTGCCAGCCAAGGGTGTGGGTGGCTCTGTGACACTCCCCTTCCTTGCCACTGAGTCAGAGGAAGGGACCCAGGCCGAAGTTGGCCCTGGAGGCTCTACCAGTTATTGATGAGGGGGAGGGGAGGCTAAAGGAAGAAAGAAAAGCAGACAGAAAACAGAAAACACACCCATCCCTCCACAAACCACCTTCTCCCACAGTGCAGATGCAAATCTTCCTCTTTGGCCCTGGGGGAATGTTCCAAGGCCCCAATCTGTACTTCCTTTCCTCCCACCCCCCAAACAATAGGGCCTCCTGGGTGGGAGCTCATTGCCTCCCAGAATGCAGCTGGCAGCACCTGGGCCTCTCTGGAAATCTCAGCCCTGCTACTCCCCAGAGCCTGGGTTCCCTTTATCTCTTTTTCCCGGAGGCATCTGCACTGCTGTCTCCCACTGCCACTGTCTGTCTATTAAACCCAAGTCATGCGGTTGAAGCAGAATTATATCTGGAATCTAGGAGGCCTGAGAACTATAGTGGCGTTTTTAAAATAGAATTTATTTTTTTAGAGCAGTTTTAGGGTCATAGCAAAATTGAGCAGAAAATACAGAGAATTCCCATGTACTTTGGCCCCACACATGCACCGCCTCTCTATCAACAACCCCTTCCATCCAGAGTGGTATATTTGTTACAATTGATACACCTCTGTAGACACATCATGATCTACCTGAAGTCCATAGGGTTCATTCTTGGTTTTGCGCATTCAATAAGTTTTGACAAATGTATAATGACATATTCACCATTATAGTATCATGTAAGGTATTTCCACTGCCCTAAAAATCCTTTGTGCTTTGTCTGTCCATCCCTCTCTGCTCCCTAACCCCTAGCAACCGTTGATCTTTTTCTCTTCCCCCAGAATTGTCTTCATTATTTTCACCCCAGAGAATCCATGTTTTGAAAGACTTAATCTAGGATCAGGTAGCTACGGGAACAGTCCTGGAGCTGCAGTAGCCTGGGTTTATATCCTGGCTCAGTTGCTTCCTAGCTGTGTGACCTTGAGCAAGTCACTCGACCCCTCTGTCCCGAGGATCCTCTTCTATATTAATAGTCCCACCACACAAGAGTGATATGAAGGTTAAGTAAAATTATTCACATAAAGCTCTTGACCGTTCTAACAGGCGGTAAAAACTCAATAAATGTTTGCATTTTAGTGATTCACTCAAAGCAGCCTAATCACAAATACAATTTCTTTTAAGTCTTTTCTGCTGCTGACTTTTTATTTTAGAAAATCTCAACCTACAGAAAAGTTGGAAAGTGAATACAATGACCTCCTGGATTCATAAGTCATTAACATTTTGTCACATTTGCTTTTCCTTTCTCTCTTTCAGGAGGTGTGTTGTGAAGTTGTAAGCATGATGACAGTTTACCCCTGAATTCACCAGCTATTATCTTAGAAGAATAAGGACATTCTCTACAACAACTAGCATATTCAAAAATTTGTTGCAATTATAGTATCAAATATACAAAGGTCTGTCCTGAAAGTATCGGCTGAACAAACTTTTAATTTTATTGACATTGGCTTGATACTTGTTGGACAGACCTCGTATATTCCATATTAAATGTTCTGCAGCACTGTCAATAATGCCCTTTTAAGTCTAGAATCTCAATATATATCAGGTGACTGGTTATCTTCTGCCCTTTTTCCTTTCTTTTTCTTTTTTCCAGAGAGGGGAAGGGAAAGAGGCAGAGAAGGAGAGAAACATCAATGTATGGTTGCCTTTCACCTGCCTCCAGCCACAGACCTGGCTGGAGACCTGGCTTGCAACCTGGTTATGTGCCCTGGCTGGGGAATCGAACCAGTGAACTTTGGGTTCACAGGCCGGCACCTTATCCACTGTGCTACCAGCCAGGGTGTTTTCTTTCTTTCTTGACAATGACATCTTTAAGGAGCTATTGCTAGATGTTTTAATAAAATGCCATAAAATTTGGGTCTGTCTGATTGTTTCCTCGTGGTTAGATAAACATTTTGGGGGCAATAACAATACATAAGTGATATTTTCATTGTATCATACCAGGAGGCTCAGAAAGCCAGTTTATCTGATTATTGGTGCTGCTAAGTTTGCATACTTAGTGGTATGCTCCAGATTTCTGCATTTGACGTATCTTTACCCCAGTCTCCAACACTAAGGTGAAATGATTTTTAGTAGTTCAACCCCAGTTTTCTGAGGAGGAAACTGAGACCCAAATTAATGAAATGACCTGCCCCAGGGTTGGAGGGCTCATGTTGCCTCCCAGAAGCTGCCTCAGAAGGTGTGTGGGGTGGAGTGAGTGAGGAATGAACTTGACCTTATCCCATATATCAGAGTCTGCTCCTCTGTTTCCCGGAAATAGAAACTAGGTTTGTTGAGAGCACCTAAAGGTGACCACCACCTGGGACCTGGCTGACATTAACCAAAGAGACCAAGTCTAAACCAGAATCCCTTGTACTAATGGCAATGGTGCAGTCTGGTAAATCAACATCATCATTCCCTGGAGGGTCTTGGAGCACCTTCCTTCATGTATTCCTGGAGGCAGAGTGGCGCAGTTTTGTTCTTTGAATTCCTTTCTGAATGGTCTGCAGACCGGTTCTTCTCCCCTATCTTCTTTGGCCCATTCTTTTTCAGAAACATCATATAATTTGTTAGCCTATTTAGTTACAATAATCCATTGATGCGTCTGAGGTTTTGCCCAGTGTTCTGTGTAGAGTTTGGGGCTTCACAAGCCATTTCAATCACAGAAGTATTCCCAATAGTCTCTTGGACTGGAGTATTTCAAAAGATTCATACACTCATTCAACCAAATATTTGGGGCTGACTTATCACATGTCAGGCTCCAGTGACACCATGGTAAAAAAGATCATGAGGGATCCCATCAGAAGAGAATGACACCAAATATTCTATTTATACAGAAGGCTGTGAATAGGGTGGGGGAGGGGGGAGGCTGGTCAGGACACCTGGGGACTAGCCAGGGGACTATTGCTCTGAGACAGGCAGGAGGCCGTAGTGGCCAGAATAAGGCATAACCATAGGGCAGTAGAGAAGTGAATGGATTTGTTGGTGGATTAAGGTAGCATCACATGTTGCTTAAGGGCACAGACTCTGAAGCCTGACTCTACCACTGACTGGTAAGATACGTGATCATCTGTAAAATGGTGATAATGACTCTAAGTACATCAAAGGATTATAAATTAAGGAGAAAGAGCAAATGGAGTTTCTAGCTTTCTGGAAACCAGTTGCTACTCATGAGCTAGGAAATGCAGAAGGAGCAGATGGATGGGTGTTGGGTGGCAGATACTCCAACCCATTTGGAACTCTTGGTTCTCAGCACTCTCCCTGTAAGTCGTCTCACTGTTGTTGCCCAGCAGTTAGATGTTGGGTTGCAGGCTCCCAAGAAAAATCTGTGCTGGAGTTTTCCATTTCATGTTGATGGTTTCTGTTCATTCCTTTTAATTGGGGCTGTGTGAGTCATAGCGTTCAGAGATGACTTACAGGCAGTGATAGAACCCAGTCTTCTGCTTCACCAAGCTGTACCCTCTACTCCAGCAGCCAGTAGCTTCTTTTTTATCAACCCTTTCTATTGTTAAACACTGTGCAGAGGTGCCTGGATTCTCTCACTGGACCTCAGGGTTCTCCAAGATAGCAACTATGAGAGATGAGGAAATGGAGGAAGGCTTCAGGAAGTTAAGTGAGTTGCAGGGTCGCAGGTTAAATGACAGAGGGTCTAACTCCCAAGTCCGTGTCATTAAAGCTTATGTTGTAGGTCAGCGCTGTCCCACAGAACTTTCTGTGATGATGCAATGTTATGGTTGCACTGTCCAATATGGTAGCCTCTGGCCACATGTGCAGCTGAGGAACCAAATTTTAATTTTAATTTTATTCAACTTTAATTCATTGCCATTTAATGACCATATACGGCTAGCAGCTCATGGCTACTGTACAGGCAACTCTGTTCTAGTCCTTCCAGAAGGCCAAGAAAAGACACAAAACAACCACACACGCTCTGTTGCAGGGGTGGGATTGTCTTGAGCAAAACAGTTTTCGCCACAAGCTCCCAAGCAACTCAAAATAGTGCAGTGGTTCTAACTCCCCAGGGTTAGCAGGATGTTTCCTGCTGCCCACGGTGCTCAGAGGTACCTGATGGGAAAGTTGGCTGGCTTCTGAGATGGAGAAGGGAAATGCCTTTCTGTGCCATCCTGGAATACCAGCATCCCAAGCTGTTGCCTGGGAGATGGGGCTTGGTGAAGGGGCACCAGGCCGTGGAGGACAGCAGCAAGAAGAGGACCAAGTGGGTCTAGGATGGGGCATGAGGGGCAGGTGAAGAGATGCTGTGGAAGGGAGCAGGTGGGCCTGCTGAAGATCGCATGGCTGAGGGGCAGGCAAGTGGCTGTCAGAAGAGGGACATGCCAAAGGGGGTGGGGTGGGGAGCAGAACAGCGGGTGGAGACTTAAACAGGCTTAGGAGAAGCGGTGCCTACAAACTGAAGTATAAGCGGAGCGATCACCTTCCAGATTGACGCTTTGGTGGGAGGCAGCAACAATACTTTCGCTCTCCTTTCCCAGCAGGATGACTTTATAATTACTTCTAGCCAGGCACACCAAGGGTGTTCCCCCTTCGTTTCATTTCCGGGCCTGTTGAATGCTGAATTAACTTTTAACCACCCCAAAGGTGTTGAGTTTAATTACCCAGATGGAAAGCAACAAGGAGAACAGACCTTAGGGGGCAATTTGGGGAGGTGCTTTTTGCAAATAGAGACATATAGGCATATTTCCGGAAGGTTGGTGGGAGGGCAGGGCATGTCTGGGCTCTCCAGCTAGAGTGTCTGTGTATTTATGACACAGACACCAAGGACACCAAGACAGAGTCAAGGTGAGAGGAAGCAGGAAGTGTGGTCCCCAGAGAAGCCCAAACTAGAGAGAGGCTCACGCAAGCACAACAACAAAGTAGGACTTAATGTGAGACTTCCGGCCTCACGTCCTCAGTGGCGGAGTGAAGCCTGTTCATAAATCCACTCAACCTGGTTCTCCTGGTGCTACAACACTGTGCCCGTCCACATCCAAAAGCCAGTAGCCACTCTTTTTTGGTGCCTCTCCTACATGCCTGCCAGGCATAGACATAGTTGCCTGCAAGATCTCTCCCCGTTCTGACCAGATGTGGGTAAATCTTCCCTCTGCCTCATGACCAGATGCGATTGCCTGGTTGCTTGGGGCCATCCTATTTCCCTCACCAGAAACTGGTGTAGGTGTGGGCATGTGATACCATCCTGGCCAATGAGTTGTGAGAAAGTCAGGAAGCAGGTTCTGGGAGAAATTTCTTTTTGTTTGGTTCTCACAATGAGACACGTAAGAGATGCTCCCCTTATCTGCCAGATAGTGGTGTGTCTAGCTAGGTGTGAGGGCTCAAGGCCTGAAACTATGTCTTTTGCCACTAGGGGAATTCCTTTGAGCATGTGGCTGACATTTCTCAAGATGACAGTGCAGGAAGAACCTGGGTCCTGGATGGAGTCAGTCTGGGTTAAATCCTGGCCTTGCCATTGATTATGTAAACTCTCTGGGCCTCAGTTTCCACCTCTGTGAAATGGGTGTAATGGCACCTACCTTAGAGTGTTGTTGTGGGATGACATGAGCCGAAGAATGTAAAACTCCCTAGAATAATGCCTAACTCATGCTCACGGGGAACTGTATGAATTTTTAAAAACTAAATAATACAGTAGGAGCTAAAGAAAAGATTTTTTAGTGGCTGAAAAGACAACATTTCTGCATTTTCATATTCTGTCAGGCTCCCTCTGAATGCTGCATGCTGGGGCGGCAGGAAGGGAGGAAAAGGAGAAAGAGGGGAGTCATAGGACAGGGAGGAATTCTTCTACCATGAGAAGGAGACCCAATTTCCTGTCTATCAATGTCAAGGGGAAAGGAAATCCTGCTTCAGGGCTTAGGAAAGCCCCCACTTCACCCTCCACCCTAAAGATATGTGCTTGCTGGGGGAGGGAAGAAGGGAGGTGGGAGGTCCTCCTTCCTCCCAGGGTCCCCTCCTGGGATCTCCCCTCAGGGAGAAAAGGCTGCTGGACCGCCTTGTCCCAGCCTGAGCTGTCTTGGTAATGCCTCCTGATCACACACCTCCCCACCTCCCTTCCCTTCAAAGCTGAGCAGAGAATATCAGCATGGAGGCAAAGAGGGTAGGTTCTCAAATTTGGGTGGTTTAGGTTCAACTCCTGCTATCCTTCCTGTACACTGATAAAATGGCCTGTTGCGGTGAACACTGTAGCAATAAGCCACATTCCCATTACCCCTGAGTACCTGTGAGTAAACACACCACACAGATAACCCATGTACATCACACATGCGCACACCGCACCACACCTCTTTTTCCATGGAGTGACAGCGTGCCCAGCCCCAGGGAGTGGCTTATGATTGGTCTTCACCGAGGATCGGCAAACTGTGGGCTGAGGGCCAAATCTGATGGCTCCCTGTTTGTGTATGGCCCATGAGCTAAATGGTTTTTCACATGTTTTTTTTCAATAGTTGAAAAAAGAAAAAGAAAAACCGTATTTCATGACACATGAAATTTCAAACATTGAAATTTCAAACATTGAATTTCAAACATTATTTGAAATTCAAGCTCGTGTCCATGAATGAAGTGTTACTGGTGCATAGTCACACCCATTTGGATCACACCAAATGGATCATCGAGAGTCCTTCCTTGCTACAGAGGCAGAACAGAGTAGTTAAAACAGAGACAGAATGCCCATAAAGCCTGAAATATATACTCTCTTGCTCTTTACAGAAGTTTACCAACCCTTCGTCTAAGGCAATCATAATAATCCTGCTCCCTTTTTCCCCGTATTTCTTGCTGCCAGGAGTAGCCACAAAGTTCTAGTTCTTTCCAAATAGAACTTATCTGAAGTCTGCTGTGGAGATGTGTGTAAAAAGCATTGTTTTTCCGAGAGAAGAGGACAGCTATGCCTGGGACCTCCTCTTCTTCCTGCCTTAAGTGTGGGTATGTTTCCTGAAATCCACTCAGCCCTTTTCTTTCAGGGCCTGTTTCCTGCCCAGGAACCAGAAAATAGGGTCAAGTGTCCAGCTAGGAGGGCTGGCTGGGCTGGCTGAGCTCCAAGAAGGAGGGGAGTCCACCCTGCATATCTGCCCTGGAGCATGGGTTGCCGCTTACCCAGACCAAGTCTGGGCACAGAAAAGCCACCAGTGCCCTGGGCTGGACTGTCTGCTGGCCCCGTATTGACATCTAAAGAGTGGAAGAAAGGCTGAGAATCCTGGTGGTCAGCACTTGTTCAGGTCTGCCTAGGTTCCCCTCTACTAGCTCCTTCCCCAGTAGCTGAAAGAAAGGAGGTAATAAAAAACGCTGGATGGTTGGGTAGGTGGATGAGGTTGGGAGGAGGGAATGAACGCAGGGAAGCAGGAAACAAATAGTTATTAAAACAAATCCACACACATGCGCTGACAGCAGCCCTGTGAGGTCACAAGCTAGGTATCATCATGTGTGTTTACTAGAGGAGAAACTGAGGCTCGGTGAGACGAATTGACCTTCCTAAGCTCATAGAGTCAGAAGATATATAGCTGGGGCCCAAACCCCACAGCTAGTCCAAATCCCTGGGCACAGGCCTCTCCAGCCCCGCCTCCTTGGACGGCATCTCCAGACCACGAGAGGCCCACTGGACAGGGACACGGACGAAGAACCTGCCATCACCTCGGCGAAGCACGCAAGGAACTTATGATGTAGGTCTGGGCAGCTGCCAGGAACGCCTCTCATTCACGTCCTCCACTTCTGCTCCTGCGGCTGCCAGGAACACGTCACCTCCTCAGCAGGTGCTCAGTGCATACTTGTGGAATGAGGGAGTTGCCTTGTATCAATACAAATTCCTCAGGAAAAAGTCATAGGCTGCAGAATTCCCCCCAGAGTAAGTAACATTGACCTCACGTTTCCTACCTTTGCACTGGGGGCGGAATAAGCCTCCTGCCGTGCTACGTGAGCACATGAAATCATCGCTGTGGCCATAAAAGAAGTGCACGCGCATGGCCACTCACTAAACCCACCACGTGATGTAGATCATCTCACTTCAAACTTCAGAACAACCTGCTGGGGTAGAGTATTGCTCTCCTCATTTTATGGTTGAGGACTCTGGAGCTCAGAGAGGGTAACTGACTTGGCCGAGGCCACACAGCTAATAGGGGGCAGAGTTGCCGCCATGGAACGAGAGAGGAGGCGCAGGAAGACTGGGGTGGGCTGGGTTTATAGGACTGACTTGGGGGACACATGCCCTCTCTGTAATCTCTACAGAGCCTTGACAGGGAAGTGAGTGGTGCTGCTTGAAAAAGCAGAAGTGGGTGAGGCCTCGCATGCCCCCAGGACTGTCCTTTCCACGGCTTGTCCAGATTGGCCCTCGGGTCACGGCTCAGCCAGTCGATGTGTGTTTGGGTGTGGGGAGGGCAGGGACTAGGAGGGGCCCTGCTGGGCGGGCGTGCTGGTGACTCTCACCTTCATCAGCCTTTCTCTGAGCTGCTGGCGTTTCACTTACCCTGCCCAGACAGCGGGGCCTCTATCAGGGTGTGACTTACAGTAAACAAGCCACAACATACCATCTGGACAAGGGGGAAGTGAGGAGGGTAGGGTGGCTCAAAGGGCAACCCTGGGTCTCATCCTGGTTGGCCTGGACCTGGCAGGGGCCTGGGGTGAAGCATGTTGCAGGGCGTTGCTGCTGGTTCCTCTGACCTCTTAGTCCAGAAAGGTTCTAGGACCTCCCCTGCCCTGGGCTGGACCACAGATGTGGCTATCCTAGCCTGGGCCAGGGGTCTTGGTGCCCCAAGACCACCTCTTTGGGGGCTTCTGAGAGGTGTGCCTGGGCAAATCATCCCAAGTGGAGTCATTGACACCTCCTCTAAGTCCGGCCGATTAAGATGGCTGGGGTGGGATGGGTAGATGCTCAATCAAGTCTGCTTTCTGACCAAGTGATTAAATGAACGTAGAACTCACAGGCCAGAGGAGAAACCAGAGGAGGCAAAGCCAAGCCCTCAAGGGACTTCAAACCTCCCTCACGTGTAAAAACACAATTAACAGAACAATTAAGTAATAAATTGCGGGTCTCTCCCTGGGTACTCTGGGAATTAAAAATGGGGGCTGGGACTCTTAGGCAGACTTCCTGGAGGAGGTAGACTCAGGTTGGTTTCAGTGGGGAGCCTGGGGGTGGGTCTGATGTGTGGGAATTCAGTATGAGCCCAGTAAGAAATGTGATGATTGTATGAGCCCTTAAAGGGTCTTTAAACATCTGATCCGATGCCCACAGACCCACACCGCAGTGGCAGTGCTCAGCTGTAGGTTTACCCCATGCCCTGTGTCAGGAACCCACTAAGCACAGGTGCACCCCTCTTACTTAATCCTCATGCCAGGCCTGTGGTGATGGCATCATTGTTGTCCCATTTTACAGGTGAAGAAACTGAGGCTCTAACAGGCTCAGTAAATTGCCTAAAGCCACATGGACACAGAGAGGAGAAGGAACTGGACCTATATGGTTTCCACAACCTGTGTGTGGCTACTGTGCATTTGAAATGTGGCAAGTCCTAAATGGGCTGTGCTGTGAGTGAAAAAGTGTACACTAGATTTTAACAACTTGGTATGAAACAAAAAATAAAGGGTCTTAATCACTCTTCTTTCGTACTTACGATATTTTAGATACATTACATAAAATATATTATTAAAATTCATGTCATCTGTCTTTTTTTTTTTTTTTTTTTTTTTCAATGTGGCTAGTACATCACATTTTAATTACATGGGTAACTTGTATCTTATTTCCACGGGATGATATCCTGCCACATGGCTGTTGACCTCAGCAGGAGCTGGTGTATTCATGTCCGAGGGTGACCGTAACAAACTGTCACAAACGTGGTGGTTTAAACAACCAAACTGTATTGTTTCACAGATCTAGAGGCTAGACGTTTGAGATCAAGGTGTTGGTAGGACTGGTTCCTTCGGATGTGGGACAGGAGAATCTAGTCCAGGCCTCTCACCTGGCTTCTCCACTTGCTGGCCACCTTAGTGATCTCTGGTTTGTGCTGCAGGACCCCAGTCTCTGCTTTCATCTTCTCGTGGTGCCCTCCCTACATGGATCTGTGTGTGAATAGTCCTCTTCATAAGGACACAGCATATTGGATTTAGGACATATCCTACTTCAATACGCAAAGACCTCATTTGCAAAGACCCTATGAGATCTGTCCTGAAAGTACTGGCTGCGCAAACTGTTTTAATTATACTGACATTGGCCCAATACCTTTGGGACAGACCTCGTAGATGCCCAGTCACCTTCTGAGGCACTGGGGATTAGGACTTCAACTTATGGATTTTAGGAGCACACAATTGAATCCCTGACACACGGGCAACACTTTCTCTCCCCTGTAGGTCATTGCATAGTGTTTGGATCGCTCTAGTGATCTTTTGCTGGTGTCAGTTCAGACATCCGCTAAGAATTCTTTCTTCAAATCACGTGCAAATGCCTGGTGCACCTGTGTCAGGGGGCATTAGGGGCTGGGGACATTTGCATTCCTTTCTCTGGAGCCCAGGTGTGACAAGCCCCGCCTTGGTTGAGACTGCATCTGATTGTAACAGGAGAGTAGGAGAAAGGAGAAAACTGATAAGGGAGAAGTTAAAAATAATCCAGCCAGGGAAGGGGGGCCGCCCAGATAACCTTGCCCTTTGCAACTTTGATTTACAAACAGCACAGCCAGGAGGTCACCTGGGTCTGCCAGCTGTAAAAACTTCATCAGCTGACACAGCATCTGCTCAGTGGCCTGGGAATTTCCAGTCCTAGGGAAATGCGACCATAATAGGGTGGGCTGCTTCTCTTTCTTCATCCTAGCAGCCCTTCAGCACTTTTCTAAGAGTTGGGGGGGCGGGGGTCCTGGTGAGGGCTCTGTCTGCCAGACTCACCTTGTCTGTCCCTGTAAGAGGACCAGGCTGGCTGGGGGCCCAGCTCAACTCCTTGCCACAGGTGTGACTTGGGAAAGTCACAGAATTTATGGGAGCCTCTGTCGTCTCACCTGCAAAATAAGAATAAGAAAGAAAGCTTGCCCTGCCCACCTCACTGGGTTAGGGTGGAAAGTAATGCAAGAGGCACAGCCTGGCCTCAGGGTGTAGGAAGGCCCAAAGTTGGGTGCCAGGCCCGGCAGCATCTTAGTTCCCATCGCTTGTTGCATGTGAGGTTCATTAGGGCCCTTGTGACTCAAAGTGTGGGCCCCAGTGAAGCAGTGACAGCAGCATCCTCTCGGCACTTGTCAGACATCCAGACTCTCAGGTCTACCCGCCCCCAGGCCTGCTGAACCGGAATCTGCATTTTTTTTTTTTTTTTTTTAAGATTTTATTTCATTAATTTTAGAAAGAGGGGAAGGGAGAGAGGCAGAGAGGGAGAGAGACATCAATGTATGGTTGCTTTTCACCTGCCTCCAGCCACAGACCTGATTGGAGACCTGGTTTACAACCTTGTTATGTGCCCTGGCTGGGGAATCGAACCTGCGACCTTTGGGTTCGCAGGCCGGCACCTTATCCACTGTGCTACCAGCCAGGGCCCGGAATCTGCATTTTAACAAGACCCGCGAGAGATGTCCGAAACCGGAAAACCACTGGTTTTGTGGATATTGTTTTTGCCTGTCCTGGGTCCATGCCCTCCCGCTTCTCCTGGTAGCAGTGATCTTATTTCCTTTGGGAGAATCATGCCCTGCCCTCTTCTCTAGCTCTAGGTGCTTCACTGGGGTTTATCTATTCTCCAGATCCCCATGGGGGCAAGAAAGCTAGTCCTGGTGAATCAGAACCAACTCTGGGACTTCGTCTGGAGCTGTGGGGAAAGAGGACCCCTCTTTTTGTAGCCTTTCTTCAGGTTTAGGTTGGAAGCCTGGAGCTGGATACTACCTACCATCCCAGTTTCCACTGTGGAGAATCTAAGAATGGAGTTCTCATATAGAGAAGAAGTGTGTGTGTGCGTGTGTGTGTGAGTGTATGTGTGTAAGAGGCAGATTCTTGATCACATCTTTTGAGATTTGAAGACCCTTTAGGCTTTTCAGTCTATGTAAGCCAACCAGTTCCCTTTTACCTAAGCCAGTATGTTATGGGTTTCTGACACTTGGAAAGTTAGGGCCTTTCTTGCCAATGTGCCGCTGAACTGAGAGTCAGGCAGGGATGGTGGCCTGGTGGCCCTTACCCAGGGGAAAACAGGGGCCCTGGTGCTGTCAGGTGGGAAGTGGCCTGGTAGTGGGCAGCACAAAAGTGAGGCCTGAGGCAGGCTCAAGCTGCCTGCTGGTGCTCTCGCACAGACGGGCCTCTCATGTGTGTCTGCGTGGGCGACTGAGCGAGGGGAAGGAGCTGACATGATGCCGCTGCTGGGTATAAATCGTGAGAACCTTGCGAGTCATCTGTCATATCTACGTGGGTTGGGTTCTGGTCTCATGGTGGTGGGTCCCCTTGTGGGGAGGGAGGGGCTCGGGGTTATCTTTGCATCTGTGGACCAGCTATGTGTTCACTTGGTGGGTGGAAGTGAAAGTGGTGGGAGGTGTGAGTTGCCTTCGGGAGCTGTTTTGTGTGTAAATCTGATGCAACTCTGACAGTTGTAAGGGGGCCAGAGGGAACTATTGTTGCCTTTGTGAGTCTGTTTTATGTGTCATTGTTGGATGCAGTGACAAGTGGCGAGCCTGTGTAAGCAGGTGAGTTATCTACTAGATTTGTGAGTCCACGTGTGTGTTGTGTCCCCGGGGGTTGGTGGGGCATGTCCCCTTGGGGATGTGACAGGTGGGTGTCCAGGGTGAGCCCACTGAGTGGATGAGCAAAGTGTGTCCATCCAGGGTCAGTAGTCAGTGCCCATTACTACCCCAAGACTGGAGTTCCTATCCTAGGGTTCAAGCTGTCCTAATTCCTAGTCAATATGTCAGCCTGGAGGAATTGCCTGCACCCATTTGCCACCCCCACCCCCCAGCTAAGGAAGCTGGAACCTGCTAGGCAGCATAAAGCCCCTGGGTCACATTTACTGCTTTTTTTTTTTTTTTTTTTTTAAAGAAGGAAAATGGCTGGTGACACTTTCATTTTTCCACGTCCAGATTGGATGTGCCTTTACACCAAGGCTTGTGCCTGGAGCACCTGATGATTCCCTTGCCATGGTGTCATAGGTCTGAGGAACATTGGAGTGATAGAGCCCTGATCCCACAGTGAAAGGGGGAGAAAAAGTGTCTGTGCCTTCATGTGAGGCTGAGGAGAAGCAAGGCAGAGCAGAGCGGGGAGGGAGAGAGGTGGGAGAT
Organism: Noctilio leporinus; assembly: GCA_004026585.1. NCBI lineage: Eukaryota > Metazoa > Chordata > Mammalia > Chiroptera > Noctilionidae > Noctilio > Noctilio leporinus. Next base: position 124,472 of record PVIW01001045.1, read on the forward strand.
CAAGAAGGGCAGGCCAAGACGGGCTTCCTGTCCAGAAACAGGGTGACCTGGCCAGCTGTGAGACACCAGGAACCAGCAGGGGTGCGCACTGGGCCTCAGGGAGGAGGGGAGAAGCCAAAGACTCTGGGTAGAGTCTCTACACTCCGTCACAACCACCGCGGAAGAGCACGCAGGAGGGGGCTTCCTCTGTTACCCACGACCTCTCACCTGCGTGGGAGTTGTGACGCTAGGACCAAAAGTGACATAATTGTGTTGGACTGTACCACGCTTCAGCCCCACTTCTTCGTGATTCCTTGATCCTTAGCCAGAGGAGGACCCCATCAGAGGAGGGTCCCCACTTCCTGCGCACGTGGGGAGGGCTGGCTGACACCTGGGGGGGGCACGCTCCCTGGGCCTTACCTGGATCCTAGCCACACCCCTTCAAACACAAGCCCCAGCATGGTAGCCAGGGCTGCCTCCCACCGCAGCGGCGGCATGGCCGGGCAGAACAGTGCCAAACGGCTTCCTCCTCCTGAGTTGCGTTGAGGGAAGCTGTGAGGAAATACATTTCCTCTCAATGTGCTGTGGATGGACTCCAGCAAGCTTCCCCATGGCCCATTAAAATAATAGTAACATGTACCAGGTGCTTGCTTTGTGCCAAGTGCTATTAAGAAGATCTTAAAGAGAGACACGGTTAGCAGCTCCATTCGTGAGAAAAGAGAGAGTAGGTGACTATGCCATCCTAACATGGACTAGGAAACCCCAGTGCCCAGGGTTGGAACCCAGGCAGTTGACCACCAGGGCCTTTGTACTTAACCACTGGGTAACACTGCTTCTTCAGAAAAGGTAGGTTTGCCCTGGCCGCTGTGGTTCTTTGGACTGAATGCTGGCCTGGGAACAGAAAGGTCGCTGGTTCGATTCCCAGCCGGAGCACATGTCTGGGTGGTGGGCCAGGTCCCTGGTTGGGGGTGTGTGAAAGGCAGCGGAGCCATGTTTCTTTTGCACATTGATGTTTCTCTCCCTTTCTTCCTTGTCTCTAAAAATACATAAATGAAAAAAGAAAAGAAAAAGTAGGTTTGTGAAATGCAGTGAAGAGGGGACTTCAGAGCATGTTGGAAGCTTCAATGAGTCATTTCCTTCAGGGAGTCACACTCATTCTCCCCTCAGGGTCTTTGCACCGCTGGTCCCCCCACCCGGCTACAAATGCCCTCCTCCTGCCCTTCACACGCTGACCCTCCTCCTCATCCGGCTGCAGCCCAGATGCCTTCCCCTCAGAGAAGCTGCCTGGCGCCCCCGCGTGCCACTCCAGTTGACTTCCATCGCCACTGTCGCCGTTAGAACACTGTATGCTTAACCTGCGTACCAACTTGTTCCCCTGCTGTGGCCTGTCCCTGTGAAAGTGAGGCTGAGCCTGTATCGTTCATTTAGCCCCAGAGAAGGCTGAGAAAGTAAAAAGACCAGGAGGGTCTCCGAGGGCTACAGTTGGGTAGAGGAGCACACCATCCTGTGTGTTGTAGAAACACACCCGGCAGGTGAGGCTGGAGCTTCTTCAGGAGGAACTTGGGGGACAGCCAGACAAGAGGAGGGGACTTGACAGGACAGTTCCCAAAGGCCGGCACTCAGGGGCCGCGCTGTCCTAACCCGTCAAACCTCTGGGGCCTGGGGAACCCTTTCCACTCTTGATGAGATTTATAAGGCTCCTACAAATAGCAAAGGAAGCACTTTCTAAAATGTGGTTTTTGGTATCCAACCGTTAGTTTATAAGTTTTAGTTTCTAGTCTGGAGACAAGACAAAGGAAGACATACCCCTCCCACCATGGGTCGCCCAGGGGCATAATATATAACAGCCCTTTATTTCCCTTCCTTATCTCAGCCAGACATCTCTAGAGTCCTGTCCCTCAGTGGCAGCAGGGTCGTTAACTGTGCGGTATGTCCCCTGTGACATGACCCAGCTCTGTGCTTTACATCATCTTTCACAAGGTCACAGGAGGTCCACGGGGTCTTGAGGGTCACACATCTCAGACTTCCCTTCCCGTCCACTGTCCTGGGTAGATATGGATACAGCCACTCCCCTTTCTCAAGCACCATCATACTCTCCCCAGGGCACACTGAGCCACTCCTCCCTCCTGCCGACAGCCTCCACTGGCCTGTTCCTGCTCTACAGTAGAGAATGAGATAAGAAAGATCAGTCTAAAGTACACATCCAACAGTAGGGAGCCGGTTAAGCAAACCAGAAATCATCTAGACTAGGGTTTCTCAAGCTGGCCATGATTGATTTGCTGTGGGGGACTGTCCTGTCCTGCAGGGTGTTTAGCAGCGCCCCTGGCTTCCATCCTCCAGGTGCCAACAGCACCTCCTATCCCAATGTGGCAAACAAAAATGTCTCTGGACATCGCAAATTACCTGGTAAGAACCAACTTCATTGGTCTATACAATGGAATTCTAGGCAACTGCTAATGACAAATAATACTATAATAAAGGTAATTATCGTGAACACTTATTGAGGGAATATTATGCACCAGGCCCAGTTCTGAGCTTTACACATAATTTCTTTAATCCTCACAGTATCCCCATTTTACATATGAGAAAATTGAGGTACAGAGAATTTGGTTAACTAAGGTCACATAGCCAGTGACATTTTTAAGAGAAAAAAGATACAAAAATAGTACCTGTAGTATAATTTTTTGGTTTGTTTAAAAACACATGCCTATATCTACCCCCCGCCCCCCACACACAAATACACATATATATCACAAAATTATGTGTGAACTATGGTTCTTTCTAGGTCATGAGATTGCAGATGAAATTTATTTTAGTTTTGTATCTCTATCGTTTCAAATGAACAACTATATTTATATATAAGTATTTTATATAAATATGTTTTATATTGATATTTATATAAATGTTATATATAATATATTACTTGTAACAAGAAGGGAACATGGGCTCATCTCCAGTCTTGGAGCCGAGGTGTCTTCGTTCCCTTTTCAAGTTCAGGGTGGCAGGTAGGGTACCCATGCAGTACTGAGGGTTTGGGGTGTCTCTGAAGTCCTAGCTGGAGTTTCAGGCAAGAATGGACTTCACTGGAGACCAAGAGAAAACCTTCCCAGAGGCCACTGGGAAACCTAAACGTTTTGGTTCTTTCCAGCACATGGTAAGATAAGGGCACTTTACCCAGTGATTGGTATGTAGAGTCTATGTAAGAGTAGCAAGCTGGCTGAGCTGCCCCTTTGAGACATGTCATTCAGAGAAGGAAGAGGGCCCCAGCAGGGTGGGGAGTGGGGCAGGAGCCAACAGGCAGGCACATGATGGGAACCAGATCCTTTATAAAACAATTTAAAATAACACCCGAAGTGAACATTTCATGAATAAACGATGTTATAAATAGCACATCTTATTATTTCTAAAATACCCAAACCAGCCCACATCTCTAAGGGGAGTTTGGAACTGTAAAACAATTATTTTTAAGGCAAGAAAAATCCAAATATTAACAGTAGCAGGATGAGAGGCTAAAATAGAAAATCTGAGCTGAATCTCCCTCTACTCACCCTAGCCCTTCATTGATGGCTCAGTTTATCTGGGCTTAAAATGAGGTTCATGTTGATGGGGAGGGCGTGGGTGGGGTGCTGGAGGGGAGTGTGGGGGAGTCTGAAGCCCTTTACTGGCACAGAGTCTGCAGTCAATGACTGATAACTGTCATCACCGCAGATGGTGGCCTTACCTTACTTTAGTTTTTTCCGTTTGTACTCTGGTCAGTTTACTATCAGTGCATTAATTTTAGAATCAGAAAAAACAAAACGTCATGAAACAAAGAAAGGCAAGGACTGATAGGTACTGAGTGATCTCAGGGAGCAAAGGGCAGAAAGACAGATAGATGCTCTTTAGTTACATGGCTCTGAGGTCTGGAATTTAACCTGCTGTCAACGAGGCTGAGAGGGGCAGGTGGGTGCACCCACAGGTTTTCTTACCGAGAATTTCCTGCCTTTGAGCCCACTCACCTGTCCCCAGCTTACAGATCGGAGGGAAACCCCAGGGGCACAAGCCCCTCCACAAACGCCCACTCCTGGTGAGCAGGCCTGCAGAGGGTGGGGGGTGGGTTCACGGGGGCTCACACAGGCTCCCCGTTACTGCTCCCCTCCTGGGCCCAGGCAGCTGACACACGGGTGTCTGTTGGGTAGGGTACAAAGGTCAAGGACCACAGAATCTGTTTTGTTCCACGAGCTCTGTTCACCTTCCTGCTCTTTCTTTGCTTCTTTTCTTTCTTTTTTGATTGTAAATATTTAAAAGATGACGTGGGCTTCATCTTAATTTAAAACTTGGTGTGCGATGAAACACCATCAACAGAGTAAAAAAATAAACCTACAAAATGGGAGGAAGTATTTACAAATTACGTATCTAAGATGGGATTAATATACACGATATATAAAGAACTCCTACAACTCAAAATCAACGAAACCAAAAACCCAATTCAGAAATGGGCAAAATGACTTGAATAGACATTTCTCCAAAGAAGATAGACAAACGAGCAACACGCCCAGGAAAAGATGCTCAGCATCGCCGTTCATTAAGGAAATGCAAATCAAAGCCACAGTGGGACACGACTTCACACCCGTTATGGTAGCTATTATCAAAAAAGCAGAAAGCAACAAGAGTTGGCAAGGGTGTGGAAAAATTGAAACCCTGAGCATTGCTGGTGGGAATGTAAGCTGATGCAGTCTCTACGAAAAACAGTCCACAGCTTTCTCCAAAAAATTAAACACACGATTATCGTCTAATCCCGGATTTTCCATTACTGAGCAAACACACAAAAGGTTTGAGAGCAGGAACTTGAATAAATAGCTGTACACCAATGTTGCGGCCGCATTATTTACAATAGCCAAGGTGGAAGCATCTCAAATGTCCACTAGCCTCCAAGGCGAATGGATGACTAGATAAACAAAAGCACTCTCTACATACAATGCAATAATAATCTGCCTTTCAAAGAAATTAAATTGATACCTACTACAAAATAGGTAAACCTGGAAGGCATTATGCTAAACAGAATAAGCCAGGCAAAAAAGGACAAATACAATTCCATTTATAAGAGACAACTAGACTAGACAAATTCACAGAGACAGAAAGTGGAGCAGCGGTTACCAGGGGCCAGAAGAGGGGAGGGAATGGAGAGTTATTGTTTAATGTGTACAGAATTTCAGTTTGGGAGGATGAGAACATTCTGGAGATGAATAGTAGTGATGGCTGCACAGCAATGTGACCGTACTTAATGCCCCTGGATTGTACTCTTAAAATGGATAAGTTAACATAAGTAAAATTTCACATTACACATATTTTACCACAGTGAAAGGACCATTAACCATTTCCTAGTGCAAAAACCCTCCCTGTCTCATTCTGCAGAGAAAGAAATTGAGGCTCAGACAGGAAGCGAAAAGTCACTCCTTTAAAATCATTTTTGATAACTGAAGTATAACAAGTATTCTTGAATCTAAACATTACAGATAAAGTGAAACCCCCTTCAGGTCACCCTCCTTAACCACATCCCCTCCCAGGGGGTAACCATGGCAAAACCATTTGGTGTGAATTCTTCTAGATCTTTTTTTTAGATTTACAGAAATGGAACCATTCTGTACCAATTTTGCAACTTAGCTTTTTCACTTAGTTAATGCTCTTTCTTGGAGACCTCTCCACATCAGTTCATAAGCGTACCTCACTCTTCAAAACAGCTGTGCGGTAAGTCTTAGTACTTGTGCAGTTATGCACTGTGTGTTTAATACCCCAAACTGTTGGGTGCTTTGGCTGTTTCCAGTTATCTGTCTATTTAGACCATTCAGCATAAATTCGTCTTTGTGCACACGTAGAAGTGTTTCTTTAGGAAATAATTATTACTTATTTACTTACTAAGGTTTCAAGCGTACATAAATGAAAACCAATGATATGGTTGGCATGGATCATTAAGCAGGGAATGCAAAATATTTTCCATTATCATCTCATATGTTGTTTCTCCCCCAATCAACCTTGTGACAAAGTCCAGTCACTGTCGTCACAAATGAGAGAAAGATCCAGAAAATGCAAGTCACTGGCCCCGGATCACAGTGCTCTTGAAGCAGCCCTGGGCCTTCAAGTGGACCTGGTCCAACCATGCCCACTTGGTCTCCTGGAGACCAAGACTTGGATCTCTATCTTGCTGAGTCCCCTCATCTAACATAGGTCTGGAATATCACAGGCACTAGCAAACATTCTTCGAATGTTGTTGAGCAAATGAAGGAGTGGATAGGGGTGTGGCAGCTGATGGCAGCTCTTGCCACTCTGAGCCGGCATGCATCCAGCCCTGTCCACCTGTGCTACCGGCTGTCCTGCCCTGGGCCCCATCAGGAAGGGAAATCGAATAGTACCGTCTCTCCAACCTCATTCTCAGCTTCAAATTCACTCACTGGAGGGTGACCTCTCAATGGGACTCCCTGAGTCCCCTGCCCTGAGACAGTCTCTGTCCCCAGATACCTGGCCAGACACACTGGGCCTTTTAACTCTCAGCCTAGCCCAGGCACTCTCAGAGGTTTTATCCTTCTTCATTATATACTTACTTTCTGTTTAAAAGTTTGAATGGCTCCCATTCCCTTTGAAAACGCTACCCTGTTAAGTGTTCAATACAGAGGAAGAGGCCAAGGGGCAAAGAGGTCACGTGATGAGCCCAGGGCCCTAGCCAGGGAGACAGCAGTCATACCTGGGTGGTTCTTGGCAGCCTCCAAGGCTGACGCCTTTGTTGTTACACTCAGACAGCCTCCGAGATAAACCCGGAGGCTCACTTGTTATCAAGTGGAAGTCTCCCAGGCTCCTAGGCTGGGAGTAACATTCCTTTTCTGATACCGGCTCTGTCCCCAGGACCACACAGAATAAACTCCATCCCCCAGCTTCGGCAGGCGGCTCACGTGTAGTGTCGGAGGCCACAGCGACTCAGCTTCATCAGACCCTCTCATCCCCTGGTTCTCTAGCGCTCGCTCTTCTCCAGCCTAAGAACATAAGAACCATTTATTTTGATTTGTTAATTTATGTCTTTTTTTAATCATTACATGAGATCTATAACTATATGAGAATTTAGTGTTCCTTCTATTCCCTTGATGACCTAAGAGGTACAGTAGATGTCATCCATCTTATTCGAAAATGGAGTCCTTGAAAACAAATTCTTTGAACTTTCCTTTTCCTGTCTCCTTCTATCATTTCCTCCTGCCCCTAAGTTCCAAAACAAGCTGGATTCAGAAACACATGGAAAAAATATGAGGGTGAACTAATATTTACAAAAACAAGAGCATGTGTTCAAAACAGATTCTGGTCTCTTCAGAATATAGCTTGCAAATTCAAATGTTAATGTTTATTTGCAATTTTATCAATCTTTACCTACGGTGGAAAACTGTATGAAAAGTAATTGAATCATTGCTTCGTTAGAAAAGGATAAAAAAGTGTGAAATACATAGAAAAGTCATTTACATTTCATAATTTGTTTATAAAAATAAGACTTGCTAAATAAAGCTAGAGTAATTCATATTGAATAAGAAACGATTTTTTTCTATTATGTAATAACTACTTTATCTTGAAAAATAGCTCTGCCAAACAGTATTCTGTTATCTTTAAAAAGAAAAAAAAAATAGAAGCACTTATATGTGTTACAACATAGGTGAACCTTGAACAGACTATGCTAATTGAAAGAAGCCAGGCACAAAAGGACATATCTAGTATGTATGCTTCCATTTATATGACTTCTCCAGACCACACAAATCCAATAGAAAGAAAATGGTTGTTAGGACTAGGAAAAGCGAGAGGGAAGGAACTGCTCGTGGGTGTGGGCTTTATTTTGGGGGTGATAAGAATGTTCTGGAATTAGAGAGCAGCGCACAAGTTTGTGACTGTGTTAAAAAACACTGAATTCACACTTCAGAATTGTGAATGTTATGGCATGTGAATTATATCTCAATAAAAAGAAATAAAGAGAACTATATCACAGTTTAGAAGTAAGTGACAACACCAGGGGAAGCAGGGTATGGACAGTCACACCCCTGTGGGGAGGTTTTCTAGAGAAGAAGGCACCATCTGAGCCTGGTTTTAAAGGACCAGTGAGATTTTTCAGACTGTGGGAAGGAAGGGCTTTTTAGGTAGAGGAAACAGCATGTGCAAAGGATGGGTATGAAGATAGAAAAGAGCATGGTATCCTCTGGTAACTTCCAGTCCTGTGGTCATGGGTATAACTCTGGGTGCACAAACCCACTCATGTTTTATTATTAATTCTCACTCTGAGCCCCATTTCTCCGGGCTGCAGAAAAGATTTCTGACCTGTTCCAAGGTCCCGTACTGCAACATGGAGTCAGCCACCAGTCTCCATGGCCTAGCCCGGAGAAGCCATGTCCCCATGCTTTCCCTGCCCCTGTGCTATGCCAGAGCCCATCAAACAAGGCCAGGATCCCCGTGCTGGTGGTCCATATGCCTGGTGCATTGTGGGAGCCACTCCTCCCAAAGGACCAGCTGTCCCCACATACCCTGCCGGGAAGCAGGGCAACGGCTCTCGATGCTGAGGCCTCCCCACCTCCTGCTGCAAGAATCACTTTCTGGTCTCAGAGCAGGTAACGTGGAGTAGGAACCTGCCCTCCACTGCAACCGGGGACATTTGTCCATCCCAGGAAACCTTCTCTGTTTAGCTACTCTGCAAACTCCTAAATTGTCCTCAATTTTTGAACAAAGATTCAGAAAGACAGTCAAGCTACTCCTGCTTGAGTGGAAGAAAGGAAAAGGAGACATCATAGGAAAAAGAAAAATAATATTCTGAAGTAGCCAGCTCTATAAGTGACCACAGCATCTGACGTGATGGGCTCCGTAAGGTCCCACTGGAGGGTCTCTCTGAGCAGGCATGCTGGCTTCCCAAGTCCAAGAGAGCCAAGAAGACAGCCAGGAAGAACAAGCTGACATGGAAGGGCACAGAGCAGGAAGCCAGTCTGTTTGCCCCTTATCAGGTTGGTGGGTGGGAGCCATTTGAAGGGTCATCAGTAGCAGGAGCCGTCAACCTCAGAAATGACAGCTAGGGTTTGCAGGTGGCAGGTCGGGGCAGGGGGAGCTTCCTCAGGCGGAAGAGGGGTCCAAAGGCTGTAGCTCATGGAGAGTGAAGATTGATCTCCTAGCTGTTCCCACACACATGTGATGGGGGAGGGGAGAGCAGAGAGAACCAGAACACAGAGGTGAAAACAGTTGTGGGGTCAGCTGGCCAGGTCACCAACTTTACTTTGTGGGAGGATGTTTATTTAAGGAAAATCACTATGTTTACTCAAAGCTTTAGGCTGTAGCTCTCAGGGGTGGACTTATCAGTGAAAGCTGGGCTATTAATCAATTGTGGGTCCTGGTGACAGGCCTTCTTTTTGGGGAGAATGGGAGGGACAGAAGGGAGAGGGGAGGGTGGGAGAGAGGGGGGTGGCTGGGGCTCCAGCTCATGTGGAAATAAATCTAATCCAAGGAGCAGGAAGGTCACATGGGAAGTAGCCTTGAGGTGGCGCCAGGGCTGGGGGTGGGGGGACTGACAGTGGCCTTTCCATGGCACAGGAGTCATGGGACAAAGCTGGACGGAAATTGCACTTTGGGATGCTCCCTGGCCAAGGCCAGGTTGCTTGAGGAGGAAGGATAAACTTCCTGGATGGACACCCAGACGCCAAGCCCTGGAGGAGAGGGCAGGGGTGGGGCCATGGAGTGTCTCCAGGCCACTGCCAGGACCTTGGCCAAAGCCTGAATGGTCCAAGCGCTCAGGGTCATAAGCTGAATGTGGGGCTGAGCCAGAGGCATGGCCTTCAGTATTTTCCCACTTGCTCTCAGCCCCACTCAGCCCGCCTGGCTTGGGGAAGCGAGGGATGTGCGCCTGGTCCAGAGAGAGGACAGATGGAGGATGAGACTCCCAGCATGTGTACCTGGGGCCTCAGCCCATATCCTCTGAGCGTGGCCCGGCGGAAGGTCTCTTTACAGGGGACTCAGGGCAGAGCAGAGCCACTCACACTGACCATCTGGTCCATAGTGTGGGACAACCACTCGGTAAGAATACAAGAAGTGAGGAAGGAAGGAAGGAAGGGAGGAAGGGAGGGGGAAGAGGTGAAAGGGCCTTTCCTAACGATGACATCAGCAGCACCCACACATCGTGGCTTTGGTGAGAAGGTACATGTAAAGCAGCAGGCCCAGGACACACGAAATGCTCAGTAAACACCACGGGTAATAAATTATGACTGTTCTTCTTACCTCCAGGCTTTCCTCTTCCCTTGGCCACACTCCACTCACAGGAGAGCCTCCACCCTCCCTCCTCTCAGGCTGCAGGACAACCAATTATGGGAACCTTCAACTCCCTGTCACATGTCTATAGGACTGAAGGACCCTTTTCTGCCACCTGTTAGCTGTGTTATCCTGGGCTACCTACTTAACCTCTCTGTGCCTTTCAGTTTCCTCATTAGCAGAATGAGGATAATAAGGGTATCTTATAAGATTGTGTGAAGCCCTGGCTGGTGGCACAGCGGATAAGGCTCTGGCCTGCAAACCTAAAGGTCCCTGGTTCAATTCCCCAGCCAGGGCACATAATGAGATTACAAACCAGGTCTCCAGCCAGGTCTGTGGCTGGAGGCAGATGAAAGGCAACTATACATTGATGTCTCTTTTTCTTTCTGCCCCTCTCCCTTCCCCTCTCTCAAAAAATAATAAAATCTTAAAAAAAAAGATTACAAGTATGAAATGGATTGACACATGTCAAGTGTTAAGCACAGGGCCTTGGCCCAGAGGGAAGCTGATGAAGGTTACTATTGTGGTGAGGGGAGGGGGATGGCTCCTACCTGTGCTCTAAGCTGAGACTCCCTACGAACAGAACGGACGAATGTGTCAGGCTGGGCAGTGGAGGCTGCGTGCAGACTCCGCTCTGTGGGACAAGGATTGGCAATAACATCAGCTCTCACTGGGCCTGGAGACAGACTTGCAGGGCAGTGCCCCTCAAGGTGGGTTTTCTGCCCCAGCTGTGGGTTGGCAGGGAAGGGAAGAAGACACCCCCAGCTTCCCACCCTCCACCTTTCCTGACCTCCTGGGCAGATCCTTCATCTCATCCATGAAAGCTCATGAGAGGGCAAGCCAGGTTATCCCTTCAGATAAAAAGTCCCCTGAAGATGCTTCCTGCCCCACAAAGCAGCTGCTTTTACAAGAACACAGAAAGGCGATGGAGGAACATGCCTAGCCCCACTGTGCTACCTTTAAAACCTTGCGAACGTCGGGAAATGGGGTTAAGCATCCGGTCAGGTGTCCTTTGAGGGGAAAGAGAACTGGAGACTGTTCTTTTTAAGGGAAGGGGCACCTCTCAAGTTTTCTGTGGTGGTGAGTTGGCAGGTGGCTGGTGGGGGAGGGTAGCCAACGGGGAGCCATCTGGCTGGTGGGGGAGGAGTGAAGGAAGAGGCCGGAGCTGCCCTAGGCTGGGGAAGGGGGCCGTGGGGTGATGTCCCGGGGAGGCTCTGCAGAATGAAGCTGCTAGGAGTGGGCGAGGCTTCCCTGTGTCCCTGCTGCAAGATCCAGGGTATGACCAGCGCTGTGGCTGGCCAGTTTCAGGCTTCCTCTTTTTCTCCCTTCCCCACACTTGGATGGAACACTTTCTTCTGCTGGCTCTGGCAGCCCTGGTGGATGGTAGAGACCTGGATGCAGGCCCTCGCACACCTGAGGCCATTACAGCTCCCACGGGCATTTCTTGCCCATCACCACCTGCAACCTCACCACCATGCCACATGTGGTCCCTTCCCAGCATGGCCCTCACTCACTGGGGCACTGGACTTCAGCAATATTGGAAGATGCCTCCCTTTCTCTGTCACTTATGTTGACTCCACCTGGACTGACCCCAGTCTTAGACTTCCCCAAACAAGCCTGAATCAGGACTCGGGTGCAGGTAATTTATGCGGAAGGTGGTCCTGGGGGTGAGGCGCAGGGAGAGCAAGATGGGAAAGGAGGGTGAAGTCCACAGAAGGGTGATTTATCAAGTTGGCCTCTGGGGGAAGTGGGACTCATCTCCCCTGAAAGCATTCGAGAGGCCTTTAACAGGCTGACCAGCATGGTCTACCCACTGGCTCTGTCCCCACATGTGGTACATCACCCCAGGGGAGTGAACTTCTGCCACGTCTACCCTAGGCTCCCCTGTGGGCCCCGCAGGCACCTGCAGTATGGGAGGGCCTTGGGGCAGGAACCAGGGAGGCTGTGTCCAGCTGTAAATCAGTGTCCATGGCAGCTGTGGCTGGGAGCAGAATGGAGCAGGGCATGTGGGATGGGAACCAGGAGCACCCCCCGGGGAGCCCCTGAAGGGCACTGCGTTCTACTCATCTTGGTGTTCTTGGCAAGTGCTAAGTAAATGTGGGATGACCAGGACACCAGGGTACAGAGAGCCCAAGTGACCCAGCAATGGCTGGGGTCTCCAGCTGAGAGCGCTGGACCCCTGAATTCCCCTTCAGTGGGGCTGGGGGAGTTCCTCCCTGTTACCCACACTCTCTCTACTTCTCAGCTTAGACTGTTTTCAGAAACCAGAGTCCACCGACTGAAGGGACCTGAGATGTTCTGGGGATTAGACACAAAGAGGAAGTAGAATTGCTGGATCATAGAATAATCCCCAACTGTTTTCAATCACCGTGTGTCCCCAGATTCTAGGAAGAGTGTCTGATTGGCCTTACTCAAGTCATGCGAATTACCCCATGGCCAGGGAAGGGTGAGGCGCTTTGGTTGACAGTCCCACCACACAATCCAATGGGAGAGGGGTGTTCCCCAAAGCAAAGTTGAGGTGCTGTTACCCACAGGAATACTGGTGGATGAGGGCAAACCTAAAACCACAGGCTGTAAAATTAGCAGTAATAGCTAACTTCCCACGCCATGGAGTTGCATGCGTGTGTGGCAGGACTTGGAAGAATATGAGGCACCTCTGACTCAGTGGATTGCATGCCAGCCTACGAGTGGAAAGGTTGCTGGTTTGATTCTCCATCGGGGCACATGCCTGGGTAGGTCCCCAGTTAGCTATTTCTCTCGCACATCAATGTTTCTCTTTCTTTCTCCCTTCCTTCCCCTCTCTCTACAAATGAATAAATAAATAGCATTTTTTAAAAAAGAGAAGAGCATGTCAACTGGACAGAAGGGGTCTGGCCATGGAGCCAGGACGCAGCCAGATCTTCCTCTGAGCATTTCACTTACTAACCTGCACTGACCAGCACCCAGGAATTCTGCCCCCACCCTTCCTTAAACAGGTGCGATATCAAATTGAGCCACATCTTCGTAACCAACTCCTGAGTCTCCAGAATAAGACCAACCACCTTCCCTTCAAGAAGTGAACAGTCTAGGAGCAGAGATAGGTGAGGAACGATTTCTATAATGGTAACGTGTTATGGTCTCTAAAACCCAGGCAAGCAAAAGACATTTCTGGTGTTGGAGTGGAGAAAGAAGGGGTCTGCTGATCCATTTATCCAACAGGCGTTCAGGGGTGGGGATCGCTGCAAGCTAGCACTGCGTTCAGTCACTTCCCTCCTGGCCCATGTAGTCCAACCTGTGCCTCTGTCCCAAGAACCAGAATCTGCCTTCTGGGCTGCCTGCACCTGTTAGGAATGTCCAGGAAGTGTCACCTCTTTCAACCTGTTCTGGTTTCCCTGGCACCGTAAACCTCCAAAGCTGTGTTAGTCTGGGTCCTCTGAGGCGCAGATGCCAACACAGGATTGGACACACTGCGGTTTTACTTGGGAACATACTTACGTGAGAAAAAACAATAGGGAGCCGTAAAGGTTGGGAGGGGCATCCAACATCGATGCGCCTTACGGTGCAAGAAGCACAGAAGGAGCTTGGGTGAGAGCAACTAGACTGTCGTGCGGTTTCAGGAAGCGGGGTCTGTTGTCTCCAGGAGGGGGCTTGACACTGTGCCCCTGTGACCCTGTCAGTGTCCAGGAGCAGCCTGGAGGACATGCGACCTCAGCAGTGACAGTTTTCAGAACACAGAAGCAGGAGCCCGAAGTTGAATACACTTCCCGTGGGTCGGCGAGGCTCATCCTCGGCCTCCCCAAAGCGCTGGGCTCCACCAATCACACCCACAGGCTGATGTTTAAGCAAAGATTATTTCTGCACTTGCAAGTTGTTTTAGGTCTGTCCTAGCCTCTCCCTGGCCTGTGAGTGGCTCAGGGCAAGAGCGCCATCATAATTCCTCATTTAGGCAACTGTCTATGGATCTGCTTGTCTGTTTATTTTCTTTTCAATGTGTATCTACCAGTGCCCTGGCCACCAAGGGGACAGGAGTGAATGAGGTGACCCTCGGGAGCCTAGAGAAGAAGGAGTCATTACATACAGGGAGTTTCTAAATAAAGGTCAAGTGGGTTTCTATTTCCCCTTTGCTCAGGCCAGGAGGGGGTTTTCTCTGAAAGGGCACATCTCTTGCCCCGGGGACATGAGTCAGCCCAGGTCAGGAAGAACACTCAGCCCTGCAGGACCAGTGGTGACACAGCCCCTGGATTCTCCTGGGGAATCTGCTCCTCACCATTTCCCTGGGTCCTGGAGAACAAGCAAATAAAAACACCGAGGGCAGCCTTTGTTCCAAGGAGAAAGGAGAACCACCCACCCCACTTCTTGAAAGTCTTTCGGGAGTGATCTCTCTTTCTCCATTGGGGAGTAAATGAAAATATGCTGGATCAATGTTAAAGTGCAGACAGAAGAAAGGAAGCAATAAGAATTATGGTTGTTCCTCCCCTGAGTTGGGCTCTGAGCTAAGTTCTTTCCATGAGACCCTCGGTGAGCCCCAGCGCAGCCCAGCTGGGAGCCCCATTATACAGAGGAGAAACTGAGGCCCAGAGGTGGTAAGGATCTTGCCCAAGCTCATCCTGCTGATGTGCGCCTGTGCTCTTTTTATTGTTATTTTTAGGCATTTTGTTTATTTACTTTTACAGGGAGGGAAGGAAGAGAGAAAGGGAGGGAGAGAAACAATTGTCTGTCACGCACCCCCAACTGGGGACCTGGCCTGAAACCCAGGCATTTGCCCTCATTGGGAATTGAACTGGTGACCTTTTGGTTTGCAGGCTGGCACTTGGTCCACGAAGCCACGCCAGCCAGGGCAGGAGCTTGTGCTCTTAACCACCTACCACACTGCCAGGTCATGTCTCCCTTAGTAGTTTCTCTCCCAACTTTGCAGATGGAGTGTGACCTCCGCCACTGACAGGAGTCGGGACTTCTAAGCAGAGATGGAGTGGGGGAAGGGCCTACCTGCCCCTGTCATGTGTAGTTGGTCTTTACACACATCACCCCCTGAGTCTGTAGGCCGAACCAGGGTCCTGGCACCAACCAAAGTTATGAATCCCATCCCTTGCTGTTATGTGTAGGGTGAATATGGTTCCAAACCCATAGAATACTATTACTTCATTTTATCTTTAAAAAAAAAAAAAAGTTTTAAGAGCTAGAGGATAAGAGAACCAGTATAACTACTAGACCGAGAGGGGAACTGAGGCACGAAGCATTTGGCTGACTTGCCCAACTTACCAGGCTCTAGGAAAGATTTGTACGGAGTCCTTCCTTCTCCCCTTCCGAAGCTCAGCAATCTTCTTTTGGCCTCTTTCCTTTACGTGTTCTTGGTGAAGAATTAGAAGTTCAGGGACACAAAAGTGTTAAAGACGATTGTGATGGCTATCACCTCCTGCTCCTGCTACTAGCCATCAACTATTATGCACTTACCGTGTGTCAGCACATGCACGGCGTTAGTGTTATCATGTGGGATGGGTGCCTGTAAGCCACGGGTCATCGCCTTCTGTAACCGCATCCAGGTCCTACAGCTCAGGTGCTGCTGGGCAGACCTACAGGAGAAACATGCCGGAGGCTTTTCAGAAAACTTGGCAGGGTCTGGGGCCACACAGTAACTCTGAGCAGCCTTTGCAAGCGAGCAGCAAAGGCCACCTTCCTGGGCTGCTTTGGCCTCTGCCCTGTCCATGGCCTTTGTCTTCACCCATAGCACTCCCTGCGTCCATAGGCTTAGGAGCCATTGGCAGAATTGGGGAGCTCATACCAACAGAACCTGCCATGAATCACCTTTCTCATGCCCTGATCCTCGCAGCCCCACCTGGCGCCTGGCGAAGGAAGGCTCACAGGGTGTGCAAAGGCTGCTGCGTCTGGACCCCATTTTGTGATGATCAGAGTGTGAGTGGCTGAAGAGGATAAGAGGTGCCCAGAAGGTGGGTCATTGAGGCTGGGTGCAAGGAGCAGCCGGAAAGGAGGAGGTGCAAACACAGCCAATAAGGGGTCTCAAGGGGCCTGTGCTGTGCCCTGGTGGGAAAGGGCTCAGCTGCCCACAGCATCTGTGCAGAAAGTCTCATCCTCATCCGCTCTGCCCGGCCCACGCCTGCCCCCCGGACTCCCCCTGCGGTGGTGGTACTGTTCACAAGCTGGCTTCTGTTTTCTTTTCAAAGCCAAAAAAGGCATCAAGCTGTCATAGAGCCTTTTTCCAACACTTGGGCTGGGTGTAGGTGCTAAGAGAGTCTTTCATCTTTTTTTGCTCCATGGAGAAGTGGCCAAAATAAGGATTTTAATTCATCCTTATGGGGTCCTTCTTTATAGCTCTGTGAACAGTGAACAGATCATCCCAAAGCCCAGGCATCATTCCCCCTAAAGAATAGGGCAGTTTTGAGTCAGAGCCACAAACACGTCCTTGTACTCCGAGTGCCCATGTGTGTATGTGGAGGTACAGGGAAGTGCCACGACACCACCAGCATTAAGAACTAACAGTTAGTGGGTACTCACTGCCTTTCCAGTCTTTGGGCCTTTATATCAATCGTCTTAGTTCATCCTCACAGCACGAGGATCATTCCCATTTCACAGACAGGGAAGCGGAGGCGCAGTGGTGCCTCAGTGATAAGAGGCAAAGTGGTCATTTGAATTCTGGCCTGACCTCAGAGTCTGAGCTTAGCTATGGAACCAGGGTTCTCACAGCGGCATCCAGAGAACACCCGCTTGGGCATTTCCCAGGATGCTTGATAAAAATGCAGCATCCTGGGTCCTGTCCGGGTTTACTGGATCAGAATCTCAGGGGGTGGCATCCAGAAACCGAGTTTCTGACAATCTTTCCAGGTGGTTCTGATGCTCGTCCAGTCTGAAATCCCCTGCACGCCACTGTCCACCTAGTGAGGAGGAGGGTGGGTGCTGGGGCAGGTGAGCCTGAGGTGAGAAGTCCCCACGAGCAGTGGGTCCTGTTTGATGCACTAAGGAATTTGGGGTCTTCATGAGCAGGGGCGTCCTTTGGAGAGCTCTCCCTGACCCCCCACAACAGTCCTTTCACCCTGCCTGCATTAGTGGGAGCCTAACAAGTTACCTACCCAGCCTCAGGTCAGTGCTGTCAGCCCCCCAGGGGATTCCTCAGGAGGACTGGGGTGCTGGCTTTATGATTTTAGCCCAAGTTCTTGCCCAGATGAGGGCAACTCATCCTGAGGACATCTTGGCATCCAACCCCCCAACCCCTCCCTCAGGAGAAGCTGTCCCAAGAAGACTCCACTGACTCCCTTTCTGTGAACCTCATCTTGACCTGTTCACAGTCTCCACGCTGTTGTTCTAACCAGGTCACTCACCCAGGATGAGGCTTTACTCGGCTCACTGACGGTGACACCCTGGACAGGAGTGTTAGGTGCAATAGCCACCTTCTGAGCACAGTTAGAAACAGAGAAGGGAGTGATGCTCATATCACACGATAAGCCAGGCAGGCTTCCCTGACTCACCGAGGCAGTAACAAGTGACCTTTGGGACACAGGAAAACAGCATGACACCTCCGGGCCTGGAAATGCCAGCAGGTGGGGTAGAGGGAGGCTGCGGCTAATACCCAGGGCTCAGAGGCCCCTCCACAGACACTTGGACTTGCCCCCCAACATCACCCCAGGAATTGTGTGGGACCCGCTTACCCTACGCCTTCTGACTCAGCTTGTGTTCACAGCTGCCGTGGATGGTGGTTTTATCCTGACTGCAGCTACATACATAGGGATTGCCTTTACCTAGACAATTCTGCTAACAGGGCTGGTCCCAAGCAGTAGGAAGGTAACCAACTCCCCTTTCCAGCACTTCAAAGCATCTCTGCCCTGGACATATCACCCCACCCCCACACCCCCCGCCGCCCCCACTGTGTGAACCTGGGAGAAAGAAGCTGGGTCCAGGCAGGAAGTCAAAACCAGGCAACCCACCTGCAAACTGATCTGCCTTTGCTCCTGTGTTTCCCGACTCACGTCCTGGCCATGGTTTGTCTCGGGATGGCTCCTGGCACCCCATGTGGCTGGCATCTCCAGGCCAGGAAAGAAGGCAACCCCAGGGGCTATGGAGTTAACAGAGATGGAGGCTTCCTCGCAGCTGGAAGGGGCCCTGAGCTCTTCCCCTCCACCTGCTGAGTCTCTTCCTCCCACCGCACCACCTCCTCCTCATGTCCTCCAGGGGAAGGAGAACGCAGATGGACAAGCACTCCGTCTGTTTGCGATGGCTGGTCCAGACAGCAAGTTCTGTTCCTTCTCCATCTGGCTCCTGGTGAACTTTCTGCTGAACTCCGTCCAACCCTGTCGGCAGCTCTCCTGCCAGGAGGAGCCGGTGCCAGGGAGAGCGGAATAATTGCCTCTCATGTTGTGCATGCAGAGCCTTCATTAACACGTCCCCGGAGTGGCACTTGCAGCCCTCTGTCACAGCAACCCGCCGTTGAATAGCGCTCGATTCAGCACCCCCAGATTCTCCACTGTCCCGAAAGAGCCAATGAGCCTGTGTTTCTGCGCGTTGCTTTGGCTCCTTCGGAAAGTCACATCACGGGCACTGCTGTGATTTATGGAAAGGAGGCACATATAAGGGCGGCCTTGCTCACTCAATGGCACATATAAGTGGCCTGACCCAGTTACTCTCCATTTTTCTTCCTTTTTTTTTTTTTTTCTTGTCACAAGAAAGGGATTCTTCCTTCCATTCCTCATGGATTGGAAGGAAGAGCATGGAGTGGAGGGGTTTGAAGGCAGAAATCAAGAGACCTGGGTTCTAGTAATGGTTCTGCCAGTGGGTGGGTGTGTGACCTCGGGTGAAACAACGTTTCTGAATGTCACTTTCTCCACTCACAGAATAGAGGGGTTGGCACTGGTACAAAGGCTCATCAAATCTTGGAGCTCAATGACTTCCTGTTGCTTTATAGGTAAGTAAACTGAGGTGCAGAGCACCCATTCAACTCAGCCAAGGTCAGCTAAGTAGGGGCTGTTAAGACTGAAGACCCCAGTTCAGGTTTTCTGTCTCCTGGGTTGGGACAGGGCTGGGTGAAAGAAGGAAGCATGTCAGGGGAGCACAGAGGGAACTAGGTAAGGACGACTTTTCCTTCACATCAAAGATTCCAGGGCTTCAATTAACAACAACAACAAAAAAGATTCCAGGCCTGGCTGGTGTGGCTCAGTGAGTGGATTGAGTGCCAGCCTGCAAACCAAAAGGTTGCTGGTTCGAATCCCAGTCATGGCACATGTCTGGGTTGTGGGCCACATCCCTAGTTGGGGGTGTGGGAAAGGCAACCAGTTGATGTTTCACTTCCTATCTTTCTCACCTCCTCCTCACTCTAAAACTAACTAAATAAAATATTTATTTAAAAACTATTCCAGGGCTTAAAGCAGTAGTTCTTACCTAGGGGCTAATTTGCTCCCTAGAGCAAATGTCTGGAGACAGTTGTGGTTGTTAAAACTGGGGCAGGAGGGTAGGGGGCATTTAGCCAGTAGAAGCCACGATGTGACAAGCATGGAGCCGAGAATGACCCAGGCTAGGACGTCAGCAGGCTGAGACTCCAGGGGTAGACCCAGCCCCTTTCCCTACACCACCTTTTCCACAGTTGTGAAAATTCTTGCTTCCTTATCTTCAGCCTCAAAAAGACTCTCTTTTTGCTGATTTTGCTATTGGGGCTGACTTTGAAATGTTTTTTTTTTTTTTCTCTTATATATAAAAATCGTACATGCTCATTGTAGAGAATTTCAAGGATTCAGAAAGGTACCAAAAAAAATCAATCCCACCACACACAGCTAACTAGTAAGAATACTTTGATACGTGGTGGTTTTATCAGATTAACTGAGGGGCACTGAGCACCCTCTCCCCCCACCCCCATTGCCACCTTCAAACAACAGCTCCTCTAGGAAGCGCTGTCAGCCACTCAGGACCCCACCCAAGTGGGAGAAGCAAACTCTCCTGTCTCTGTACTGCTGTGGCACATTGCGCCTCACAGATGTCTATTTTGACAATCTCTTTTATTTGTTTTTATTCCAGTTTTGCATAAATGCTTTGAAGAGGGAGACAAAATTTTAGCCTATTGAATGGATGTCCCATTTCTCTCTGGTTCTTTCTCTTTCTCTTTCTCTCTCTCTTCCAAGCGCACACACACACGCAGCACCTAAAATGGATTTATCCTCTGTCCTCTTCTGACATCACTGTACTCTTACTTCCAGACTAAATAACCATCTTTTAGTTCTTAGTCACAGAGAACATTCCAATCTGTGGCTTTTGGCTCCATCACAGGGGATGATTCTAGAGCTCTTCTTTCTGCCTGCAAGAATCTTAAAGATACATAATTATATAATATCAATTAAAAGCTTTCATTTAAAGATCCCCTACTTGCTGATTCAACCAAACCTACAGCAGAGGTATTCCTGCCGCTTTTTCACAAATGTGAACACTGAGGCTTGGCCAGGCATCGGAACTTGTCCAGGGTATGGGATGCGGCACTGGGATTTAACCCAGGGCTGCTTGGCTCCATGGCGACCTGCACCTCCCTCAAGTTTTTCAAGCTCTCTGCACTTGGTGTGCTCCCACCTACCTGTTTCTACAGTGAGGGGCAGCAGGCAGGAGCGTCACAGCCTGCGGTCTGGGTGGCCCCAGGCAAGGCATATCCCTAAGGGAAGGTCACAGAGCCCGATCTGGCTCCTTGGCTGTGAGAGTTTCTGGCCTGCAGTGGGGTGAGCTGCCCCAAGACTGGTGGAAAGGAGGGTGCGATCTGAGGTCCCACGAGGCAGAGCATTCCTGGGCTGGATGAGTGGCCTGCAGACAGGGGTATCCAGATGTCACACCTCTCGGTCCGTGATTCTCACTGCCTTGTGCTTAGTGTGCTTACTCCACAGCAGGCCAGTGATGGGTGACTTCCTCTGCAGACACTTGTCTGTTGGGGGTCTGGCATCCTCCTCCTTCTCTTGGCAGGGGGCTGACTGATCAGCTGGCCTGAGCAAGAGAGGTCAGGGGCTGAGCTGACCAGAGGAGGGCTTATCTCTCCTTCCCTGACACCCCAGTCAGGTCCAGCCCTGCTCTCTAAGCTCCTGACACCTTTTCAGCCTTTTCCCAGAGGTTCTCCTTTCATGGTGTGACAGCCCAAGTACAGGCTCTGGGTCAGCATTAGCTTTGTCCCAAGCCCAGTTCTTCCAATGAAGTGATCTTGGGCAAGTCGACAGCCTTCTCGGAGACTCAGTTTCTCCACAGATAATACCCGAAATATGATACCCAACCTCACGGGGGTGGGATGAGGATCATCACATGGATGACAAAGGGAAACAACATGTTGTAGGTGCTCCAAAAAAAAAAAAAAAATCTCTCTCCTTTCTGGCAGACATTGGAAGATGGTGGGAGTTTGGTTGGAAAACACACGGGAAGGGGAAGTGGGCTGGAATGGGGAGGCTGGGGGGTGGGTCAGGCAAGGATTGGTCCCTCCTGTTTGTTTTTCCAGCTGGCTGGAGCCCTGGCGGAGGGATTCCCCTCGGCTGGTTGCTGGCAGCCTTACTCAAACACACGGTCATTCATGCTGATTAAACCTGTTGTTCTAAACCCCTACGTGAGCACACAGGCTCCACCGCTGTGTGGCCTGGGGCCAGTTTTAGAACTTCAGCTTTCTCTTCTGTAAAATGGGGGATACTGATGTTTGACTTGGGTTGTCTGGGGTGATTAAATTAGATCCTACATAGGATGTGCTTGGCTTAGAGACTGGTACACAGGATGGTCTTTACTAGGTTAGGTACTGCTGTTCATTACTGTGGGTGTTGTCACCATTCCTAGGCACAGACTGTGTCCGTATCCTGGGCTGCCTTGTCTTGGGGACATGCTCATTGGTAGAAGGGGCTGGTTCACCAGGGGTTCCATGGCCCACACTTCAGAAGCCACATCACTCAAAGGGCCGGCCTCCCGGTGAAGGCCCAGCAGCCCAGGTGGCAGGAGAAGCTGCATTCCAATGGCGTTCCTACCTGGCAGAAACTTCAAAACCGGAGGAAGACATTACTCAGGCAGAAGTCAGACTTAACCTGATGATAATTTGGAGAGTGATGAGAAGCGAGACTGAACTCCAGACCATCTCAAGTAGAGAGGGTGCGGGGGACAAGGCGGGGATCCCACTCCACCCCAGGTTTTACACAAAGCCCCTGAAGACCCATCTCTGGTTCTTGTCACTGGAACAACCCAGGAATAGGCTTCCAAATAGGACCCACTCAAGTTGGGACTGCCACCTCCTTCCTGCTCCTTCTCCTCCTTATGAGAAAGTCACCTGGGGTGAGGGTGCACGCTGGGGCCCAGCTGACCTTTTGACTTCTGTTCCCTTCTGGGAAAATGAGAACTCCTGCAGCCTCAGTGTTGTGATGGGCAGGCTGTCAGAGGCTGATGCTTCCCGTGGGGGATTTTAACAGCCCTTTTGTGGACCTGACCCCCGTGCTACTTGCTACACTTACTGTCCCAAGCAGGGAAGGTCCCTAGGGGAGTTCCCGCTGCAAGGGGAGGAGGATGGGCACGGAAACCGAGCAAACAACGTCCCGGAACTGGCAGGATAGCATCATGTTTAGGGGCATGGGGCCACCCTAAAGCAGGTGGCGCGCTTCAGGCAGACACCCCTTGGGAGGGAGCTTGCCCGGCCACGTGGGTGCGCCCCCGGGGAAACCCCGCCACATCGTCAGAGGCTGCGGCCCAACGCTGCCTCACGTGACTTGCAGATATTTTATTTTACCTGCTTATTTTCTAGAACCCACTCAAGAATCTTAAAAAAAAAAAAAGCACCATTCCTGGAGGATGTGTTCATTCCTCTGTCATGGTCTCGCTGCCGAGTCTGCAAGCAGGAAGGAAACGGGCAGGTCCAGAAGCCAAACCATCTGACCCCTGTGTGTCTTGTAAAGGTGGGGAGCCGGGACTCCGGTGACTCACGCGGACACTGGGCTTCCCTTGGGCTTGGAGGGTGTGGCCGCTCTGAGAAGCTTGGACCGTGGGCCCCACCCTGCATTTGGGCCGGGAAATGGTGCTCCAGGGTGGTCTCCGGCAGGGCGGTGGCTGCACCCAACACCTCCCCCCCCCCCGCGCTGCTACCTCTCCTCCTGGGGCGCCTGCTGGGTGCTGGTCCCCCAGCCGGGGAGGCGTTGACTGAGGTTTGAGCAGGTCTCCAGGGGCTCCATGACCCCCTCCATCCGGAGGACAGCACTTGGGATTCTGATAAAAGGCGTTGCTTGTTGGAAGCCCAGCTCCCTTCAGGTGTTACTCTCCCCTCCCCAGCCCGTGTCTTTTCTTGGTTGGGGTGGGGGGAGACCGAAGGTGGAGATGTGTTGTTTTCCGCAGGTGACTGGCCTGCGTGTCATCCAAATACCAACTTCCGTTGGCAGAGGAAGTGAGCGGTGTCCAACCCGGTCATGCAGAACAGCTGGGCTGCCTGAAACAACACGCAGGGGCGACTCTGAAGGTGGTGCGGTCGTCCTGGGGCCGGTGCGGGGTTGAGTCACAGCAGACGCCACGCCCACGTGAAAAACACCAGACCATTGTCCTAGGAAGCTTGGTCCCTCATTCAGATCCCTTCCCCTACACTCTCTGGAATCCATAGTAAAGCAGAAGGGAAAAGGGAAGTTCAGGACGGCTAAACTGCCAATTGAGGAGAGAGCTGGCCAATGGGAGCAGCACCTGAGTGTGGGACCCCACCCACCCCTCACCCCCAGGTGTCTGCCACCAGCCGCAGCCACTGGTTATGGCCCCGGGGTCATCTTAGCCTTGGTTACATTTTAGACCCATGAACAAAGACTTGCGGTGTGGACTTTTTCCCAAATAATAACTTAAAAAGTACGACATTATGAAAACAAGATGAAATACAAAGTGAATAATTAGATTAGGGGGAATCGTAGCAGTTTGCGAAGGTGGGGCAGGTTCAGGTGTGTTTCTTCAGAGACCTCTTTAGCCAGTTTTACCCAAAATGCACACATAGAAATGCTTCCAACATTCCCAGCATCCCCCTGCTCTCAGGGGAGCTGGAAAGCTCACATCTCTTCAATTTTATAGTAATGCACCTCTGGTGAGACTTCAGTCACCAGTCTGACAATTGTGAAAGCTGTGGGCTCATAGACATTACTCATGGTGGGTGTTCGTAACCCTTTTTGGGGCCCCGGTCCCATCTGAGAGTTGAACGAGGGCCATGGACCCACCCCAAATGATGCATAAACCTCATGTCCACTAAATTTTATGTGCAATTCTGGGGATTCTTGGACTCTTTTAAGACCTACCAATGGATCCCAGGTAGGGACCCCTTGATCTAGTGTAATACATTTATCTCCCAGATGAGGCAACAAACACCTCGAAGGGTGGGTGACTTGCTCAGGGTCACACTGTCCGCTGGGCACAGAGTCGGGACTGGAACTGGGCCCCTGGCTACCTCTCCTCCTGCAGTGTAACAACCTAGCCTTCAGCACTGGACAGAGAGTGGAGTCTCTCGGGAAGGAGCCTCCAATAGGGTCCCTGAAGAGTCTTTCTCATGTCTTCTGTTTTTGTTTTTTTTTTCTTAGACATGTATTTTCACCAGTGTAGCTCAGAGAGGGCAAGCGATAGCATTGAAGCACAAAGCAGATAGGAAAATATAAAAGGCTGCAGAATCTGGGTTTAAATTCGATAAGAAATATAAAAGAGAAAGAGAAGGAGAGAGAAGGCAAAGAACTCGGGGCTGCACTGTTTAGTACCTGGAAACCTGAACCCTGGGAAACCCAGTAAAAGTCCCATCAGATTGGGCCATGACTGAGCTCCAGGCCTCTTTTCATGTCATTCTCCCCCTTGTACCCAACTTGAGTGATTGGTGGCCTAAGCCCCATGCTCACAGGTGTGGTTTCTTCTGACTGCACAGCTGCCCCTCCCCCAGCCCCAGCAGCCCACCCACCACAAGGCTGCATAGCTGCCTCCACAGTCCCTTTGGGCCCTGAACTACCTTCGGGCCCTGGGACCTCCCGTCTTAGCACCTGGTTCTTCTCTTTCAGAGCACACAGCACGGTTTACAGTTTTGTATTTAACTGTTTTGTGTTTTGTGTCAACTAGTCAGTGCTGTGTGAGCAGGGACTGGGTCCTCTGAGTGTCAAACGGAGACTCTCCATAGTCACTGTCTGATTGGAAGAAACGGTGGCATGTGCTGATTTGGACCAGGCACCTGGAACAAGCACCTGTTGGCCAGCTCATTCCTGAAATCCTGGCCTGGCCTGCCTGCGCTGGGCGCCTTCAGCTCTAGGCACAGAGGGAGCATGAGCGGGATTGCGGTGGCTGGGAAAGGTGCCCAGCCCCTCAGCGCAGGGGCACCAGCAGGGCAGGCTCAGAGGTGCTGAGGTATAAGCCAGGCTCCGGGGGTCCTTCAAGTGAGTTCTGATGCTCCACCCTTTCCTCTGGAACCCGCTTTTTGAGCTGTGAGGGTCTCCCAAACCCCCAGCCAGCCAGCTCACCAGCCTGTAGTGCCTGGAGCTGCCAGCTGAGGTCACCTGCAGAGGCAGGCGACAGAGGTAGAGCTTCCCGGAGGGCTGCAGCATGGGGAGTAATTAAGAGGCTCAATAACAGTTCCTCTCCCGCTTCCTGGGCTGCCTGCCTCCAGATAATGGAGCTACCTGGAGAGGGCACCTTGCTGTTTACGTCCAAGTGCTTTTTCTTTCATTCCATTTAATTTGGGGTACGACCTATTCTTTTTTTCATTGTGACACCCACTACCCCGTGACTGATGCTGTGTCTGAGCCTCCCAAGAGCCAGGGAGTCTCCATCAATTCTGCTTCTTTTCAGCATTGGGCTGGTGGGGATGGAGGGGGAGGGTGCATGTGGCTGAGCAGCACTGAGGAACAACTTGTTTTTCTCCTCCTCGACTTGCTGCCTGAGGAGCAGGGGCTGTGGGTGGAGAGGGCTGACACCGAGGCGGTTTCTCTTCCCGTTCTCGGCTTCCCCGCAGCTGGTGGTGGAGTGGCGAGCGGCCAGGGACAGGTGGATTTACCTGTGCAGGTGGCTGTCTGCTCCAGGGGGTTCTTGTTTCCTCTTAGACGTACTACAGCAGAGCGGCCTCCTCCTTGCACCCAGCCTCAGACGAAATCATCAGTAGGAAGTTTTGTGTCTCCCGATAAGGTGCACCAACCAATCACCTTTGCAGGGGATGGGAAATAAGCCGCGCTAGGGTGGCTGAACCAAGCTGATGGGTGCTGATAGGGTGGGTGGAGGTGCAACGCCAGAACTTGCTGACTTGCCCTTCATTCTCATCCTCCCCAGTTAATCATGATGTGGCTGTCAGCAGAGCCCTGCAGCCTCCGTGGATGTAAGACATCCTCAAGGCCAGAGTGACAGGGCGTCCCCACAGGGCCCCGCAGCCTCCCTCCCTTCCTTACTCAGCGGGTGACTCTGTCTTTGATCACTGCCTCATGGCTTTAGCACTTTGTTTCTGTTCTCGGAAAACCCTTGCATTTGCTCTGTCATAGCTTCCCAGGCCAGTGCATCAAGACAGTCACCATCCTGCACATGGTGTTTCAGCTCCCAGGTGAGTGTGTGGGGCTGTCAGGAAAATGCCTGCGCAGAAACAGTTGGCTCTTAGTGTGGGACCTAGCACTGGGCTTGCATCACAGCAAGTTGTGCTGTATGCAATACATGTATGTTCTTGTCACACAAGGTAACGAATGCTCAGAATTCCTAAGGCCTGAGAAGCAATGTGGAGGCAGTTCTGCACACTGCCTCTGGCATGTACGGCTCAGCTCTGCACACTGGCTCTGTCACTCGCTAGCTGTGCAAGCTTGGGCATGCTGCTTGATCTCTCTGTTCCAATTTGCTAATCCCTGAGGCAGGATATACAGAATGCTGGTCAAATTGAGTTGTAGATTGAGCATATATGGTGAGAAACCTGCATTCGTTTTTTGGAGCTGATGCAACAAATCACCGGAAACTTGTTGGCTTACAGCAACAGCAATTTATTCGCACACAGTTCTGGGAGCCAGTAGTTTGCACTTGAGGTGTCAGTGGGGCTTCGCTCCCTATAGAAGTCATAGGGAACAATCTCTTTCTTTCCTCTTCCAGTTTCTCATGGTTGCTGGCATTCCTTGACTTGTAGCCACATCATTTCAATCTTTGCCTTTGTCTTCACATTGTTTTCTACACTTCTTTGGTTTTTTTCTTCTTCTGTCTCTTATAAAAATGTTTGTCATTTGATTTAGAATCTGTCTGAGTATTTCAGGATGATATTATCTCAAGATCCTTAATTAATACAAAGACCCTCTTTTCAAATAAGGTCACATTCCCAGGTTCTAAAGATTTAGACATAGATGTGTTTTTCAGGGGGACACCGTAAATCCACTACAGTATCTTATTGTTTTCACTTAATTTTTTATTATCTAAAGCATTCCCTATGTCATTGACCAACCCTCCCAAAACATTATTTTTATGGCTGATAATAGTCAATATTGTGGAGATATCATAATGAGCTCAATTTGTATCCCCTTGCTAGATATTTAGATTGCTCCACTGCCATAATGAGGGTGTAGTGTATGGGTTTTAGAGTCAGACATTCCCAGTTCAAATCCTGGCTCTTCCACTTACCAGGAATGTGACCATAGTCAAGTTGCGTAAACTTTTCTGAGCCTCAGTTTTCTATTTGTACAAGGAGGGTCATAATACTTATGGGATCACTTGGAAAATCCTGTGAAAGAATAGGTGTAAAGTGGCCAGCAGCAGAGTGTTTGACACATGTAAGTGCTTAGTAATTTGCAGTCACTCTTGTTTTATTGATAGTGATGACATGTCAATTACTTTCCTTACTTTGTGTTTATAGAAGCACTATTCCAAAAATAAGGGATGTGGGCAATTTTAAGGTTCTTGATTCATTTTGTCAAATTGCATTCCAGTAATGAAAGCATCAGCAAAACTCCTCAGTCTTACCCAGTCCTACATAGTAACTACTCTCACTGGGTTCTGCTGGCCACCTTAATCAATAGACAAGAATTTTACAAATACCTGTCATGGAACCAGGGTTAAACTTTGAAGAGCTTGCTGTCCACTTGGGGCAGCCCAATTGCATACATGAAACAAGACAAACAAGTTAAAAAATGTGATTCATTAAATCAGCTAATGTGTATTGAGCCCCTACTATGTGCCAGCTACTGTCCTGGATGATGATTTATTATACATTAGTAACAACACAGGAATGGTCGTTGCCCTCAGACATTGTATAAAACAATGGATCAGCACTGGGTTCAGCACTTCATTTCCACAGTGGAACTCAGGGGGACCAGGGAGTTAGGGGAGGCTCCAGGAAGCAAGTACTAGAGTAAAAGGAGTGGGTAGGCTTAGTGGTTTGTGCCTCACTGCATCCCAGATGTCTTATGGAGGGTAGAAGTGGAAAAGGGCTGGGATAGCCCTGAGCACTGGCCTTGCAGGGGCGGTCATATTTGTTTTGATTTAGAAAACAAAAGACTCACAAAATTCCCTGAACAGGGAACAGCCAATGAAAGGCATTTAAGAAGAGTAGAAGAGTCTGGATAGGTCAAGCCTGGACCCACGAGACCAGCCAGCCATGGTGCTATAAACCTTATCACGTATGGCAGTGCTTATGTGATCTAGCATGTGGAGTACTGATCCTGTTGCATGCTCTCCTCCCCTTTGCCTAGCATCTCCTCCCGATGACCAATACCAAGCTTGAGGGTTGCCATTGGTTCCTGGGGCCTGGAGATGCACGGATCCTACCTCTTCCGGTCCTGGAATGCATAAACCTGGTGCTTTATTATTAACTGTCCAGGCCATGAGTGTCCCCAAGTCAGTACTCTTCCTGGTATTTCTTATGTTCCACTATAAGGTATTCCCCAGAGGAGGCCAAATACCTGATAATTGGCCACCTCTGTGTTCAACATATTCCAGTCAGTGGTGGCAAGAGCTGGAGGAGGGAAAAGAATATGGGGGACCCTGAAGGAACTACAGAGCTATCTCCATGTGTGCAGAGAACCCTGATTCCAACCCAATTGTGTGAGTTCAGGCTACTAAAACAAATTACCATAAGCTGGGTGACTTCAACAACACACATTTATTTCTCACAGTTCTGGAGGCTGGAAGTCGGAGGTCAGGTTGCCAGCCCAGTTGGATTCTAGTGAGGACCCTCTTCCGGGTGGCAGATAACCGACTCCCCCTTGTATCCTCATATATGGCAGAAAGGGAATGAACTGGCTCTCCAGGACCTCTTTTATAAGATCTAATATAATCAATCCCATTCATGAGGGCTTTACCTCCTAAACCATCATTTTGAGGGTTAGAATTTCAACATGAATTCTCACAAACATGTAATCCATAACACCAACCATGAGGGCCCATTTCTGAGTCACAGGCCCAGTGGGTGGAAGCGAGAATTTGGCTCACTTAGAGCCTTCGCAGATCACAGAAAGAGCGACTTCTCCAATCTCTTTCCATTCCTGTAAATTGGATCCCTGCCCAGGCTGGTACGATGATGGTCCAGGGAAACATGCAAGCTCATGGAGGCTGCCACAGGGTGACCCATGCTCTGGGGCTTTCCTGAGTTTCGGTTCAGGGAGAAAGCATGACATTCACTGACCCTGAGCTTGGGGACACAGGTGAGTCATCAGAGTTAGAGAGGGACTTGACCTACTCCCTCAGAATGCAGAAAGGGCTGGTGCTGTGCAGGGCCACCGTCAGGGGCTGGGGTCAGAGGGGCTCAGCTGCCAAACTCCTGCACCCAGGCTGCCTACTGTCCATTAGCTCATCAGACCTCCAAAAAGTGGTCTATCCTTCTTAAAGGTGATTTTCACCAGTGGAGGAGTTTCGGCTTGCTCTTTCTTGGCATATCCCCTTTTTAAATTCAACAATAGCAAAGTTGCTGAATGGGTCAGAAAAGTCAATGGATCCATTTAAACCTCAAATGAAAACAAGGCAGGTAAAACCACAGATGTTTAGAAAAACTTGTCCCAGGAAGACTGCTCTCCCTACCCCACTAAGGATAAGTGCTGCTGAGGGCCAGAGTTGAGACAGAAAAAAGAGAAACTGAGGAAGATCTTGGCAAATGACTTTTATTCAAGAAGTGGAGTAAGGACTTTGAACAGAGAAGGTAAGGTGAGAAAAGCTTACCAAAGGGAATGCAAAAAAGACCTTCTGGGGAGAAATAAAAGGGCCCACAGGAGATGGAAACCCTCTACTGCCTACACATGGTGACACTTGGGACAAAGTAGGGAGGGAAAGAATGATGGAATGACAGCCCCTGGTTCACAGAGGTGCCTTTGGGACACCCAGCTCAGTCAGGAAGGCTGGAACTTAGGAGTGAACTAGACTTAGCAAGGTACCATCATGAGCTCCATGCTGAGATATTTTGGGCCCTTTGTTCATGCAGCCTTTCTCCTGAAATTCTCCTCCCTGCTCTATCAGTCTGATGACACCCTGACCATCTTTTCATTCCCTTACTCACTCATCCATGTGGGATGAGCCCTCCCAGTGTGCCAGGAGCTGGAGATCCAACTATGAGCAAGGCAAACAGAGTAACTGCCCTCCCTGAGTTCATGTTTGGGAGATGATGGAGGTCAGGGGTAGGAACTGGAGGAAGGTAGACATCAGTTTGTAGCAAATTTCATTGGCAATTATTGTGAGACAATCAGATAAATGATATGAAGCAGAAGTCCAGGGTGTTCTGAACATGTGGCAAGAATCCAGCCCAGTCTGGGGCAGTCAGGAAGGGTTTTCTTGAGGAAGTGCCATGTGGGTAGAGTTCTGGGAGGCGGAGGATGAATTAATGAGGAGGGGTCTCAACTTGTGGAGATTCTGAAGGCGGGGATGGCTTGTTGGAGGACAGGAAAAGCAGATGTAAAGGGTGGGACCCAGTGAAGCAGTGGAGGCCTGGGAGGGGACCTACAGGCAAGACTGAGAGTCATTCCTCAAGGCTATTTACTTCAGAGGAAGAAAGAAGGGAGAGAATTAGGTGATCAAAGCGAACCCATCGGCTGAACGGCTGAACGTAGGTGTCAGATAAAAATATAATGGTGCAGGCAGGTGAAATCAATAGGGAGTGGTGGGCACGGCGGAAAACTAAAGGATATCCACATAAATTGTACTCAAAGGTATTTACATTTAAAATATGTCAAAACTGGTTACTGATCAAATAAAACAAAATCTGAGAGTCAACACCATTCTGGATACTTGATTGTCAGGGAACCATTTGCCTAGAAACAAAAAATGTGGAGGAGGAAGCTGGAAACGGCTTGACCATAGAACCAAAAAAAGAGCAAAGCAGCCCTGGGGCCCTGTTTCCCTGCGGCAGGTGTTAGATAGTCTGCTCCCCACCATGCCCCTGGGGCCCCCTCCAGCTTGCCTATTGGGACTCACCTGTTCCTAGTCACCCCGCTCTCTCCAAAAGCAGTGAAGGGCAGGGGAGTAGCTGCTGACTTGTCTGAATGGTGAGATGGGAAAAGGCTGGGACAATCAGAGAATCACATTCTGTCTGGTTCAGGGATGACCACCTGTCCAAAGACTGGCCAATTAGAATCGAGGATTCTCAATACAGGACTTTGGTGTCAGCTCTTAGGGAAGAAGATTCTTTCCCTTTCCTGCGGTACAAAAGCCTGAGGGGCCATAAGGCATAGACCGTTATGTCCATTTTGTCCCCATAAGGTGGAGATGGATAAGAATGGAGACAATACAGGAGGCCTCCCTTATCCACGATTTCACCCTCCACAGTTTCAGTTTTCCATGGTCAACTGTGGTCTGATAATATCACATGGAAAATTCCAGAAATGAATAATTCATACATTTTAAATGGCACACCATTCTGAGTTCTGTGATGACATCTCTGGCCTTCCCATGCACCCTGCTTGGGGCATGGGCTACTCCTTTGTCCCATGTGTCCCCACTGTACACACTACCTGCCCTTTAGTCACTTAGTAGCCTTCCCTGCTATCTGAGAGATCATATTCACATAACTTTCATTACCATATGTTGTTATAATTGTTATATTCTATTGTTATTGTTGTTCATCTCTTAGTGTGCCTAATTTATGAGTTAAACTACCATAAGTATGTATCTATAGGAAAAAACAGTGTATGAGCTCTGTTCCAAAAGTATCAAGCTCATGTCAATATAATTAAAACAGTTTGCATGGCCAATACTTTTGAGACAGACCTCATACATAGGGTTTGGTACTATCTGCATCATGGAACGTATTGCCCACAGGTAAGGGGCGACTACTGTACATTACAAGATGGAGCCAAGAGAGAGAGGAACTGAATCTTGATGACATCATTTGAGCATTTGAATCCAGCATTGCTTAAAGCCAGACCTATTCCATGAACTTCTACAACAGAAAATGAATTTCCAGTTCTAAGATAGGTTCCAGTTTATGATTCCAGTAACATCTACCCCATTAGTTTATAGTCACACCATATTACATCTGTATGTTTTTGGCTTCTTAAAGCACCTTGACCAACGTGTTATTGCCTTTCATCCAGACCATTCTCATGGGAGATGGGAGTCTTCCCACGTCATCGCCATGTGACAAGTGGCTCTCCCAAGGTGATGTGACAGTAGACAGCCTGGCCCTGACTTCCCAGTAGGGCCACAGAAGACCCCTCCCTTCCCACATCCTCTTTTCTTGAAATGAAACATTAAACATTTTAATAACTACTCACAGAAACTCAGTCTATAGAAGGACATTGAAACACAGAGGTTCTTATTTGCAGCAGCCTCATTTGTAATAGACAAAAAATAGGTAGTGGATCATTATATATATATATATATTTTTTTTTTTTTTAATATTTTATTATTTTTAGAGAGTGGGGAAGGGAGAGAGGCAGAGAGAGACAGAGACAGAAATCAATGTATGGTTGCCTTTTTCACCTGCCTCCAGCTATGGACCTGGCTGGAGACCTGGCTTGCAACCTCATTATATGCCCTGGCTGGGGAATCGAACCTACAACTTTTGGGTTTGCAGGCCAGCACCTTATCCACTGAGCCACCAGCCAGGGCTGGATCATTATATTTAAAAAGTACCTAGGAAATTATTTTTTTTAAGTTCTCTCATAAAAACCATCATCTGACTGATCTTGCTCTTCTTTAATACAGGCTGCTATTAAAACAAACAAACAAAAAAAAGTAGGGGAAAAACCCCAGTGTCCAGCCATTGGGACCTCTGCATAGTAGAGTGGTAGGAAGCCTTTGACAGGGCAGAGCTAAAAAGGCAATTGCCAGGAAATATCAAGTGAGTAGGCAAATATTGTGTGCAGTATCTTATTGTTTGAGGTTTTAAAAACACAGCAAGGCTGTGTATTTCATATATATATATATATATGAAATTATATGATATTACATGTGCATAGACGGTCTCTGGCAGAAACTGGTGATAGCGCTGGGTCTGGAGAAGGGGCCTGGGAGGATGAAGGTAGAGACAAAGCAAAAGAGATGTTTTTACCCCAAGGTGCCCCCTCTTTTTGCCTTTTGGATTTTGTGCAATGTGCATTTTTACCTATTTTAACTGAGATTGACTAATTAAAAAAAAAAAGAAATACAATAAGTAGCAACTATTAAAAAGCACCTGTTTCAATGTGGCACTACCTCACAGGGCTCTGAGCTGATCTTAATAATTAATGTGCTGCAAACCTTTTCCCCCATTCTGTGGCTTGCTTCTTCCTTTGTGTGCCTTGCCATGAATAGAACTTCTTTGTTTTAATGTTGTCTATATATATCGTTTCTCAAACTATCTGTGGGTGATGAACCGTTTTTGCCCCCATTTCCCTTAGTGGCACATGTGTTCTAAAATAAGATTATTAGTGTAAATGAGAAATAAAAACCCAAAATGTATTAAGACGTGTGTCAAGGAAATCTCTGTGACTTTGACTTTTAATTCTTTACTAGGTTTTCTTCAAGTGAAGCCCTTGTATTGAGCCAGACACATTTAGACACTCGACAGAGGCTGTAGAATCTAGAGTAGAGAGGATAAAGATATCACACTGGCCTGGAATGATGAAAATGGAGCATGACAGAAAAAAAATTTGAGCTACCAGACATGAAAAAAGAAGAACACAAAAACTAGTGTAATAACAAAATGTCCTCAAGCAGAAAGGTCTGAAAACAACCAGATTAAGAATGGAATACATCTTTCCCTAGCATATTTCTTGCCATATGAATGGTCTACCAGAATCAAAAACAGGGAACAAAGTGATCTTACTCATTTACATGCCATCACTCAGAATGCTCTACTGGGTTTATTATTTTGAGGAAGTAGTCTGCTAGCATAAGAGTTGGGAAATGAAAGCGAATTAATTTAGATGTGACAAGATCATCTACTCCACTTGTTCATGGCATTCTTCGTTAAAGTTTTGGTTTCTTATTAACCAACATCAATTAATTTGCCCCTACAGGAACTGGAGTATTCTCTAAACATTCAAGCTTTGGGGTAGTAAATCCAGTGTGGCCTATTCTAAATGGGTCTTCTTGAAAGGTCATAGTGCCCATTAACTTTGTAAAGTTCAATTCTAAATGGGTCACTCTTCTGGGCCAACTTTTCCATAATTAGATGTAGAGATGGAGACAGACAGACAGACAGAGATAGGAGAAGAGAATGCATTATGCCACTTGTGACTGCACATGTGAGAATTACATGCTCGTTCTTCCTGATCTTTCCTCCCAACTCTGATTTAGCTGGTAAGTGGCATAAGATTACCAATGAAAGTGCTGAATATTTCCTGACTCACTTCAATTTTTTACATTGTTCCACTTTCAGTTTGCTGGGTACAAAGGGCAAAGAAATAGGAAGTGTCTCAGAGCTCACACACCTCAGAAATATTCAGATTGTGCACGACTGTTGGCATGAGTGTTGAATGTGTGGATGCTCAGTGTATATGTGTTGCGTAAGTGAGTGTGTGTGTATTGTCTGTGTATCTGTAGGGTACTGTGTTGAATATATGTGGGGATTGAGTGTGCGTACCTGCTGGGTATACATTATGTATGTTGGAGGTGTTTGTAGGTTGTATGTGTTGAATGTGTTGAATGTCTATGTGTATGAAATGTTCTCATGTTGAATGTGTATGTTAAGTATGTATATATGTTGGGAGTGTGTGAGTGTGCATATGCCTGCAGGTAGTAGGGATGTGAGAGGCAAAGAGTAAAAATACACCCACTTTAGGTCACGCATGTTGCATCGGGCATCAAAGGGCTGCTCCCAGAATCTGCTTGCTTTTGTGTGGTGTGCAACCCAGCACAAGGGCAACAGCAGAGACCAGCTCTTGTTTACTTGGAAGGGATTACTTTGAGTAATCTGGAAACGCAGAGAGGATACCAGGGCTTGGTCTCTGTCCCCAGCCCACACTGTGATTTCATGCTTGGTAACTTCTTAGTCATCTCTTTCCTCACTGGGACGCACACTCCACTTTTTCTCCCTTTCAAGTGAGAAACTATCCCTTAAATATCCAGAGAGAATCACTGGATGGAGCACATTTCACCATGAAAGTGGGGGGTGGGGGGATGGGGGAAGGACAATGACAACAAACCGACCATCAAGACATCAGCTTACAGGCCCTTATCCAGCTACCTATGTAATGGATATAAGACCCTCACCTAGAAGGAAAGCTCTTCAAGGTCTGGAATTTCTCAGCTCCCTTCCTGCTCCCTCACACGTCACAATATTAAGCTCTGCATCATAACAATGATGAGAGTTAACACCTTGCACTGTGCCAGGCCCAGTGCTGAGGCTTCACTCCATGTGCTTAGGCCCCTGCAGCCCTGGCCTTCTCAGCCCACACCCCTCCTTCTTTGTTCCCTAGACACATCGGCCTTTTCATCTGTTTCTTGAACCCACTAGGCAAATTCCTATCTCAGGGCTTTTGTGTTTGGTGCTCCTTCTGCCTGGAAGGCGCTCCCTCCACCTCTTGGCATGGTCTACTCTGTCAGATGCTGCTGGAAGGCCAACCGAGGTCAGAATAGCGCAGGAATCACTGGACTGGGACAATGCAGACATTATTGGTCGTCTGGACAGGTGTGGTCTTAGTGGCTTAGG
Source organism: Noctilio leporinus (assembly GCA_004026585.1). Classification (NCBI taxonomy): domain Eukaryota; kingdom Metazoa; phylum Chordata; class Mammalia; order Chiroptera; family Noctilionidae; genus Noctilio; species Noctilio leporinus. The sequence goes on from PVIW01001045.1 coordinate 160,701, forward strand.
GACAACAGAAGTCCAACTGCAGAGCACGGAGGAAACAATGTGGAGTGAATAGGCAGAGACAGTAATTACAAAAGTTTTTCCATGAAGGGAAGCAGAAAAATGAGGTGATGGCAAGAAGGAGATTTGGAGTCAAGGGGGAATTTTGCTTGTTTGCTAATTTCCTTTTAAGTCAAGAGATAAGAGCATGTACCTCCACATCGATGGAAATGACACAGGCCTCTGGCATGGGTCCCAGATGCAGAGGAGAGGGGGTAATTTCTGGGAACAGACGTTTTGGAAAGAAACAGACTGAAAACTGGATTTGATAGGAAAATTACAGTTTGCCAGGTAATATTGAGTTTTCCCAATAACTTTAATGTTGACCAAAGCCTATGATGTAGATAGTTATTCTTTTTATTTTAGAGGTGAGTTCTCTAAGGGCCAGAGATATAAAATCACTCACCCAAGATCACTGTGCAGGAAAGTGGAAGAGTTGGGGTTTGAAGCAAAGTTCTGACTCCTGGTTAATAACAGGATCCAAGTGCAAGGTTATGAAGGGTGAAGAGTTAGCTCCCTAAGTCAGAACAAAGCCAGAGAGTGTGAGAGAAACACCTAAAACCCAAGGCTCACAATGCAGAATCTGGAAAAACAGAATAGCTCCAATGGCTTATCAGTAGGGAAGTTTTCAGGATTTTGTTTAATTGTCAAAAAAGGCATCAGTTGGCAATGTTGTATTTCTCAACTGAGAGGTGGGCACTGGCTGTTGCTTTGAGCCGCGCTTCTGCTTTGTTGTGCTTTTCTGTAGGGGTGGTACGTTTCGCAACAAAAGGCGTAGAAGTAAACTGAACTGTCTTATTGATGGTAAAAGATAGATGATCATTTCCCCACAAACCTGACCAGCCATCAGAACCACCAGGGGAAACTTTAAAAGCAGAGTCCCGCCCAAGAGCAGAGACTCAGATTTCCCTGGCACAGGGCCCAGAACTTGCATTACCAGAAAGCTCCCTATGACTCTAACATGCAGCCAAAATTGGGAACTGTAGGCCCCAACATGCCAATTCCGTTAAAGATCAATGTTTTCTGCGATGTTGTGGCCTATGGCCTTTGGAGATGCTCAAAACAGAACTCATGCCAGGCAGAAGGCCGGTTAATTGATCAATGTCATACATTCTGCCCTGCACCCTGAACTTGACCCTACCCTTTACCTTCCTTCCGATCTTTCTGTTGCTGTGTGTCATGGAAATAAGGAAATATATGCAAGCACAATGTGTTATAAGGAACATGCTTTAGCTTAAACACCAAGTCATCATAAAAATAATCGCATCTCTCCCTTCTCTTTACCATTCCTCCCTCTCGACACCTCCTGGGGAAAAGCCCCATGTCACCCTGGGAAGAGAGCTCTGTTGGGTGGCCAGTGTCACAGGCAGAGGAACTTACACTTCTATGGGAATTGACCAGCCTCCTAACTGAACTGAAACGAACTGCTTTCAGCAATTAGATGCTGCACCTGCTGAAAACACCAGCGCAGTGTGCTGGTCAGGGGAGGAGGAGTTCTCTCCACCCATCTTTAATCCAGAGGTGGCTGAGAAACCATTTGTGAGTGTGGCCACTCCTGGAAGATCAGGACAGACAGGTGAGAGCTGAGGCCGCAAGAACCAGCTTGTGTGCGTGATCAAGACTCCCAGAAGCCCTAAAGAAGCCAGGGTCCCCTTCCCTCATTCTCTAGCCTAGAAAGAGTACCATCAAGATACATTCCAGTTGTCACCCTTCCCAGAAAGGAGGAGGAAAGAGCCTGAGTTCAGGACTTGCTGTGCAATTTGAACCTCAGGAATGCAGAAGAAACAGTGCCTTCTGAGCTCAGAGGCTCTATTGAAACTTGACTCATCCTTGGCACTTTGTTGTGTTCCCCCCTCTCTTTTCTTGTGACACAGAGGAGTGAGGTGAGTAATGCTCCCTCAGTGAGAGGAAAATAGATCCCTAAATGCCTTCCATTATGCTAAAAGCCTGTGTCACCAGCTGTGGCGGCAGGGGGTGTGGTCCCCATCTATTACAGGGGAAGAGTCAGAATTTCTGACTCCCTCTCTGCGGCTATTTGTAGTTCTAACAGAGAACAAGCCGGGACTAAAAACTGATAAGCACAGAGGAGTCTAAGAGCCCTACTGGGGGTCTTGTGAGCATGGTGGTCAAAAGCCCTTGCACGCAGGAGCCCCCAAGGCCGCACAAAATGAAAACAGACCCTGTTCTGCTGCAGCAGTGTTTTTCCCGCTGCCTAAGAACTACCTCTTCTCCCTAGAATAAAAATAGCTAATATTTACTGAGGGACGATTACAGGTCAGGCACTAAGCAAAGCATTTTCCATGGAGTTGGGAAACTAATTCGTGTGTATAGGTATGTGCACACATGTATGCCCACATACCCCCTGAGGTGGATACTAACAGCCTCCTTTTACAGATAAAGAACCTAAGGCTCAGGAAATTTCAGTGACTGGCCCAGAGTCACCTGGCTAAAGCAGGACACAGACGCAGGTGGTCTTCAGAAGAGAGCTCTAAACAAACACTGGCATGTTATATTACCTGCTAAGCTAAACACAGTCATTTGAATGTGTTCATTATGAACAAGAGAAATATAGAGAAATATTTCTGTTGCTTCATTGGTTGGTTTCATAGGCTCTCCAGGTCTTATCTTAGAGACAGGAACAAAGATCCATGACCCCAGGTGGCCTAGAAGCAGAGGCCTTCTGAAAGGAAAAATGAGTCAGTCATGGCCAGAGGAAGAGCCTTGCTAATAAGGTAGCAGCCAGTACCAAATCACAGGTAGTTATGTGGAGCTTTTTCTCCCTACAAAAACTTAAAAAAAAAAAGTCCTGGCTGGTGTGGCTCAGCGGATTGAGCACCGGCCTATGAACCAAAGGGTCACTGGTTTAATTCCCAGCCTGGGCTACAGGCCAGCTCCCCAGTTGGGGGTGCACAAGAGGCAACTACACATTGATGTTTCTCTCCCTCTCTTTCTCCCTCCCTTCCCCTCTCTCTAAAAATAAAAATAAATAAAATCTTAAAATAAAATAAAAAACCTGCACCTTTCCCTATGCAGGCTTTAAAACATACATTACGCTGCAGTATATCAGAAACAAGCTTTCCCCTTCTGGAGTTGGACCATATTATCCTCTGACCCAGTTGGAACCAAGTTAGGGAGAAAAATAAATATTTGTCTCCATGGCATTTTCTTATTCAGCTAATTGATTTTTTAAAATAAGTGATGCTTGAACCTTGAACATGCAGCTGCCCAATTACTAGCAGCTTTTTATTTGCACTCTCATTAACTTCACAGCTGCTTTGCTGGTGACAAGTGGCACCACAGAGAGGTCAGCAGCAACTGTTAGCTTTTGAAAGGAGGAAGATGTAAAAAAGCCCGATTCTTCCTCTGCCAAGGTCAGTGAGGGCTTCAGGCCGATTTCAGCAGCACAAGTGCTTGACTTCAAATGGAGGAAACCTTGAGTGGAACCATGGTGGGTGTAAGGGACCTTGGAGGGCCTCTGGCGCAGTCCCTTCTGTGTACAGGTGAGGGAACTTGCCGGTCAGAGAGGTTAGGTGGCTTGCCTATGATCACACAACTTCAGTGCTAGAACTGAAGCCCAGGACTCCTGATTCCTAGCTATTTTTAAAAAACAATTTTAAAGTTTTTATTTATTTATTTTTAGAGAAAAGGGAAGGGGAGGGAGAAGGGAGAGACACATCAATGTGTGATTGCTTCTCGAGTGCCCCCAACTGGGGACCTGGCCCATAACCCAGGCATGCCCCCTGACTGGGAATTGAACCATCTACCCTTTTGTTTTCAGGCCAGCACTCAATCCACTGAACCACACCAGCCAGGGCTAAAAATAATGTTTTTTAATTGAAGCATATACTATACATTGTGTGATAACTTTGCATCTCCTTATTTCACATTCTTCTTATTAACTTTGAAAAACTATGTTTCTAAGGTTATGATTTAACATCATTGTTTCAGATATAAAGTATTAAATTCTGAGAACAACCATCATGTCAAAGGAATACAATGTTAGAGCAACCATCATTTCAGAACTGCGTGCAGGGTGAACTGCTAAGGAAACAGCAGACTTCGATAACATCCCTTTACATACAGTTTATAGCATGAAGGTGTATGATGCTGATCCTGATGTCATCACGCCAATAAGGAAAATGCAGAAAGTATGCAAGGATCGCACAAGTCCAGATATTGTACACAGAATCCAGGAGATCATCAGTGAAGATCCAGGAAAGTCAATGCGTGCCATAGCAAGAGAACTCAGATGTTAGATGCAGTGGTTCCCAAGATTATTGCTGAAGATGTCAGATACAGATCATATATTCTTAGAAGAGGCCATTTTATGGCATAGCAGACAACGGAAAGATACTTTGAAAAAGCAAGGAAACTGCTAAAAAAATATTGAAAACCCCCCAAAGGAAAAATCCCTCTGATTTTCTTCTTCAATGCAAAGAATTTCCAGCAGGATCAAATAGTCAACAGAAGAAACAACAGGTGGCTCTGTGAAAATCTTAATGAAGTCCTAGTTGTCATAAAAACAAAATTCCCTGATTCAGTGATGGTGTTAGGTGTTATCAGCAATTAAGGAGATGTCATGACCCTGCATTTTTCCCCACAAGGCTTGAAGGTGACTGCTGATGTTTACCTTGACATTTTGAGAGAAGTAGTTGTACGGTGGATGAAGCCACAAATGGGCGTCATTTTATCTTCTAACAAGATGGTGCACCAGCACGTAATGCCAAAAGGTGCAAGAATGTCTCAATGTCAATGTTCCTGAATTCTGGTCAAAGGAAATCTGGCCACCTAGTTCATCAGATGCAAATCCTTTAGACTATTATGTATGGAGCATTTGTGAGAGAGAAGTTAACAAACAACCTCATTCCAATAAAGAGGCTGTTAAAGCTAAGATTGAAAACATTATGATGTTCATGAATAAAGAAAAGTTAAAGCATGTTCAAGATTCCAAATTCGAATCAACTCTATTATTGCAGCAAATGGAGATTTTAACAATTAAAAAAATAATGACTATGTTTATGTATTTATGTATAATAATAAATTTATTTAAAAATGTAACATTTTTGTGGTATCATGTTTATTTTACTAAAATGTTGCCACTTTATTGTGTGCACCCTGTATAATGTTTAATAGGTATATTTATTTAAAAACATGTGATTTCTATACATGGCTTCTATTTTAAACCTTAGGAAAAGGCACCCAATACTGCAGAAGCAGGGGGTAGGTAGATAATTACATTGTAAAAGGTGCCAACACAACCCTACATCAGGACTTATGAGTTAGACAGCAGAATGGCCCTCTCGGTCAGCGTTTTCATATGGGACAAAACCTACGCAACCATATGCTGCCACCTTGACTTTGTACATTAAACAAAAGAAACTCACCTTCCTTTTCTTCCTCCCAGTTTATAGAGTCAAAGAGTGTGATCCCCATCTTCCTGCATAAGGCAAACCCCTCCAGCAGGGCTGAGCTCATCTCTTCCCCTCTCTTCTGTCATTATCCCATCATTCCTGCAACTTCTGCCTTGCTTCCCCCAGCCTCTGACCCAATGTTTCTACTTGCTGCCACTCCATCCACTGTGGTCTGCTTCCCTGCTCCCCCCCCCCCTCACCCCCGGACCCTCCCATCACTGAAGGTCTGTCATCCAGAGTCACTGAGGACTTCTAACTCTCAAAGGCAGGGAGCCACTCTGCACTTTTCACCTCACTTGAACTTTGCAACATTGGATACCATCCTTATAAAACCTCCTCTTGTGACTTCTGTCACATTTTTTTCTTGAGTTATCTCCCTTTAGCTGCCAGGCCATTGGTCTTTTTTATAGGCTCTTGTTCTACCACCCAGCCTGTGAATGCTAGTTTTCCTTCCTTGTCCTTGTTTTCGTTACACTCTCTTCAACAGTTACTTAATTATTTATTGAACACCTACTCATGGTGGGCTGTTTTCTTGGTTCTACGGAGGCAGCAGGGACAAGGCCTTGCCCTCAGGAGCTTTACATGCCAGGGAGGGAGACTGACAGCAAGAGTTTAAAAAGCAGATCTGTAACACTTACATGGTGATAAATTCTATGGAGAAAAAGGAGAGTAAGGGGGGAGGTAGTGGAAAAGAGGGTCTGGGTTGTATTCATTTTATAGCAAATGGTCAGGAAAGCCTCACTGAAAAACTGACTCTAGGGCTGAGACTTGAAGGGAGTGGGAACTGTGAACTATGAGGCTGCCTAGCAGAAGATCATCTCATGCAGCAGGAATGGCAAGTGCAAAGGCTCTGAGGTAGGAGAGTTCCCGTTTGGGACATGTTGAGTTGAAAAGGCCTATTATGCATTCAAATAGAAATGCCAAGGAGTCGGTTGAATATCCTCATGTTGCTACATCTATATATCTATTTCCCATCACTAGAATATAAGCTGCATGAAGAGAAGGTCTTGTCATTGCTGCATTCCTAGCACTGGCATGGAGTAGGTGTTTAATAAATATTAGTTAAGTGAATGTTGAAGCTACTTAACCTCTGGGTCAATATCAAAAGTGATAGGTATAATTGTAATCCCCAAAGAAGATGAAAGATAAAATAATTTAGAAAACATTTTGGAAAATAGGGGCCAATTTTTTCCCAAATTTGATAAAAGACTAGAAATTATAGATTCAAGAAGCTTAGTAAACCCCAAGCAGGATGAGTAAATGAAATAAACTAAACCTGGGTACATCATACTCCAACTGCTAAGAGCAAAAGATTCTCAAAAATGCCTAGGGAGCACTATGTCCAAGTTATAGTTTTGGGCACTGGGATAAAAGAAAAATGCATAAGGTAGTGTAGTCCCTCTGCTCCTATCCAATACATTTCTTAAATATCTTTTCCAATACCAACTGACAATTACCTGGATGAATGGTACATGGAATTTATATTCTTTCCTCCAAAGTTGTTCCTCCTCTTTTTCTTTCTTCATTCTGGAGTGTAAAGCTCTTTTTAATGAAAGTGTAGTTGACATACAATATTAAATTAGTTCCAAATGTATAACATAGTGAGATGTCAGCTTTATGCACCTTACAAAGTGATCACTATACTGCCTTTTTCAAGAAATTATGCCACCGGCCATTCTCCTACAAGAGGGAAGCATAGAGTCCCTCTGGGCTCATCCTTTCCTTTCTTCTCTACCTCAGTGGGGCATCAACTTATCTATGATAGCATTACATAATTCAAACCCTCCTCCACCCTTCACAGATGCTATCTCAGTTCAATCTTTAATCATTTATAGGCTGGAAGGCTCCTAAATTGTTATTTTGCTCTCCCAGCTGCCAAAATCACTATTTTATCATGTCACTTTTTAGTTCTTAATTTTCCAGGGATTCTCCATCCCATTGGAAATAGTTTCTATAGCTTAGGATGACCTCAGAGGTCCTTCAAGGTCTGGGTCCAGATAACATCTCCAGCCTTAGTCATACCAAATCACTTGCAGGTTTCTGAATGAGCCATTTCTGAATGGTATTATACCTCTGTGACTCTGCAGTAATTTATTAGGTCAAAGAAAATTGAATCCTACACGAGAAAGTGAAAGCTGAAAATCATCAGACCTCCTAATCTCCTAAGGGCTCCTTTTTTCCTCTTTTTTAAAAATTCTTTTCTTTCCATGCTGCTCAGAGAAGGGCCAGGTGGTGTTGGGTGTTATTCTCAGTTCCCACATAACTTAAAGGGAAACTTTCACAATGTCTGGATGTCTTGATGTCCTGCAAATGAAAGAGGAAGACACCCTCAAATTCCTTGCAGCAGGAACCCACTTAGGTGACCCCAACGTTGACTTCCAAGTGGAACAGTCCATCTACAAATGGAAAAGTGACGGTATCTACATCATAAATCTGAAGGGAACCTGGGAGAAGCTTCTGCTGGCAGCTCATACCATTGTTGCCATTGAAAACCCCACTGATGGCAGTGCCGTTGTCCAGGAATACCCGCCAGAGAGCCGAGCTGAAGTTTGCTGCGGCCACGGGAACCACCCCATTGCTGGCTGATCGCTCCTGGAACCTCCACCAACAAGCTCCAGGCAGCCTTCCGGGAGCCGAGACTTGCGGTACTTACTGATCCCAGGGCTGATGGCCAGCCTCTCACCTGCGTCTTCTGTGACCCTGCCTACCATGGCGCTGTGTAACACGCTCCTCTGAGCTCTGTGGGCATCGCCATCCCTGGCAACAACAAGGGGGCTCACTCAGTGGGCCCCGTGTGCTGGATGCTGGTCCAGGAAATCCTGTGCATGCGCAGCACCATCTCCCGTGAACACCCTGGTCTGTACTCCTACAGAGATCCTGAAGAGATTGAGAAGGAAGAGCTGGCCAAGGAGGAATTTCGGGGTGAATGGGCTGCTCCAGTTCCGAGTTCACTGATGCTGAGCCTGAAGACACTGGTGCCCTGTGGGTTTATTCATCAGTATCCTGTTGAAGCCTAGAGCGCTCGGCCTGCTGCTGAGGACCGGTCTGCAGCCCCCTTTGCACAGACCACTGAGCGGGTGGGAACAACCACTGAGTGGTCTTACGGAAATAAGGTTGACAGAATATAAATCGTTTTCTAAAAGTAAAAAATATTATTAAATTTATTGGAATAACAGTGGTCAATAAAATTATATAGGTTTCAAGTGTACATTTCTATAATATATTATCTGTCTGTATATAATTTTTATTGAATTTATTAGGGTGACATTGGTTAAAATCATATAGCTCTCAGGTATACAATTCTATAATAAATCATCTGTACATTGTATTGTGTGTTCATCACCCCAAGTCAAGTTTCCTCCCATCATCATTTATCCTCCCTTTACCCTTTTTTCTTTTCTTTTTTTTTTTTAAAGATTTTATTTCATTATTTTTAGAAAGGGGGGAAGGGAGAGAGGCAGAAAGGGAGAGAGACATCAATGTATGGTTGCGTTTCACCTGCCTCCAGCTACGGACCTGACTGGAGACCTGGCTTGCAACCTGGTTATGCGCTCTGGCTGGGAATCGAACCTGCGACTATTGGGTTCACAGGCCGGTGCCTTATCCACTGTGCTAGGAGCCAGGGCCTTTTTATTTAAACCATAATAGCTTCCAATATTTTAAAGTTTCATTTTATTTTTGTATTACATTTGTTCCCCCCCACCTTTTACTCTTTTTTACCTCGACTCCCACTTTCCCTCTGGTAATCACAATACTGTTGGGTCTATGAGGATTTTTTCCCTTAGTCTCTTCACCTTTTTCACCCAGCCCCGCAAACCTCCCTCCCCTCTGATAGCTGTCAGTCTGTCCTCTGTCCTCTGTGAATACGTTTCCATTTTGCTCATTTATTTTGTTCATTAGATTCCACATGAGTGAAGTCATATGGTACTGGTCATTTTCTGACTGGCTTATTTCACTTAACATAATGCTCTCCAGGTCCATCCATGTGGTTGCAAAGGGTAAAATTGTCTTTTTTATGGCTGAGTAGTATTTATTGTGTAAATGTACCACAGTTTTTAGCCAGTCATCTACTGATGGACACTTGCACTATTTCCAAATCTTGGTGATTTTAAATAACACTGCAATGGACATAGGGGTGCATATATCCTTTCAAACCAGGGTTTCAGATTTCTTCAGCTTTATTCTCAGAAGCGGAATCACTGGGTCGTAAGGCAGTTCCATTTTTAACTATTTGAGGTAAGTCCATGTTTCTTTACACAGTAGCAGCACCAGTCTGCGTTCCCACCAACAACGCGTGAGGTGCGTATCTTTGCCAACACTTGTCGTTTGTTGATTTATTGATGATGGCCATTCCGACAGGTGTGAGGTGATATCACATGGTGGTTTTATTTGCATTTCTCTGATTATTGGTGATGTTGAGGATCTTTTAATATGTTTATTGGCCATCTGTATGTCCTCTTTGGGGAAGTGTCTCTTGGGGTCCTTTGTCCATTTTTTTAAAAACCTGGTTTTTTGGTATCAAGTTTTGTAAGTTCTTTATAAATTTTGGATATTAACCCCTTATCAGATGTATCATTGGCAAATACATACTTCCATTCAATGGGTTATCTTTTCATTTTGTCGGTGGTTTCCTCTGCTGTTCAAAATCTTTTTAGTTTGCCAATGTAGGCTTTGCTAATCTTGACCTTGTGTGTGTGTCTAAGAGTCTTCTCTCATTGCCCTGGCTAATCTGTATTCATCCTTGACTCCTCAGCTCAAGGATCACCTTTTCTTAGGAAAGTTTCAAGTTTCCTGACCCGTCTCTACAGATGGAATCAGATGCCCTCATACGCCTCCTTTTTGATGTCATGGCAATCTGTACTTACTTACCTCTATTATATCTAGTTCCTCTGTACTGTCGTCATTGATTTTCCTTTTGGGTCAGATCTTATTCATCTGTAAATCTCCAGAATATGCCATAGAGTAGGTGCTTGATGTTTGTTGAGTGAGTGCTTGAATGAAATAGTTTGAATTGATTACCTATGTGGGTCCTATCCATTTCTTAGTCACTAAGATCTTGACAAGCTTTCCAAGATAAAAATATCTAGGTGAAAAAAGCAGAAAATAACCCAGGGCAAAGGCTCAAGGAGAGGAATTTTGTACACATGCTTCGGCAAGGAGACCTGAGGGTAGTGAGGCTTACTGGGCCTACCTTCCCAGCAAGAAAGCTAAATGATCCACCTCGTTAGGTGACCACCTCCTATGATCATTAGCACACGGGTAGACCAGCTGGATTAAGTTGGGAGCGCACTCTTTTTCACTTTTTTGTACTCTTCCCACTTATCGATGATAAACTATCTTTATTTTCTTTTTATACCATTTTTTACAAAATAGTTCTCATGTCCATCATTCATATTCCTGGGGTCTAACCTATACTTAGTAGGCCTCCTTGTGATTCTACCTAGAATGGGTTTAAGCAACTTACTTGCCAAATCAAGGCCAAAATATTTTTCAAAAATATTCTTTTGTTTTCAATCGTTGTCAGCTTGTCCGATCTACCATGAAGAGAAGACCATTGAGCTGACACTAGGGAGATGATTCCCTCTGACTTAGAAACCAGCTCAGACCAAGAAAGATGGAGCTGCAGGAAGGTTTGACTAGCGCAGCTGAAACAGGTGTGAGTCATTTTTAACTTCGCAGGGAGGCCTCTGCCCTAGCATCACCCGCACGTCAGCTGCCCTCTTGCACAGGCCTGCTCTTGGTTCTGCCTACCTTCCATCTTCCAAAGCTGGTTGCGTACAGGGCTGGGAACCAGGTGAGCCAGCTCTTCCCTCTTCCCTCACTGGCTTATGCCAGTCCTCTTCTCTGCGGGCTCGTGTCTTTTTTCTAGAAGTTCCCAGGCAACAACCAGTCTCCTCTTATAAACTTTACAGTATGACCCTCTACTTTAAAAGACTGAACCTAATTACATTTGTACTATCTGTAGATATCTTTTGATATATCCAGAGTTCTCACCCTAAACCACTTAATACATAACATAGGGAGGGTTCTTGAAACCTCGGAGAGGCAATATTCCACTAGAGTGTCTAGCCAAGACCACATATGGCACATTCATTGCCAATTCTCCTTCTCTCTGAGACACTCCTTTATCATGAGGGAGTCTCTTTAAGAGAGTTCACAATTTAGATGCAGCAGAAGTAGTAACAAAGAAGGTACAACAAGGAAGTAAACTAAGTTGTCAAGAACGATGAGTAATGGTAGAATTAAAAAAAAAATCAATATCTGTCCACATATTTCTATGCATGCGGTGCATCCATCAAAATGAGTGGGTGACATTTGTCTTGGCCTGGCTGAGCCAGTGCTGCATGACTCACTTTCTGTGCTATCAGTAAACCTCCAGCCTCTCTCGCCTGGGAGTTAGCAAAGTCACTGAAGGAAACTCTACTCAGAATCTATCACTAATTGAATCTTGAAGTGTAATTCAATTGCCAGCCAATTACAAACTTCTTCCACATTTCCTGGTTGTTTGTAACCTTCCTCCTAATCACTTTTGTGGCCTGACTAGATCTGATCAGGTTTCTCTTAGTTTGAGGAGGAATAAATGCCTCCTTCTCGAAGATCACCCCACACAGGTGGTATTGAGCAGAGGGGTGATCTCATAGGGTTTTTCCACCCTATGATTCTCAATTTTAAAATATAAATGTGTGAAAGCCCCAATCGTTGTCTCTTAAAATCCCCTTTGTGTTCAAAGGGGAAGCTTGGTGAACAGTTCCAGCAAAATATCAGGAATATCAATTTGCTGATTCACTGAGTCCTGGAAACAAACCTCAATTTCTCCAATCAATGGTTCAAGATGAGAAAGCTCTAAAGATGAGAAAACGTCCCGTTCTTGTGCACTAATATGGCAACAAACCAGAGATCAGTTTGTCCTCTGACAAACACGATACATGAATTTGACAAGTATTCCGTCTTATTTGAACCAGCTCATGCTATTATGTTCTTCTGGCTGTATTGCTCCCCCGGGTTCCCTAATCAAGTCTTGTCTTTGGAGGTCCCAACCTTGACCAGTAACCATCCTCAACTGACTGGCTTAGAGGGAGCTTTTCCTCCCCTGACCTGCTCTGACACATACGTTAAATCTCTTATTGACATTGAGTGTAGGTGTTCCAGGGTAGACACCTATGCGATGGTGGTACTTACTTGACTTACAGCACTGGTGTGCAACGCAGGCTAGGCATCAGGATCACCCCTATCAGACCTTCTGAATCACTGCTTGGATGATTCTGACTTACCCCAAGATGAGAACTACCACTGTGCCATTATGGTAAGGATTACATGACCTAATATGTAGATAGTCAGTTTTTAAAACTATAGACTTTATTTTGTATTTTTACTTTTTTAAAATTTTATTGTTGTTGTATTACATCCATCCCCTTTTTGCCCCCCTCTGTCCCTCTCCCCACTAAAACTATAGACTTTAATTATAAATGCTAATTATGACTTGTAATGAATGCTAATGCTGCCCCCTAACCCTCCTAGTTCCTACTCCCTTTCTTCCTGACAGAGGACCACCCTTCCTCAGCACAGTCCCCTTGCTTCAGGGGATGCTCACTTACCCCAGTAGGAGCATCCTACTTACCCAGTAGGAGGTGAGGGACTGAATGGCCTGTGGTTTAATCCATGGTTCAGGACTGAAACTGGCCTTTGAGAGACCAGAGTGCTGAAGACTTCTAGGAAGGTCCCTCCTCTTAGAGAGCTTTACTCTTGCTGTTATCCTAGTTTTTACTGGCAACCGCCTAGGGTCTTTCTCCCTCCCCTCTCCCTTCCCCAGAGGGAACAAGTCTTAAGAAGAACCTGTGGATCAAGCAAACCTGAGTTGATCTCAAGTTGGACTTCCACTTATGAGTACTAATGAATGCCTAATTGTTGAAGAAAGCTCTATTACTTGTGGCTGACATAGCCTCCCAGATATACTTGTTTTTACCTCTTCAATTCTAAGTATCACCTGGCAAAATGCTCTCTTTAACAAGTGCTGTATGAGCATTTGTTGAATGAATGAACTTGTAGTCATTAGGTGCCTACGCGTGCCGAGTCCTGCAGATAAAATAGTCACTAAACAAATTCCCCATCATCTTGGATTTCATATTCTGGTGAGAATAACACCGTGCTTGTGGGTCAGGTTAGCAGCTTCTCTAGCGAAATAAGATTTATGTTCCTCCTTTTACAGAAAGGAGATGGGTTCAACTGACATAAGTAGTTAGAATGGGAACACCAGTGCCTAAAGATCGCTGCTTAGAAACTTACCAGATCATCAGAGTGACTTTCTGCAGTTAAAAGGAAACAAGTGAGATCATGAAGCATAATTGTGTCCAAATTAAAACTATTGTGCCCTTATTATCCTATCTCAGCCCCAGAGCCTAAGACAGGTAATTACAGAGGACCAAATGGGGAGTAACAATCTTAAGGGTTAGGAAAACTTAATTGCAACAAATGAATGGAATTTGGAAAAGTGAAAACTGATGACATACTGAGTGTTAATCTGTGACTATGAAAGGCAATCACAAGAGGTAGCGATCCAGTCATCACCAGGTCTTTTCTCTGTGTGAAAATGTTTCCTTGAAGATTGCCCAGTGCCAGCCTAAACTGAAAGATGGCCTTCCTTAGAGATATTTTAGTACGGGGTAGACTCTCACTTAAGACTGCCTTAGCTGTATTCTTTTTGCATGTGACGGGATGGTCTCATTACTTTCCTAGGGAAGTGAGCACTAGTGAGCGTGAGTAGACCCATCACTGAAGACAAAGAAAGGAATCACCTGATGAGGGAAGTGACTGAGATGAAGACATACTTGGCGTAGTGATAGGCCTAGGCAGGAAAGAGCAGTCCATCGAAATGAAATGAGGGGCAAAATCAGGGAGATTAACTATGATGCAAAGCAAAGGTAACCCCTCTAGACCTAGAGAGATGCATGCAGCTCAGGAACTTTGAAGGTAACACCGGAGAAACAGTCAAGGATATTGACTGTCAGGGGCTGAGGTCAGGCCTCAGTGATACAACTCAGCAGCAGCTAAGAGACAGGGGACTGACAAGCAAGACACCTTCTAGGGCAGCAGTTTCCACATAGGCTCGTGAGATAAGGGGCTCGGCCCGTCCTGCGTCCATGTTCAGTGGGTGAATGAGTTCGTCAGGCTGCCTGGTGAAGCGGTGGCAGAGCATTCTTCATTCTTAAGCTCTAAAGTTACAGGTTCTTCCGGAGCTGGCAAAAACTTTAGCTCCCTGAAACAAAAGACAATCATGGCAGACATCATGTTTTCCCCCAACAACTTTCATCTCTTTCTCTGGCGACAGCATTGCAGTTTTCTTTAGAAGACCCTTCCCTTCTGCTCCCACACCACGTGATTCAGGTGATGCCAACTCCCTCCCAATCACACACTTGCATCTAGGAATGGGTCGCTTCGCTTGAGTAATTAATACAACCCTTCCTTCCAGACATGCCATGGTGGTTGGTTCAGGGATGGGCATGTGATCCAGGTTGATCCAATGAAAGCCAATTCTGGTATTTTTGCTGGGACTACTGGGAAGAAGCAGTTGTCTTTCTGCTGGGGTTGCTGAACTATACAGTGTAGAATGTGAGCACAGAGCTGGCAGGAGCCACTGCATGGAGAGGGCTTGCCAGCAGGAGGAAGCAATCCAGAGGAAAGCAGAACAGAAAGAGAAAAGGAGATAATTCTGGTGATAGAATCTGAGTCTTATACCAGCTGTGCCCGAAGACAGGCCTATTCCTGGTCTTCAGTTCCCATTGCTAAATACAACCTAGGTTAGGTTTCTATTACTGGCAACCTGGCACCCTGAAATAATAAATAATGGAGACTGTATTATGACATATAATTCTACATACTTGCCCATCTTCTCAGATGAGTTGATGAGATCCAGCCAGTCAACTTACATTTATGTAATGTTATCTATTGCCAACTACAGCTATAAGCATTGTGGGGATATAGCCATGAATGAAATAGAGTCTTTGCTTTCAGAGAACTTACTGTCTAGAATGATGAGACAGCCATTGAACAAGTCAATCATAAATATGTAAGTTTAGCTATAGATAAGAGTTATCAAGAAGATTAAATAGGATCACAGGGAGGAGAGGTTGGTTTTAATGGGGGGAGCCAGGGAATGGTCTCTCGGAGGAGGAGGTGATAAACATTTGAGTTGAGGTCATAATGGTAAGAAGAGGCAGCTGTTCAAAGATGGGGGAAGAAGACTGTCAGCAGAAAGAAGAGCAAATGGAAAGGTCCTGAACCAGGAATAAGACTGGCCTGTTTGGGACACAGAAATAAGGTGAGTGTGGATGGAGTTGTGCTGAGTTAGGGGGCAATGGGACTGGGCAGGTAGGCTGGGACAGACCCCTTGACCTTGTGAGAGTTTTTTTTTTTTTTTGGTTTGGGATTTTTGTTTTTGTTTTAAATTCTGAATGCAGCGGGCACTCACTGGAATGTTAACATGTCTTGACTTAATTTTTATGAATAAAAACAGTAGTCCCATTGTTGGGTGAAGGCTGGACTTAAGAAGATAAAAGGGAAGTAAGAAAGACCTAGTAGGAAATAATAAAATAGTCCAGACAAGATGATGGAGGGACTCAGTACAGTTGAAGCAGCAGAGAGGGAAATGGAGGAAGGTGTCTGGATTTAGGATACATTTTGGAGGCCAACAGGAGCCAATAGGATGCATTAATAGGTTAGAAATGGGGTGTGAAGAAAAGAGATGGGTCAAGCACAGTGACTAAGTTTTAGCTTGAGCAACTAAATGGATGGTGGTGCTATTTACAAACTTGAGACAGGCGAGTTGGGGAGCAAACTGGGTAGAATTTATATTTCTCTCTCAGCTGTTTGAGCCATCTCAATAGAGATGCCAAGTGCATAGATGGTTAGCCACACCTGGAGTTCAGAGATATTTAGACTGGAGATAATTATTTGCAAGTCATAGGCATATGGATGGATTGGACGAGGTCACCCAGCTGAAGAAGAGGGATGGTCAAAACCAGAGCCCTGAACTCTGCATCACTCAGAGAAGGGGAGATGGAGAACTGAGAAGGAGGAAGGGCCAGCAAGGTGAGAAGAAAACAGGCAAAGATGACATCGTGGAAGCCTAGACAAGTGCTTCAAGAACAAGGAAGTCATTATCTAGGTTGAGTGCTACCCAGAGGTTGAATAAGGTGAGGACAGAGAACCTACTGTTGACTTATAAGGGACCTTTCAGTGGAGGGACAAGGACTAAGCCACACGGCAGTGCAGAGAGAAGAGCCAGAGGAACACACCCAGGTGGCAATAAACGTAAGGCTTGCTCTGCAGGCCCTGGAGGGCTAGGCATGTGGAGTGTATGGAACCCAAGTTAGGGAGCTGCTCTTTTTATTTTTCAGTTGACAATTTTTACAGTTTATATTTTACTTTAAATTTATATATAACAAAATGCGCTTATCTTAAATGATGGATTTTTTACATAACATACAATTAACCATTTTAAAGTGGGCACTTCAGTAGCATTTGGCGCATTCACCATGTTGTCCAAACATTTTCATAACTCCTAAGGGAGACCCTATACTCTTTAATGAGTGTGAGGCTTTTGGGGGAATATGCGTTCTTAATACACTATCTAATACACTCCAAGAAAATAGAAGATTTATTATTATTATTATTATTAGGTCCAAATAGCTGAGCTCCACAGAAAACGGCTCTTTATTGAAAGAACATGAGCCAAGCCAAAGTAGTCTATTGTGTTAGAAGTCAGAATCATGGTTACCTTTAAAAAGGAGATTTTTTAGTGAATGGAAGGGGGTCTTCTGGGATGCTAGAAATGGTCTATTTCTTGACCTGGATGCTGGTTATGGTTACATAAGTGTGTTCACTTAAAGGTAATTATTCAAGCTGTACATTTTTGTTATGTACACTTGTCTATATATATATGCACATTTTTGATATGTACAGACAGTATATTAAAAATGAAATATTACGTATGTAGAGGAAAGCCTTCTGCATCTGCATACTAATCTCTCACTGCAATACCCTTCCTTCTTCTCCAAAGACAACACCATCCTGAGCTTGGTATTTTTCATTCCATGCATGGCCTTATACCTTTCCTATACATGTATTCCCTTAAAAAACATTTTTGCATAACTTTAAAATCTGTACAAGTGGTCTCTTACTACACATATTACCCTACAATTTGTTTTTGTTGGAATATTGAGATTTATCCATGTTGATACATGTATATTTATTCATCTGTGGACTTAAATGTAGCACCTTCTCTTCCATTTTTCTGTTGGTGGACAATCAGGTTGATTTTTTAAAAGCTTTTTGTTTGTAAAAAGCTGTAACACATTTAATATATTTCCTTATTATACATTCAAGAGCTTCTCAGAATGGGATTGCTGATTTGTGAGGGGTACCCACCTTCAACTTACTAGATAAAGCCAATTTGCTCTACATCGGGTTATCTATTTTCTTACTGATATACAGGATTTAAAAAAATCCCCAACTGAGGACATTTTTTCATTGATTTTTAGAGAGAGGGGGAGGGAGAGAGAGAAATACCAATGCGAGAGACTCCGATTGGTTGCCTTCCATATGCACCTGGACCTGGATCATACATTGTATGTGCCCAGACTAGGGGTGGAACCCATAGCCTAGTATGTGCCCTGACTGGGAGTCCAAGCAACTCTTTGGTTAGGGGACAATGCTCCAACCACCTGAGTCACACCATCCAGGGCTTATATAGAGGACGTTAAAAAATATTCTAGTAACTAATTATGTAAATATCTTCTCACAATCTGTGGCTTGTCTTTTAACTTTTTAATGAGGCTTTGATTGTATGTATGATTTAAATTTTAATACAGCCATCTAAAAATCTTTTCAAGAATGAATCAACACAAATAATTTTTAGGTGCGTGTGCTACATGGGGAAATTACCAAAGAAAGTTGTTGCCAAATGACCTTTCTTTTCTCTGCAGAGAAAAAGGAGAACTCAATACTTGGGAGATCTGTATAAAGTCTCTGAGCATCATCCTTTAGATAACACATACTGAGTCTACAAAAACTGCCTAGATCTGAGAGTTGGTTGAGGTGGGATGGGGAGAGGGGATGAGATGGAATTTCATACATGGAAATCCCTTTTTAGAGCTTAGCAGCAGAGGACTTTTGGCTTAGACTATGTTGCCCTGATATATCTCAGTAAAAATTCATAGGAAGGATAGTTGGAGGTAGGTTTAAGCAATTATCTACGTGCAGTTAAACAGGGAAAACTGTATGTCAGCTTTCTTGACTTCCTATAAATTTAAGAATCACCGAGTCTCAGGGCTGCAAGGAAACAGATTAGGAAATGTGTGCCCACTGAACTTAAGATCTTCCTCCTACAGGTCTTACAGCTAGTGAGAGAATCTGCACCAGAAGTACAGATCCAGGTCTGGCATGCTGTTTCATGGGCCGGTCAAGCATACTGACTTGTCTTTCCTTGGTCACAAAATAGAGATCTGAGAGCAAGGCAAAGGAAAACAGTAAGCCAAACAGAATGTCAATTATAACCAAAAATGCCCATGGCCATTTAATCTAGATGTACAAATTGTTAGAAACAGCTCTTATATTCACATTAACTTGTTCATCTTCAGAGAACATAGGGAAGTATTCTCTTTTTTTTTCAGATGGGACAGAAAAAGTTAACATGACTTTACCCTGGACACTTTGCAAGTCATAACAAAGGAGGGTAAATAAACAGGGGCTCTGTGTTCAGTACTTTTCACAAGACAAATGGCCACATAGATCTGTAAATTGTAGCCACTTTCTTGTCTCAGTTGCATGAGTTTTCCTTTCCTGTTGACTATTGGGTTAATTGGTTCTATTTCACTCTGCCTGTGGAGAAATCATCAAATTAGGCAGCTAATCAGTAACCCTGAACAACAACAACAACAAAAACAAAAACAAAATAGAAATACATTGGTTAAATTGCTCATAATCAAGCTATTACAATCCTGTTTTTCCTATCTATATATTCTTACCAATAAACAAAATGTAAAAATCACCTTTCACTGCCCACAAAAAGATACACCATTAATTAGGATCAATCAAAAGTGATAGCAAAGTAAGTGCTTCAAAACATTAACTCCTTGTATCTTACTACAGTAATTACCTATGAAAAAACTGTTACCATGTCCCCGCCATGTCAGAGAAATAAAACTAATTACAAGAAATCTTTAGAACACTTTCCAAAGTCAAATATAATATTCACTGCTATCAAAAGTTTGCTTCTTCCAAGTTTTCAGTTCTACTAGTGCCAGGCACACCTTACCAAGCTTTAAAGATGCAAAGAACAAGATGTCATCACTGCCTTTTGGATAGGATGCCTAGAGGAGCTCTGTTCTAAACATCAATAGCCCACGGTACCCTAGATGTAGAAATACAAAGGGAGAGCAGAGAAGCAAGATGCTCTGCCTGTGAATGCTGGTGAGCAGTCATCAATGCTCCAACAGGACTGGGCCTGTAAAGATATTCTTTCAGGCAGAGAAGTGGGGAAAGGAAAAGCACGAGAGGCCAACCAATAAGGCAACAAAGAGTAGGGCAAGTTTGTACACAGAGTTATGTATGTGGTCAGTGCTCAGGCCGAGAGACAGGCTATGGCCATACACCAATGGCCTTACACAGTGGGCTACTAAGTTGAAGTTTTAACAGGTACGTATACGCGTGTTTAGGTTAGTGTTCTCAGACGATCAGTCTGGTGCCCGTGTGTGGAAGGTGCCTCTCCAAGAAGGAATCCCTTTCTTGGTCCACTACATCGAGCTAGCTGAGAAACGACGACAGCTTGGTCTGCAGCATGAAGAAGAGGGTACAGATCCGAAAGGCTGAGGCAGTAGTCAGTCAAAAGAGGGGAAAAGTATTCCTTCAGCCAAAACTGGACAAAGGTTAGCAA
Source organism: Noctilio leporinus (assembly GCA_004026585.1). Taxonomy (NCBI): domain Eukaryota; kingdom Metazoa; phylum Chordata; class Mammalia; order Chiroptera; family Noctilionidae; genus Noctilio; species Noctilio leporinus. The sequence goes on from PVIW01001045.1 coordinate 181,077, forward strand.
GAGGCTCAGTGTCACAGAAAACAAAAGGAGATAAAGTCAGGCAAAAACATAAATTTTAAAACTTTATAAATAGTCAATTATGCATTTTCTTCCTGGAAAAAGGCTATTTTCAGAAAATATTATTTATTCCTTCTTTCCAAAAACTAAAATTTACCTTAATAGCTTTTGATGTGTTGGAATAAATAATCAACTGTATCAAAAAATTTTGGAACATTCTTCAAGAGAGAAAATGCTTACTTAGTCTTTGTACCTGAGCTGCCCATGCTTCAGCAAGCTCTTCTACAGCATAAAATACATATATCAGAAATCAATTTGAAACAAACATGCTATCTACAGGAAGTAGGAGGCATTTTTCCATTAGCTTTTAAGGCAAGGAAAGCAAGACTGAGAGGTGACATTACTTCCGTTTCTAATATGAGTAGCTTCTGCAAGGGAGGCAGTATCAGGGATGCTGTGGTGGGTTGTTCGGAGTCCCCACGGAGGACTGAGGCTCCTGTCTCCCTGACCTAGGGCGTGTCTACAGCTGACAGTTTTCAGCTGGATTGCTCTGAGCCCTGCACAGAGGCAGCCTGCATTTACTGGCTGGTCATTTGGGGCTGAGTATAAAGTCCTGGCCCCCCTCACTGAGGGGCAGGGGAGCATCTCTGAAGGGCCTTCCCAGCTCCACAGCCCCTAGAGGGCCTGTGTTACACCTGCATCACAGCAACTTCCTCTGCCCTGCGCTGTCTGTCACCTCGCAGGCGACGTTCCCAAGGGCGTTCCCCAGCAAGCCTCCTGCACAGAAATCTCAGAGTACTTTTCCCTGGAACCCCAACCTATGCCACCGACCAGGTGCACAAACGGCCTTTCACGAGCACTCATTATAGAGAATGAGGATGTCGGAAAGATAATGAGCCACACTTCTAGCTTATTTTCTAAAACTGACAACAGAGGTGATGTGAACAGAAGACGGATGATGGTCTAAGGGACTTTGGATATAAAGTTGTTTTATTAAAAGAATCATAGCAAGGACAAATAAAAACGTGCGTATTAAAACCAAGAACAGGAGTACAGATGACTGTCAGTTCCTCATTACTTGGCCACTAGAAACCACAGTGTTTGGCTGTTTGTTTTTCCCATCTACTGCTCCGCAAGGCTGCTTGGCAATGTTTCTTCACTAAGGCTCCATTGCTCTTCGGCCATCAAAAGATGCCTGTGTCCCCACTGCCACCTAATGGGTTTTTTGAGCATTAAGGTTCTCATTTTGTCATTGTTTTTCCCACAACTGCTGACACTGTATCAATAAAATAAATATGACTATATTAAACTATGGGCCAATAGTCTTAATGGGGCAAAACTCTGGGTATCATTTTGGCTTCTGGAAAAAGTCATGTTAATTGTCTTTGGAAATGTGTTTCCCCTACGCCTGTTGTTTGATATAAGGATCCTTTAAAAAATATTGTTCCATTATCCACTATGTAATAAAAGTGGAATTTTCCAGGATTTTTCTGCAATAAACTTTTTCTAGGATAAATAAACTCATGACAAGAACTTGCAGGTGGGAAACACCCCGATAAGGAGGGTACTTTCTGGGGCTGAGATGCAGATGAATCCAATTAACTCCAGGTTTAAAAGACCACTTTAAAACTAGGGCTGGAGGTTGTTATATAAGAAACCCAAACAGCCAAAAAAATGAAAAAAGCCCTCGTCACCACATCAGAGAGCAAGGCCCACTGGAGCCTCTCCTGTATGTAGGGAAGTCAAAGTAATTCTTTCTCATGCTTTCTTTTCTGGCCTTCAAAGAGATCCTGTGACTGCTTTGGCCTCTGCTGCCCACACCTTCCTGTTAGGCCTTGACACATCTGGCTTTTTACAGCCTTTTGCTTCTGACAACCACCATACGCTTTTGTAATCTCCCATATTACTTCTGAGTTCTTAAACTACCGCTAGCTCCTGGAGTTCCCCTCAACAATCTGCTGCTTTCCCCCACCATTCTCCACACATACAACATCCCTCAAAACTGTTCTAGGTAGTCTATGAATACTTCTCTCCATCTTTTTATTTTGAAAAATTTGAAACATACAGAAAAATAGACTAGTACCATGAACACATATGTCCTTCCATATGACAGTTAACTTTTTGCCACATTTTAATTCTCTCTATATAATGCACATGTATGAATGCACATATACATTCATACACACATGAATTTCGTACAATTTTATATAATTTTTGGGGCTGAACCATTTGAAGGTATGTTCCAGGTGTTACGGCACTTCATCCCTAAGTAGCTGAATAGGGCCTTCTCCTAAGTAACCTGTGTGAAGTTTCACACCTAACAAAATTAACAGTAATTCATTATCATAAAAAACCCAGCCCATATTCAGATTTCCTGAAGTGTCCTCAGTTTCTTTTACAGCTTTATTTTTCCAAACTAAGGCTCAGTCAAGATATACCCATTGCATTTAACCGACATGCCTTTTGTCTCAATCCAGAACTATTTTTTAACAATGATTTTTGAAGAATTTAGGCCAGTTTTCTTATAGAATGTCTCATATTCTGGATCTGCCTGAGTTTTCCCTCACGGTCATTTTACTTGTTTCTCTCTATCCATGTATTTCTTGTAAACTGGAAGTTGGGTCAAGGCTTGATTGTATTCAGATTAAGGATTTTTGGCTAGGTTCTTTCATATGTGATGCTGTTATATCATATTACATCAAATCACAAGGCCTATGCAGTCAGGTTGTTCCACCATTAGGGGTGGTGTAATCACTAGGTTAAGTTGGTGACTGCTGAATTTCTTCGTTATAAGGTGTATCTTCCCCTTTGCAATTATTAAGTAATTTGTAGAGTGATACTCTGACAGTGTGAACATCCTCCTTTTCCCTGCCTCTTTTCACAAGATAGGGTTTAGCTTCTATGGATGACCTGTACCCTGTGCCCAAATCATTGGGAACTGCATGCACATGGTGATTTTTCTAAATCTATCATTTCATCTACATTTATTGGCTGGCATTCTTCTATAAAGAAAATATCCCTCCCTACCTTTGATTCCTAGTGTCACTGTGGACTTAGGGATTTTAAAAATATATTCAATTCTTTGATAATACATGGCAGTCATTCTTTTAAAGACTCGTATTGACTCACATTTGGCTAGGGGAGTCCTCTTGAGCTGGTCTGTGCAATTTTCACTTGATCCTAATTGTTTGGGGGGCACTTCCTTGCTTTCTGGTGAGATGTTTGTTCCAGGCTCACTTTCCTGGGCCTGAAAGTTGAAATCAGCCATTTATCCGAGAAATGCTGTTTCTTCTGTGGTGAATGGTATCTAGCAAACAAGATATGGGAACTCTCCACTGGGGTAACATTATATCTAAGAAATTTATATATATATATACATATATATATATATGTATGTATATGTATAAATTTATATATATATATGCAATCTTTCATTTAACCAACATGTATTCATTTATTGTGCAGTGGATAAGCACATTTTCAGCTGCTATACTTTAATTTTCTTAAGCAGTTTAAAATTTTCTTTTTAAAGTGAAAGTGAATAACTGTATACTGTAATAATTTGGAGTCTTTAAAGTTTATTTACTACTGGGTTTCAATAAAATAAATACCAGGTTTTAAGAACTAGAGATTTTAAACAGTGCTCTTTTTGAAAAATAAACATGATTGAATTTAAATGAGAATGTTTTAAAAATCCCACACTTGAAAGTAGCTTTAGACACTTCAAAGAAGGTGGGAAGTCGGAACACCTAATTGAAGCATCACTCTTAAATCAAAGCTTATTTTTGCTCCAGTTTTTGTCTTTAGAATCATTGTGAAAATTAAATGCACATATGTAATAATGGTGTCTGGTATACAACTGTTACTATCACCATCTCTTTGAGAGGAACTAATAGTCCACATAGAGTTTCTTTCCAAGTATAATCTATGTGGCACCAAGGGAAAGGGTAAAAGCAATTCTGAAAACAACAACTGTCAAAACAATAAAAAAAATTCTATGCTGGAGCTTATAATAAATATTTCCCTCTATTCTACTCTGGGGTGGGGTGGGGTTCATGAAGAGTTACTTGAGAGATTTTTATTTTTTCATAATTGTAAACTTTACTTGATATTCAAGAAAACTCACCCTGCTATTAGTTTTAAAACTACAATTAGAATTAAGAGCAGTTGCCAAAAATGCCATTTTATTTAAATTTCTACTATATATTAAGGAAAAGTTTGTCCTTTCTGGTTTGCCTTCCCCCTTTAGCTACACACTGCTGCCCTCTGCAGCATTTTCAATTCTTGCAAATTGTCACTCTAGTCACCACAACCCTGGTTTCCATCTCTGTCTTATGTGACTCAATAGGTATGAGGGATATGTTTGAGTAAAAGGGAAGACCCTTCAAAAGAAAAAAAAACAAAAAAACAAAAAAACCCAAGAAGGTACTAAAGCAAGATGTTGTCACAGTCCCAAAGTTAGTCCATCTGAGGCCTTTTCAAGGTTCTAGCAACAGATCCCAACCTGCTAGAGAAGGTTCTTTCCTGGCAAGCTACTTTGTCACAGGTCTGTATCTTTTTTTTTCCTTAATAACCAGTCAGGTTCCGGGAAGAAATTATATACATATAAGAATGGTAAATAGTAAAAAGAGTAATGAGTGAAAACATTTGGTTTCCACTCCTAACCTATAGAAAGGTTTATGTATCCGTTCATAAGTTGTATCATTAGAAACATAAAACTTAATGGACATTTCTTTTCATCATAAATGGAAGTACTCACAACACTGCTTATCGCGCAAGACTGTCATTTTGAGATTGTTCCTTATCAGGAGAGATTAATCTATATAATGAATTTAAACCAAACAGGTTCTAACAAAACACATTTTAAATAAATCAAATCTCCAAAATTTCTGCCACAATTTAGTTTTTGGTTGCTACTACTAAGATTAAAATAAAAAGTGGTGGTTCCCAAACTTTAACAGACATCAGGTTCACCTTCACGGAGAGTGACTGTTAAAACTGGTTGCTAAACCCGATTCTGGGTGTGTGTTGAACATTCGCATTTGTCAGCTTACCCTGCCTGGCTGACGCTGCTGGTAAGGAGATCACGCCTGGAGAACCAACAACTAACAGGATGCTGCATTACACCCCGTTATTCCCCCCTCCCAGCACTGCTCACCAAAGGGACTGTACATGACTACTTCCCTGGGAACCTCAAGAAGGGACAGACAGCACCCAACCCCCATGAAAACAACGCCACAACTCCTCTCCCCCTCCCAGCCGGAAGTGGTAAAACAAGCTCGCAACCACCGCCGGCACTCCCCAGCGCGCCATTTCCTTCTTGCTAAGCCCCGCCCACTCTGTATCCTCGGGGCGAATAAGGGCGGGTGGTCCAGTGGGCACTAAGAGTCACGTGAGTCAAGCGAGATCTCGCGAGAGTTTTTACTCTCGCGAAATTTCCCTGGCTTCTGTCTTCCTCCTCCCAGTGCCCGGCTTTCCTCCCCTCCCCCCCACGGCCGACTGAGATCTTTCCTGACGAGTCGCCTCGCCTCATCACCGCGGAGATATTTCCTGCTCCTGTGCTGCTGCTGCTGGTGCTGCTGTTGCGACTGCCATCCCTGGGCTCCTTTGCCCTGACCCCTTCCCGCCGCCCTGCCCCGGCCCCACGCAAGGTAACGCACCCGGTGGGGGAAAGAGTGAGGCCTCGCCGGGCAGGCCGCGGCCTCTCCCGATTCGTAGGCGGCCGAGGCCGAGTTGCCAGCGGCGCTGGAGCTGCCTGGGCACCGGAGAGAGTGTTAGGAGCCCCGGCCTCCGCTCCCGCCCAGAGTTGAGCGCTTGAGGCCACCGGGCCGCGGCGGAAAGCCTGTCTCACCCGGGGAAGCCGGCGGAGGCCTCTGAAGGACAACCCTCGGCAGTTTCGGGTGGCGGCCGAGGGTCTGGGGGTCTGGGGTCCCTGCCCCGCAGGCAGGCGTCTGCTCGCTTCCTGTGTTTGGTCTCCCTGGAAGCGGGTGTTTGAATTTGAGGCCAGCTTGTGGCGGGCTTTGAGGTCTCGGGTGGAGCGGGGGAGCCACCGGCTTCCTCTCGCCGCCTTGGAGCCGGTCCAGGTTCTAGGCTGTCGTTGGACCGGAACTGACAGGCGGGGAAGAGTCCTCTGAACCCCCGCGCTGGCTTCTGCGCCGGGAAAGCGCTCCCTTGGAGCGTATTGTCCCGGGGAGAGCGAGCCGGCTTTGGGGAACGTGGGCACGTTCCGTAGGATGCCCGAGTGGAAGGGGACTTGGGGTGTTTCTTCTAGAGACCGAAGGAAATCCACCTGCCCGGAGAGAAGCTTCTAAACACGCTCGTTCATCGACCAGTTCTTGTTCGGAGAGCTATTTGTGTAGTCAATCCAAAAGCCACTTCTCCTTGGTTTTGTCTCGGAAGTACGCTTTAGTGCTTACAAATATTTTGGGTTTTCTCTGTGTGGAGTCTTGGCTCTTCCGATAGATGAGTGCTGTTGGTGGGGGCGGTGAGGATATAACAGCCCTGTTGACTCGCCAACACAGTGCCCTCCTTATTACAGGAGTGTCAAGAAAATTAGAGATTCTCCTTTTTCCCTTACCACTTAGTGTTTTCCGTTTCTTTTTCCGTATAGACTTCATCTCACACGTTTATAATATTCAGAATCCGTTCCCTTGAAGTTTGTTGTTTGGCTCAGAGAAACAGCTTTTCTCTAAACTAACCGTAGAGGTGATGGTGGTAAACTAAGCTGCCATGAATTATGACTTGGGGGGCAAAGTTGGTAAGGTTAATTTAGGTAGACTGGGAATTATTTTCTTTATGGTTATTATTATTTCGTTGTTCAGTTTTCATGGCCTTACCCTTTTGTTCCCTCCAGATGTCAGAGGATCTAGCAAAACAGCTGGCAAGCTACAAAGCTCAACTCCAGCAAGTTGAAGCTGCGTTGTCTGGAAATGGAGAAAATGAAGATTTACTAAAATTAAGGAAAGATTTACAAGTAAGTATGAGGGAACACTTACAGTTACGTTATTCAAAAAGAGTAGCTCTCTGTTTTTCAAATGATTTATTGCTTAGCATCTATAGATATTTAGCACATCCCTTGGAATGATGTTTATTCCTCCCTTTGTGTATATTCCCACAGGAATATGTGGCTTGTAGAAGTATAGAGGTCGGGTTGCTTCCTCAGTTTGCATACATCAAAATGAGTCAAGCATTGTCCTTTGTTATGTAAAGCTTATATTTTCATAGTTTTAAAAAGTATCTTAAGAAGCCTGTCAAACTTACTAGAAAAGAGATACACATAACTTTACACTGAAAGTTGCTTTTACATTTAATACCCTGGCAAAGGAGATTTAGTTCAAAAACTAACTTGAAGAAGAAAATTATAACCTGATTAAGATTCTTTTCAATGCCACAAGATTCTTTGAAAATGAGATTGTGTGTCTTTGTCAGAGCTAATAGGTAACACCCATTTAAAGCACATTATAAAAATCTGAAAGATATTTGTTTTCTGCATAAACATTACATAATATTCAACCTTAAGTATAGGTTTTACAGTATAGTTGTTGACATTTGTTGAAGGTAAATTGGATCTTTGTGAAAGGAATCTTAACTTGTTTTATGACTTGTTTATGTCATAGGAGAGCTTAATAGGTGTGACACCTGCTTTTAAAAACCTGTACTGGTTGAGGGGCGGTTCATGACAAATAAAACCATAATAATAAATATATGTTATTTCTCAGAACACTAGGTTAATTAATAAAAAGCTGCATATAATATTTGTACATGTGTATGACTTCATCTTAACAAATTTGAGAACTTAAAATTTTGAATGTTTTGGAAAGTTCTAAAACATTTTGATTAGATGGTCTTTTTTGACTGATTCAGTACAAAACTTGAATCATTTTTGTCTTACTTAAGTAATCCTTTCCTTCTCTTTTATCATCTTTTGCCTATTAAAATTACTGATATTTTAGGGATACTAGAACTTCAAAGAAATGAAGGCTATTTGGCATAGAGTCCAGATTCAGGACTCCGGAAGAGCTTATCTGCACACAATTAAGAGGTTTTGAGTATTTTCAATTTCAAATTCTAGATTTAGGATAAAGTTACATGAAGTTGCGATGATGCATTATTTTTAAAAACATAAAACAGGAGCCCTTTTCAATATGTGTGGAAGTCAGGCCTGTGGAATTCAGGGTGCTAGTCCATAAGGAAGAGATGTTTGGGGAACAGTTTTTCCCACTCCCAAGCCAACTTGCTTCTCGCCTCAAAGAGAGATCCTGGCTGGCATGCCCCTATTTTAATATTTTAAAAGCAGTTCCTTTTTATGTTTTTTTTTCTTTGAAGAAAATGAAAGATTGTGTGCAGTGTTGTATATATTAGGAGAAAAGGTCTATGTGGAATTGGTTAAGGGGAGGTTGCAAATTAAAGTTGAAACAGCATGATTATGAGGTCTTTTTAATGTGAGTGAAAGTTGAAACAGCATGATTATGAAGTTTTTAAAATACATCTAGAATACATTGTCAAAGCCTGGGCAATATTGCCTTATAATGACATGATCTATAGTGGAAGTACTATAGGGAGAGAGACCATTGTGGTCGTCCTTGTAATAAGGAAGTAAATTGCTCACTTAGGATTGAATTAATAATGCCCTTGGAGGGGCAGTCATTTATCTGTAAAATACTCTCTTTTCTATACCACTTAGAACAGCATTGTACAATAGAATTTCTGTTTCAATGGAAATGTCGGTATCTGCTGTGCAGTGCTGTAGCCACTACATGTAGCTTATTGAATATTTGGAAATACGACTAAGGTAGCTAAAAATCTGAATTTAAAAATTTATTAAATTGAATAGCCACATATGGCTACCTTATTGGATGGCACAGGTTTAAAAGCTTAGATTCTAACACTTAAGTTAGTAATAATACAGAATGTTTTCTTGACCAAACTTGATCACATTTTTTTCCTCTTAATCTATTATGAAAAGAATTTTCATTCTGGTTACTAGATTTAAGCCTATTATGAATTTAAAAACTACCCAGGCAGAAGACAACATTTAAGATTAGAGAAAATGCTGGAAAATATTTGGATATCTTTTTCTACCTAGTAATTGTCTCCATTTTTATTTAGCATGAGTTTTTAATTTTTTTTTCTTCCCTGCTTCTTAGGCTATACCTTATTAGGTCACTGATAATTTATATTTGCTGAAAAGTCTGTCCAGGCTCATTGAGTTTGTGACCTTTGTTTTTCTGTGTTCCTCTTACGGAATATACTTACTCAATTTATGGATTTGTTTGACCTTTCATTTATGACAAACACTTTTCTGCAATCTTTTCAGTGACTTCCATTTTGCCAGTAAGGCTTCCATTTTTATCCCTGATATACTGTTTTTTCTGTAGAATAAATTTACTCAGCAGGCAGTAAATTTATCTAACGAAGTACTAATTGCCTTTCTTTTTTACTTAAAAAAGTGGGTATAGTTAATCCAGGCTAGCTAGCTGACTAGCTCCCCAGGCAGTCTATAATCATCACAAAATAATTTATTAAGCTGTTTTGCTGAATAAAACTAGTTCTAAAGGAGGCAGGGGTCAAGTCACTTGTCTCATATATTACAGTGGCTCTCTGCATCCCCGAAACGCCTTCCTTCAGTAAGCAGAGTGCTTGAGTGCATCCCTTTTGACCTGCTGATATGTAGATCACAACATCTGATGCTTCCTGGAATTGCCGATTACTGTAACTGCTGCCCATCTGTCAATGAAGGAGCAGTTTCAGAACTCAGACTTGGGGGAGGAAAAGTAATTAATGGTATGTACCTTTAAGAACCCCCTCATACATAAAATAGTTTCTCTGATACTTTGGTCCATATGCACATGTGAAGAAAATTCAGAAGGGTCTTCAAAGTCTTTGGGAGGGGTATGTAAAATATGGCAAAGTAAAAGGGCAACTAGGGATAAATGCTGTGGATTTTTTTTTAAAGATTTTATTTATTATTATTTTTAGGGAGAGGGGAAGGGAGAGAGGCAGAGAGGGAGAGAAACATCAATGTATGGTTGCCTTTCATCTGCTTCCATCCACAGACCTGGCTGGAGAGCTGGCTTGCAATCGCATTAATGTGCCCTGGCTGGGGAATCGAACCAGCAACTTTGGGTTCGCAGGCTGTGGCACCTTACCCATTGTGTCACCAGCCAGGGTTGCTGTGGATTTTTAAAAAAGTCATTTCAGTGCAGGGCTTTGAAAATTCTTTATAAAAAGTATAGCTTTTCAAGAGATTGTATGGGTTCTTGAGTCACGCTTACATTAGATTATGTTTCTGGCCCAAAACGTGGTTAATTAAAGACAAGATTGGATAATTTATTCTCCTTTGTATAATATGTGATATATTTGGAAGTTCTTTGCTTTATTTGCAAAGGATTATCAGATTAAAAGGTATTAGAATGGCTACTTGGCACCTAATAAAACTTCATTAAGGATATTACTATAGTGAATTTTTTAACTCAAATCTGAGCCTTCTAGGTTTTTATTGGCAAAAAATTTTAATTCACAGAACTGACCTTTCTACAAGGGTTTAACACCTCCTCTCCCCATCCCCCCTCCCCTTTTAGGTTCAAATACCAGATTTTCAGAAATAGCCAGGAAGATTTAGACTTTTAGGCAAGAGGAAATTGGCATTCTTGGCTACTGAACCAAAACTATATGTAAAACCTCAGTGGGAGCTAGAAGAAACTCAGTACTGAGTTCATATTTTCCCAAAAACACACGAGGTGATGGTTTAAGGTATTTTATATGAAATAGTGGGAGAACAGGTATGTAGGTTTTTAAAAGAGATAATACATAAAACGGGTCTTCATTAGAGTAAAAATAGCAAGTAGGTAGCAGATCTATCATTTTTCACTGTTTAAGCCCTGCCAAATACCTTCGAATGAAGCCAATAAATGTAAGCCTGAGTTACAAAAAATACTTGCCACACAGAAAAATATTGCTTGCCTGTGTGTGTTAACATTTATTTTTCCTTTTAAATGTAGCTGTGCTAATGTGCCTAACATTAAGGTATTGGAATATTTCAAATCTAATCTGGTAACTTGCTTTATAATAAATGATTAGGAAGACTAATGGCTTTTTATATTTGTCTACACTATTATAGTAGAAGTACATGTGAGCAGGAATATTTTTATTACTAATAAGGCTGCTTCAAATTTTTTGGGTTGTGGGGCATGTTGGCTAGGCAGTTAATAGTACTATAATGCCCTATAAAACAGTAGTTACATGATATGAGGTAAGAGTGATTGTGAATCTAGCTCAGGCCTTCATAACTGACTATTTCTCATTTTTAGAGATCTGTTCAGCTAAAATTGACACTTAGAAATAATGCACAGTATAAGCTCAAGTCTACCCTATTTCTATTAGTACTTGAGGTTAATTAAGGTAAAGGCAGCTCTTTGGGTTTAAATCCCAGCCCCACCATGTATCAAATAACTGTATCTCGTTTTCTACATGGCGATGATAGCAATACCTACATTATAGTATTGTTATGAACTGCAGATACATGTGTTAGAGGACTTACTAAGTGCTACATAGTGCAAGAGCTCTGCCAATCAAAAAATGAAAATAGGTGACAATGTGAATTATAAAAATAATGTTATGGTTTTTGTTTTTCCTTTTTAGGAAGTTATAGAGCTAACCAAAGACCTTCTGTCAACTCAACCTTCGGAAACTCTTGCAAGTTCAGACTGTTTTGCTTCTGCTCAGCCCACTCATTCATGGAAAGTAGGGGACAAGTGTATGGCAGTCTGGAGTGAAGATGGACAGTAAGTGTAGAAAAAACTAACTATAACATGAAATAATAAAGTACAATGGTAAGATGTTTTTATTCAGTTTGAACTACCCTGTTTTAATCTGTCTGTGTAGCCAATATGGTAAATAGAGCCTATTTGATTCTTGGGTGGTTACCATTAATACATTTTCATTTTTAGCCTTGGATTAAGTTTTGGGGCAGAAGAATGGCTAGAATTCTATAGAAAAGAAAAACAAAGCCAAGGAAAATGAATGGATATTTAAAGATAATCTAAACTATTTTCTTTAACTTGAAAATTAAGTGAATGGTTGGCTGTCTTAGATGTCTATGAAGTATATACACTGAAATTATTCCTGTAAGAAATACCTTTTCTCAAAGAGATTGAACATAGCACATTTAATAAACATGCAGGAGATTTGCCTGGCAATATGATGATTAGGACTTCCTTCTAGAATAGCAAATGGCTAACTCCAACCGCTCTTCTGCATTATCTTTGCCAAAGGACCGTTGTTTATAGAACTTTCATTTTAGACAATGTAATAGTTGAATCACTGCAATATAAGTCTTGTAGGCTGAGTACTAAACCTTTACTCACCTGCTTACAGCCATGATATCTTTACAGGTGTTATGAAGCGGAGATTGAGGAGATAGATGAAGAAAATGGCACCGCTGCAATCACCTTCGCTGGCTATGGCAATGCTGAAGTGACTCCACTGTTGAACCTCAAGCCCGTAGAAGAAGGAAGGAAGGCAAAGGAGGACAGTGGCAGCAAACCCATGTCAAAGTAAGTGATTTTTTAGCATTTCAAGTGTGTAATCTTCCCCAATTAAGTGTTTGAGGTGGCTTCATAATCTGTGTATATAGGTCACTTTAGGGTAAGAAGGTTATAATACTGTTTACCATTATTTTGAAGAGTAGCAATATTAAATCTTTCATTCTCTATATTTGTATGCCTAGCTAAGGAGGTCATTAGGGTTCCTACTATCACTAACTGAGATGAGGTTCTACTACAATGAAGAAAATCACCTTGGGCCTTGTCCTAACTTGAGTTTATAGTCTAGACAACAAAATACCTAAAGAAGAACTTCAACAATGTATAGAAGTTATGAAAGAAACATGGGTACTTTAAGGAAACAAAAGAAAGGATCTCTAAACTACTTAATCATTAGGGCAGATTTCTTTGAGAAAATCATCTAAACTTTAGAGATTTGTAAAGAAAAGGAGTTAGCCAGCTAACCACCTAGAAGAGATGACTTTAAGCAAGCTGCTTATCTTCTGTTTCCTCATTTGTAAAACAGAAACAATAGTATCTATACGATGGGTTTGTGAAGATTAAATAGCATTAATAAAGCATATAGCATTATTCCTGACATGCAGCAAAAGCTCAGTAAATGTTTACTTCTAAAAGAAAATAAAGCCTTGCCTGGTAGCACAATGGATAAAGTACCGACCTGTGAACCCAAAGGTTGCTGGTTCGATTCCCAGCCAAGGCAACATAACCAGGTTGCAAGCCAGGTCTCCAGCCAGATCCGTAGCTGGAGGCAGGTGAAAGGCAACCATACATTGATGTCTCTCTCCCTCTCTGCCTCTCTCCCTTCCCCTCTCTCTCTCTCTGAAAATAATAAATAAAATCTTGAGAAAGAAAAGAGGTTTTTTTTTTTAAAGATTTTATTTCATTATTTTTTAGGAAGAGAGGAAGGGAGAGAGGCAGAGAGGGAGAGAGATATCAATGTACGGTTGCGTTTCACCTGCCTCCAGCCACAGACCTGACTGGAGACCTGATTTGCAACCTGGTTATGTGCCCTGGCTGGGGAATCGAACCTGCGACCTTTGGGTTCGCAGGTTGGCGCCTTAACCACTGTGCTACCAGCCAGGGGGGAAAAGAGGTTTTTTAAATAAAATAAGATGGGAACAGAGGTAACAGATTCCTATAGTAACAACTTGGGGCTTGAGGGTGGGTGATTTGACAAGAAAAGCAGTTAGAGAGGTAGTGACCAGATGATAAAAGCTTGAAAGCCACTGATACATTTCAAGGAGAGGAGATATGTGATCGGATTTGAGCTTTTTAGTGATCACTGACAGCACAGAGAAGGCTGCTACTGCCCTAATCCAGGTGTAAGTGGTGGCTTGAACCTAGGCAGAGTAGAGTAAGATGGCAAAGTATATGGTTTTGACAGGTATTCAAGAGGCAGAATTAACAATATTTTTTATTAAATTCTGCATATTTGCCACAGTCGGCTGTCTTTTGGATTGGTCAGGCGTTTTCAAAACTTAAGTTGCTACATAAATATATTCGCATTTAAGAAAATGTCATCTATTAAAATAACATTTGATTTAAATATCTCAATAAGAATCAGGTTGTAGAACAACATAACATCTCTATTTTTAGTTTTTGATATCTATAAAAAGCTACACTTAGCTTCATAGTTGTGATTATACAATTCAAAGGAGTATAGATCTTATTGCCTAGTTTTAAAGACCTCTTCATTTTTGGTGAGAAGTCACTTAACTGAGCAAAATTTAATGTGAGAATGTTAGGCTCTGATCTTATCTACTGCTTTTGGAAAACCCCAGTTGTTTTTAAGAATTGTTAGCTATGATTTCTCTTTGTGCTTTTCTGCTCTTGCAAGCTAAATGAAATGAGTTTTATGTTCATCTAAATCTTTTCATACATTTTTTCCAAATGCAGCATATTACACTTGCTGTTAATTTAGAAGTTGATAGAAGGTTTAGACATCTGTTGATACTCATTCCTAAAATGCAACTACAAAAGCTATGTAGATATCAGATAAGTCATAGCTGAAATAATCCATAGTGGGTTAAAGATTACAGTCATGTTTGAAAGTTTCCAAGGATGCTATATATTTCAAAAACATTTATTAGTAGCACTGGGTGATTGGCATTGATGTTAGTACTTTTATTCATGGGGAGAAGATTGTGTAACTTTATTACTTTTGTTCTGTTGTTTTATTTTTTTCACTACTAAATATACCAAAGCAAGTAATCTTTTAAATTCTAAGAATTGACTTTTAGTTGTTATATCCACATAGAAAAGAAATGATTGCCCAACAGCGTGAATATAAAAAGAAGAAAGCTTTGAAAAAAGCTCAGAGAATAAAAGAACTTGAGCAGGAGAGAGAGGACCAGAAGGTGAAATGGCAACAGTTCAACAACAGAGCCTACTCTAAAAACAAAAAAGGCCAGGTTAGTAAATCCTTTCATCATACTTTAATTTGAAAGGTGCAACTGTCATTAAAACAACTTTAAATTAAAAAAGTAGGTACATAGATTTTTTAAAATACATAAATGGCCCTGGCTGGTAGCACAGTGGATAAGGTGCCGGCCTGCGACCGAAAGGTCGCAGGTTCGATTCCCCAGCCAGGGCACATAACCAGGTTGCAAGCAAGGTCTCTGGCCAGGTCTGTAGCTGGAGGCAAGTGAAAAGCAACCATATATTGATGTCTCTCTCCCTCTCTGCTTTTCTCTCTTCCCCTCTTTCTAAAAATAATTAAATAAAATCTTTAAAAAAATAAAATAGAATAAAAAAAATACATAACTGGATCTTAATTCAGAATCTTCTTCAATCTTCAGTTCGGCTTATTGAAAAGATCTTCATTAGCTACTGTTTGCAGATGAAACACTATGAGTAAACTATGAGTAAACTACTATAAGAGTAAACTAAAATTTGAAGTTATTTGCTATCATACCACTTAGAAGGGAGTGTGTTGATGAATCATACCTGCTTTGTTAGCATGCCTTAAGCTGGACATCACTGGTAGATTTTATTTAAAAGAGCACTTGGGTGTCCTTGATGTACTTTTCCTTTTAAGTGTATCTGTAATTTTTATTGTTTCCAGAACTAATCAAGAATGGTTTCTATTTTGTTTCCTCTAGGTAAAGAGGAGTATTTTTGCTTCACCTGAGAGTGTAACTGGCAAAGTTGGAGTAGGAACCTGTGGAATTGCTGATAAACCTATGACACAGTATCAAGATACCTCTAAATACAATGTTAGGCATTTGATGCCTCAATAATCAGAAAACTGTTGGATTTCATCTCTGCAGGGCTTTACATTTACCTTTTTATTCTTATATTTTTCTAAAGGTAAATTATTTGTTAGAGTAAGGAAGATACCTTGTCATTGTTTGACTTTAATAGAATGAAACTTGAAGAAATTGCATTTGATAACTGCTATTCATTTAACTTTCTTCATTTCTACTACCACCACGGTTTCCTCAAACTTTGTTGGGTAGAGCAACTATTCTAGATAGATGCTGCTTAAATAAAGCACTTAAATGAATTGTTGATCTTCCTAATATCAGGCCCCCAGTTACAAATGGCGTATACTTTTCTTAAAGTCCTAACCAGGAACTTTCAGAACTTTTGAACTTGCCACATATACTAGGAATTTGGTGGATCATCAAGGTAAAACACCAAACTTCTACAGGGATCTTTTATTTTTTGTTAAACTTAGCTGTTGGCCTGTTAAACCTAAAAATAGATGAATTTGTAAATGACAAAGTCTGTTTTAAGGTTTTTCCTTTACAGTAGCTTGTTTCCTAAACCTATTAGGCCACCCCTAAAATTGATCCAGCTCTTTGATGATTTTGTGTTTTAGTTTTATGGAAGAAATGATGTTTAGGAACAGCTCCCTTTTCTAATGTCTTTTCTTTCTTCCTTCCTTCCTTTCCCCTTCCTTCCTTCCACGTCTGCTTTTTTCCTGTGTTGGTTTTTCACTTACAGTAGTGGTACCATTGTTTTGGATGTGAAATGTTTATACAAGAAAACAAAAAGCTGATGTATAGCCCTGTACACAGTGTAGATACTATTTTTGTAAAAAAACCATAAACCAAGGCTAAATTAATGAACAAGAGTACTGAATGTTTCATCATTAAAAATTTACTGTATTTCTTGTGCATTAATCTGACCATAATTTCCCTGTATATTATGTTCATGTTAGTGGAGTTTGGGATTTTTGTTAGCTAGATCAAGTTGTCCGCATTTGCTGGTGTAAGTAAACATCAGTCATCCTGAGTTGAGTTTAAGCCAAATATATTCATAGAAAAAGGGTCTTCCTGTTCATGGAAGATGGTGATTTTTTAGGATGTATTAATTTGTTTTTTTTGTATGTTTAACTTTTATTAAATAAAGTGTTTTTAAAATCTCCAGGGTGTGTTATCAGAAAGGTGAAGTCTTAGGCTGCCAGCATTGATAACAGTTAAGCCTCAATGTACTTGGATACATCATTTCCGCAGAAGAGAATGAGTATAATAAATATTTCAATAAATCCTTATGTACTCCTGTTCCATTAGATGTAAGAAACAGGATTCTAAAGTTTAAAGCAGTTTTAAGGGTTTCAGCTTTGTATAGAGTTTGTAAATTTTTGGTATAAGGGGAAATTTTTTTTATTTTATGGATTTTATTTTTGGTAAATTAAAACCTTTCAGGACAATGGTAAGGCAGAAATTTTCATTTTACTCCTTCACCTCCCAACCTGGGAGATTACTTTTTACTTTCTTTAATTTATGGCCACAGGATAGAGCAGAGGATAGAAGGTAAAGTGTTTTTTTAATATAAGGTATAAATTACAGTAAAAAATAGGCCAGTTAGCCTGAAAAACTTATACTAAAGTTCTTGTTACTAGTGGTACTAATAACATTGAAGGACTGCAATGGAACCTTTTTAATTAAAAAGTACAGGACAGACATTTGGTGTAATTGAGTGACCACATTAACATGCTTTTTAGTGAGATTACCTTGGTATGTTTGTCATTCACCTGATGTTTGTGTAGGCAAGACACTTGTGTTGAGATTTGTGCCTTGTTTGACCCTATAAGGCTTTACTTTCTGCATATTTATTTTTCTGGAGGGCTTTCAGTTGGATGAGAGAGAAGGAGTAAAGGTGACTATAGTCTATGAAATACTTAAAAAAAAAAAAAGTCATCTATATATTGAGATCAAAGACCTGGGTGTCAGGATGATAGTCTTTTCAAAACTTGACATTTGACTTTGTTGTTATTGAACAGTTCAAGGAAAGAACAGTCATAACACCCCCAAAATAAATAATTTAAAATTTTATAAAACACATAACTATTTTAAAATTACTACATAGAAAGGTCATAGTAGAAGAGCAAGGACTCAAGCCTAATTGCTGTTTGAATCCTGGCTCCCTTATTACTTGTGTAACTCCTTGTTGCTTCAGTTTTCTCAGCTGTAGAAGGAGAACATTTCATGTTGAATTAAGTTGTGAGGATGAGTTAATATGTGTAAGTGCTTATACCTGGCATATGGTAAGCACTGTAGAAGTGTTTGCTGTTACTGTTCAGAGTGGTATTGGTGAATATCTTCCTTTATCTGAATGAATAATTCATATTAAAATACATAATAATACACATTGCTTACAATTTGTGGCCCATAATTACATATTACTGAAATGTCAGAATACCAAACTTGTAAGTAGTATATCCTAGAACAGGTTAAAAAATTTGTACTAGAATATCTTAGGGCACATTTCTTTTTCATTAAAGATTTTATTATTTTTAGAGAGATGGGAAGGGAGAGAGAAATCAGTGTATGAATGGTTGCCTTTCACCTGCCTCCAGCTACGGAGTTGGCTGGAGACCTGGCTTGCAACCTGGTTATGTGCCTTGGCTGGGGAATCGAACCAGCGACCTTTGGGTCCACAGGCAGGCACCTTATCTACTGTGCTACCAGCCAGGGCTTAGGGCACATTTCTTAATGGGAAGGGAGTACAGATTATACTTGTTTAAAATTAAAGAGGGATTCCTTGGTACTACCACAAACCTATCTAGGCTAAGGTGTATCTGTCTCTCCACAGGTGTTCTGATATGCATTCTGGATTACAACCATAGTTTTGGGGTAAATATAGGTGTGGGCAGAAGGAGGTTTATTGTGCCATTGTGACAATTTTTTTGAGTTAATAAAGCTACTGTAATAATAACCTGGATGTCTTGCTCCATATAAACTGTAAACCTACTTCTGCCCACCACTTACAAAAAAGCAGTTTAATTTTTGAAATGAAGGAAAAATTACCTTAATAAGTGGTGGTTAACCCAATTACAAAGACTAGGCATTAGACTAAAATGAAATGCATCAACTTAATACAACTCATTTTTTTTTTAAATGCTTGTTTTTACACAAGGGTGACCATGTGTTTCCATTACAATGCAGTTTTAATTGTGAATGTGTTTGCTTCTAATATAACAAAGGAAAACCATGTTTTTTATGTCTTTTGGGGGTTTTTTGTAAATTGTGTCTGTAGATTGTAATTATAAAAGTTGACAAATAACCACTTGCAAATTCATCCAAAATAGATTTTTAAAGCTTTGATTTGACTCTGCCTTAACCTGGATATTAGCTGATATGAAAATTATTAAAACTCAAGATTTTCCATTTTTTAAAAAATTTTTAAGAGTTCAATAAATACCTGATAAATTACATTAAATATATTATACTATGAAGCAACCAATTACTATAAGTAATTTACAAGTAAATGTGAACATTCTTTATATCTAGGACTTTTGAGTTGCAAGCTAAACAATTTTTACTGCAGTGGAGAAGAAGAGCATAGCAGGCAAAATAACAGGTAATACAGTAGTTGAAACTAACAGAAACCCAAGTAATTGAATCCTCTTACACTATATTTAGCTTTATAGTAACTCACAACCTTCGGACAAACTTACACTATATTTAAAAAGCGTATCTGTGTATAGATAATGTTCTTAAGTTCAGAAACTAACACTGACATGCTAAGAATTTGTTTTGGCCTGGCTAAAAATAAATAGTAAAAGAAAATAAAGTGGGAGGTGTTAGATTTCTACAAGGTTCTTCAATTGCCATTTCTCAGCTTAAGTGTACAGAGGTGATTTTTTTGTGGCCTTAAGTGGAGTAAAGCAGATCCTGAGACTTAACACTGGGCTTGTGGTATTTGACAGCTGAACTAGCTAAAAATATCAAATTATGGATACTTAGGAGTTCACAGGAAATAAAAACTGGTAATTTATTTCCACCAAGCATCTCACCAGCTCATTTTTATGAAACCAGTACAGACTTAAGACACTAGAATTATTAGGATTATAAATTGTATTGTCAGTATCTTTTTAAGAGCACAGCTAAAGCCATGGTTATACTATGAGAAAAGGTCCGCCTTTTTGAAGAGCTCTTTTGAGCTTCAGGCCAAAAGTTATGATTGCTGGCTCATGATTTCCCCGTCTTTGTGAAACTGATGTGCTTTCTGTTTTCCTCCCCCACTTTCAAGCCCTGTACTCATTTTAGCAAAATGCAGTGAATTTCTGACCAAGAAAAACACAATTCAGGTTTGGTGGAAATGCTTGACTCTACGTGCTTGGAAAACTAAGGGTTGAAGCCTGAGATCTGTAGCTAGGCTAGTCTTTAATAGAAGGTAATTGTCCAGTTGTTCATTGCTCAGAAATATTATCCCTTTGATTCCTTTGACCAGTTTTTCCCTCCAAAAGCACTGTCAGGTTTAGTTGACCTAGCTTTCAGTGTGATGAAGCTGGTAATTTAGAAGGAACCAACTTCTCAAATTCATATTTTTATATATGCTTTATAGACATTTAATGGTTTTATGTTTTATAGTGTGCCTTAGTTCGCAAATCTAAAATAAATGATCCAGGTATTAGGTTGGCTAAAAAGTTTGTTGTTGTTTTTTAAGATTTTATTATTTTTAGATAGAGGGAAAGGGAGAGAGGCAGAGAGGGAGAGAAACATCAATGCCTTTCACCTCCCTCCAGCTAAGGACCTGGCTGCAGACCTGGGTTGCAGCCTGGTTATGTGCCCTGGCTGGGAATCGAACCAGCAAGCTTTGGATTCACAGGCTGGCACCTTATCCACTGTGCCACCAGCCAGGGCTAAAAGTTTTAGTTTTTACCATACAATGGCTCTAGTAGTGCTTTTAACTTCATTTATAAGTTTTGGTAGACTGTATTGTGGCAGCTGTCGTATCAGCATGCATTTGAAAAACAAAAGGGTGAATTTTTGTGCACTCATTTTAATATTGAAGACGGAAGAAAACATGCAACGTTTTTGGTGTGTTATGCTTAATTATTTCAAGAAAGATAAAAACAGTTGAAATGCAAAAAAAGATTGCAACGTATGGGGTAAAGTGCTATGACTGATCAAACATGTTGAAAGTGATTTGCATAGTTTCTTAATACTATTATTTTGGCCAAATCTTTACTGTGGTGCTGTCTTAGATATTGGAAGATGTTTAGCAGCACCTCTAGCCTCTACACACTGGAAGCCAATAGTGGGAGCCGACACACAAAATACCAGAATAAAGCAATTGGTGAAAATGAAAAAATGTATCTTCTATTTTACAGAAAAAACCTAAATGGACTTTTTGGCCAACCCAACATTGCCCTATCAATACAGACATTTAGTGTTTTTCCATACCTAAGAGCTTGAGGAATGGAAAAAATTCTAGGAAGTTATAGCTGGTTGTACTTTAAAAGAGGTTCATTTAAAGCCATTTTCCCTAATAACTTACGATTCTACAGAAAGGTAAAACAGAACCAAGTAGTTGTCAACCAGTACGTATATTTTTAACTATATTGATTAAAAGAATCATGTATTCCACAGGAAAACTAGTTTCCTGTTAGATTTTACCCTGTGGCAAAGCCAGCACTTAATATTAACTGGGGCATTCAATTATGCAGTGGTTACTATCGGTGTATAAACATACTCAGGCTCAGGTTAGTACCGCCCCCGATCATTTTTAGAAAGACTAGGTAATCACTAACACCAATGATACATTCGTCTTATAAAGGCTTTATTTTAAAAATTCTATGCAACATCAAAATTGACTTCTTACAAAGTAGAACCTGCCATGGAATTTTGGGAAAATGAACCATTTTATTTAAATTTGTAAGACTTATAGTCAGAATAACTAAAATTCATCAGTGATGAAGAGATTAGAAGATTGCATTCATCAGATAAAGTAGGTAAGTACATACCTCTTAATTTAATTTTAGTGCTACAAACTCCTAGATTGGAGGTGGGTGGGTTGTAATTTAAAAGTGTCAATTCTAATCCTTAGAACCTTTTGAGATAGAGGTAGTCTTTACCACAACTTTTCAGGAAGAAATAGTCTCCATGAAGAAGTTAAGTAACTTGCTCAGGTCCTTATTAGCAAATGCTACATACAACTGGGATTTAAAGTGACCAAAACCCTTGTTCTTACCACATGCTGTTTTTGGTAGGGAGTATGGAATTTTTTTAGGTGGGAGATGGAAAGAAAGGCAGCTAATTGCTCCAAATTGAAGAAAAATCTTCCCCAAGGGGTAAATAGTATTCTCATTAGAAATGACCCAGGAAGCAGTGTGGTCTCAGGAGCTGTGCCTCAATTACCAAAAATTCCTTAATGCTGAAAGCTATCATTGTCACTGGGGGAGTTACACCTTTTCTAATCAAAAATTAAAGTAACAATGACATCTGAATCTTCTTTGGTAATATGTACTGAAATAGGATTTACCTGTAACCATCACTCAGGCATTTTACATACAGGGTACCTTAGGTCAGTTGGGACTAAATAGGAACTTAAGACTTGTATTCAGTGTGAATATGTGTAGCCAAAGAGATCCCTTAAACAGGTATTTGGAGAACATAAAAGTGACAAATGGCTTTGTGTCCTACCTGAAGCGGTTAAAGATTACCTCCTACAGTAAACCATCTGCGTTTATGGAATTATCAGTCAGAAGGCACCTGTTTAAATTATAGGGCAGGAAATGGCAATGATTCAGATTGCCATTCTGCACTACTGAAGTATCAATATAGACACGTAGATGACAGTTGTCTCTCAAGGTGTGGATGCTTATTTTTTTCCTTCATGGAGGAGGGTGGTACAAAAAGCACTCAGGTATTCTTCATTCACAATTTTTATTTCTTGCAATTAACTTTTGTATCTTCAAAGTCGATTTGTCTTTTAAAAAATTAGTATTTCTTATTCATCATACAATCCACCCTCCCCAGTCCCCCAAGTAAAACAAAACCAGGGAAGGAGTACTTTAGGGGCAGTTGAAATAGGTTCGTGACAAAGGCTTCTCAGCCCACCATCCAATACATATACAACAAAATGGCAGCACCTCAAGTTCACCTGAATGAAGTCCCAAATTCCAGCCGAGGCAAGTGATGCAAGTGAATGCCATGGGAATAACAACATGGAAGCTTATTTATTGACTTCCATTTACTTTCCATGGTAGTTAGCAGAGTCTTCAAACTGTCTTACTTGGGAAAGTCAAAAGTAAGCTACTACAACAGAGAGCAACATTTTTGACCCAGCCAAGAATAATTTTAAATGAAACCAGAAATAATTTACCTGGACCACAGAAATGAATTTGTTTTTCCTTAAGTCCCCAGCACCTGAAGTAGCAAGTTCTAATAATGGGCTTCTAAAGGCATGCAGTTTTTCACACATCTACTTCAAAGAATTTCTTCCACTCAAACAGCATAATCAAGGATAAAATTTCTGGAGGCACAGGAAGAGCACAAGAACAAGTAAGTATATGCTGACGCATTGTGAATGACCAAGATGGTACACTTCATATATAGAAGCAGTGAAACTTGTTAAAGTGCTACTTACAAAGGATAGTCTGACATTACACACACACAACTGCACTGCTAAATATGGTTGTCTTTATTTTCTTTTACCTTGTCCAGCCCTCTCTAAACAAAATAAAGCTACAGGACTGAAATTAATAACCCATTAAAATCAGCAATAAGTTATGAAAATCATAAAGCTTTTTTTTTTCCTTTTTAAGTAATTAAGGGTAGTTAAATTATTTAAAGTATACAAAGTTCAAAGAGCTAGGGGTAAGGTCTCCAAGGATTCATGGGGTAAGGGAGAAAAGAGGGCCAAGGAGAAAACTTGGGAATTTGAAAGACAAAAGGAATACATAACATCAAAGTGCAGGATAGGAATTTTGCTTAAAATAACATTTCTGAAAATAAGAGCAAGAATAGCACCTGCACAGCGGGACTGTGGGGAAGGAGAGAGACTGCCTATAGGAAAACGGAAGCAGATCTTTACATTAAAATGAGACTAGTGCAAAACTTAACTATGTTAACTATGATAGTGTGTCTACTACAGATATCAGATGGTTAAAAGCTGGTAAAAGGTAATGATTCTGAAAGAAAACAAAAACAGCATTGACCTTTTTTCTACCTAGCCCAGACCTCATTCATTTTGTGCACTATCAAGAGTGAGGTGTGAGGTGTTTTATTATCAAATGCTGCATCAAAATAGATGATTTTTTTTCCCCACGTTTTCCACTATAAAAGACATCTATGTTTTTTTTTTTATGGACAAGCTTTAAAAAGATGTCATTTTGGTTTTCAACACATACAAACAGTTATCAAAATCTGAAATAAAAATGCTGCCGTGGCTCAGACCTTGGCCTGCTAATCTGCGTGCACAACTCTTCTGGCCCATGCAGACAGAGGCACATGGAACTTTTCCCTTCTGGCCCCTCAGTCCCAACGCAGAGGCCCTGTGTGGTAGAGGCTGTCACGCATGGACTGCCCCCATGCTGCCAGAGGGCCTAAGAGTGGCTAACTGGAGCTGGCAGTTAGGTGGGTGTCCTACTGCTAACAATGCAGGATAAGGTTAGCTTGCTTAGCATGGAATCCAACAGAAAGCTGAGCTGCATGATGATCCCTTTCAAAAGGCTTCATGGGAGTCTCTCCTTTTGCAGAGCATGAAATGAGTTTGTTTTTAATTAAAGAATTGATCATCCACAGGCTTCATGATAAACTGGCCCAGGCTGAATTTTAATAGTTCTTTAGCTATCAAAGATTAATGCCTGATTATCTTATTTTGTCATCACTATAGATCTGATTTGGTTTTTAGGACCATAAAGCTCAGGAAGAGTTCATGTTCCCATCCTTAACTGTGTCTACACAATGTATACGAGCAAACTAGAAAAAAAAAGATGGAATTTCCAATATCCTTTCAAATCAACTAAATCATGAAAGTCTCAAATAAGTTTCCTGCTGCCACTAGAAATTGTGATTTTCCAGAATGAGTATTTCGAATATTTGTTCTGCTGGGGAGGCTCTACCCCACTTTTTGCTAAGTATTTGCTTAAAAAGAGGTCTTCTAACCTTTTCAAGTATGATTTTGTTTAGTTTTAAAGAGGAGACTGCATCATGAACCCAATTTAAGAGAGCGTTTGGATTGAATTGGCCCAGTGAATATTTTGCCCTGCACTGTTATATCATGCTGGGTTCTAGGAAGTGAAGGAAAGTTTGACACTGGCACTGGAGTAACCCTCGTCACTCCCAATACTCTGCAGGCTGCTGTGGTCATCAATGTCACTGATGCTGGTGGTACTGATATTGTCCACTTCTCCATGGGAGAACTCTGTGCTTTCAACATCCACTTCAATCTCCTCTGCCAAAAGGGAAAAAGAAAGAATATTAGTAATCTAGTATATAGGCACTTCAAAAAACTAACAGAGGAAAAGTGATTACTTTTATAGTATTAAGTAATTGTTAAACAAAGTTATTATCGGTTATGTCTGGGGAACAGAAGGAACCAAAGGTGAAGGGACACTGGGATATATTTTGCAAAAGGGAATGTTTGGTATATAATGGTGGTCTCAATTTAGACAGTAAGTTTACTAAAGCCTTTGACGCCAGTCTGTCTGGACCTCCCACCAAAAGCACTTGGCCTATTTGGGAATTAGTACTTAATATTAAAAGATCCCAACCCCAAGTGGTTTAACAACATCTGTTTTGCATTAAACTAGAAACTAATTCTTAGTGCTGTTTATTAATCAAGAGTTGCCTTAAAGGGGGAGAAAAGCATAAACTTAATATAGGCAAACTAGAAAATTTATCCAGCCAGGCCTTTGGTGGTATTATTCTACAGACAGTACTTCAGACTTCTAGGATTCATTAAGATCTTTGACTATTCAGTAACCAAGATAAGCCAGACTCTATGGGATTTATCTTCAATTTAATTTTCCTGCCTTAAATATCACTTGGCCTAATGCTCAAAAGTCTCTGGATTTTGTGAGTTCTAATAGTAAACATTATGGTAAAGGCATTTCAGTGGTGGTACTTTACTTCAAAACTCAAACATGATGAAAAGAACCTTAAATACATATGACCCAGCTATCAATAGCTGGCATGATAAATAGTACATATACTCTTCACCAATAAATAAAAAGTGATACACATTTTACAAAATAAAAGGCACATGAAAAGTTTTCTCCTCTAACAGCTAAAATGAACTCAAGGTTCTTCAATTCAGTTAAACTCAAAGGCTGGTGCTTCATATTTGGCACAGACTTTAAGGGTTCACACTGATCACAATTGCTTAAGGAAAAGTGGATTCTTGCTGAGCCCAAGAAGACAGTAAATTAGTTCAAAGAGTATAATTTTCAAAAGGGCTTGATGTTTCAAAAAGTTTTAGAGATATGTTTTTAAAATCCAGGCAGCTGTCCAAACAAGCTGAATAAATAATCTTATGAATTCATAACTATTTGTTTCATACCCACAATGCTTTGCCAGACTGTTTAGTTTCCTGGTTTCAGAGAACACTCATCTACACTATAATTGACAAATAAAATGAAGACAGCCTACCTAATGGAGCATATGCAGAACTCAAAAAAAAGTAAAAGGAGAGACTGCTCTAGCCAAATGGACTGGAGATGTTACTACAAGTTACTGGGAAAGAAGACTGTCAAATAAGAACAGGAACAGTACTAGATAAGGTACTAGCATACTGGGGAGTACTAAAAAAATGAAAACTATAATGATGAAAATACAGCCTCTCTAAAATTTGGAGGTGGGAAGGTACAAGGGGGAGATAACAGCAGGAAGAGCAGTTAATGCCTAAAGACACGACGGGGCACACAGCTAGTATGCAATAGAAAATAGACTAGGGTCAAAGTCAACCTCCTAATTCAGAGGTATTTCTGCTACACCTTGCTGTCAACTCATAACTATAGCCTGTCCTAGAGGTCCTTGCTGTTGCCCCGGTAAACTTTTGTTCTTCAAAACTGAGTGCTACATAAAAACCTTTAAATAAACAAAATGGCAAACCCAAACATCCCAGTGTGTGTTAAAAGGGATCAAAAACCAATTTTAAAGGCTCCTACAGAATACAGACAATCTGATTTTAAAAAATGACTACAATGAATTTCAACACATTGAATACATAAAAACATGAGTTCATAAAATAATCACAAAGAAACAGAGAAACTGCAAAACAGAAAGCCCTATCAAAGAAACAGAGAAACAGCAAAACAGAAAGTCCTATTACCTCTGGAGGTTGCCAAGGCACCAACTTATTCAGAAAACTAATAAAGCAAAAACAAGCATTTATCCCATCTTCTCTGTATGGACTTTATTTCAGAGTAAACAAAAACTTGAAGAAATGTTCTTTATAGAAGAAAGAGTTAAATGTAAGAATAATAGAATTAGAAAATCACTATTTTGTAACACCTAATGAAATAAGTAATGCTCAGGGTAATGATCACCAATGACTGCTAAAACTACTAAGAGAAAGGTTGATGTATGTGTATAAAAGCACAAAGATGAGAACACTTGAACTCATTAACCAGGGTTTTCACTGGAGTGGGACAACTAGACATAACATGGGTGCACCAGGAAGTGCACAGCACCACCTACGAAGTATACTTGCCTCAAGAACAAAGAACAGAACCCAAATTTAATCAAGCCACTAGTTCTATCAACCAGTTCATAGGAAATATGAGGTACAATTAAATGATACTGTGAAGACTGAATCATCCAAATCTAAAATATGGGAAATTCTATAAGACAAAATGACCATGCCTTGGCTGGTGGCACAGTGGATAGGCACCAGCCTGTGAACCCAAAGATCACTGGTTCAATTCCCAGCCAGGGCACATAACCAGATTGCAAAAGTCTCCTGCCAGGTCTGTAGCTGGAGACAAGCGAAATGCAACCAATCATTGATGTTTCCCTCCCTCTCTGCCTTTCTCCCTTCCCCTCTCTCTAAAAATAATAAAATCTTTAAAAATAAACATTAAAAAAGAAAGAAAAATGACCCAGTTTCTCATTTCTACAGCAAGTAAATGGTACTGGAAAAAAAAAGGCGGGAGGGGAAAATTTTATAGATTAAAAGCACTTGAATGAACAAATCAATGTGGACATTGGATTCTAAATCAAACATACCAATGGTAAAAATGCCACTTTTGAGAAAATCTGTCATGGCATTAAATAAAATCATCTGATTGTGGACTATTATATTAATTGTGGGCTGTTATAACAGTATGGTTTTTAAGTCCTATTTATTTTAAGATACATACTACAGCATTTAGTGAAAACATGTTAACGTTATCTGGGATTTGACTTAAAACATTCCCAAGAAATAGGGTGAGGGTAGAAAACAGATGAAACAAGAATGACAGAAATTTGACAGCTACTCAAACTGAATGATGGGTACAAGAGAGTTCATTATTCTATTATTCTTTTGTATAAGTATGAAATTTTTCTTAATACTCAAAACAAGAAATTTTACAAAACTTTGTTTTAGAATCCTCAAAGATCTTGTGAGCTTGATTTTCCCAAATGTAAAACTTAAAATAACCAGAGTTTACCTCTGGGATCTTTTATTGTGGCATGAGGCCTGATATAATGGGAGCTATGGAGGAATAGATCAGTACACTTCAAACAATTTCTTTTTGGCTGACTTTTCTTCTCAAATTTGGCCAAAGACAGTGACAGAAGGGAAGAGAAATGAAGGGTAACTTCTATATAGGTATAGAAATTAATACCACCAGTAATAAAGACATAATCAACATCATGTATCATCCTGATAAAATAAATTGAGAAGGGCACAATATCACTTCCATGATATTTCTCCCCACGCTGCCCCAAATATATAACCTCAATCTAAGAATAAGAAAACATCATCCCTGGCTGGTGAAGCTCAGAGGACTGAACCAAGGCCTGTGAACTGCAAGGTCACTGGTTCAGTTCCCAGTCAGGGCACATGCCTAGGTTGCTGGCCAGCTGAAGGTGAGCGAGAGGCAACCAATTGATGTATCTCTTGCACACTGATGTTTCTCTCCCTCTCTCCCTCCCTTCCCCTCTCCCTAAAATTAAATAAAATCTTTTAAAACTATCATACAAACCCAAGTTGAATGACACTGTATAAAATAATGAGCCAATATTCTTCGAAAGTATCATGGTCATGAAAAAAAATATTCAAGAACTGTCTAATGCAATGTCATGCCTCGGATCCTATATCAAACCAGGGACATTAGTAGGAAAACTGGTGAAAAATTTTTTGGCTCAAATGGGCCTTACTAGATAATGTTATGATTGTATAAAGTCTAGAGTGTTAGTGTTGGCCAAAGAGAAAAAAGCAAATATGCCCTTCCTAAATCCAGATAAAGGATTCTTAGTATTTCATTAGCACAATCAATGCCTACCTCGCTCTGAATCAGAACGATCTGAAGAAATAGTTGATCCAATGCTGTCCATTCGTATTCGTTCCATCTCCTGAGGACCCTGGAGCTGTTCCAGTCGACGCTTTAAAAATCTCTGTTCTCTTTCCAAGTTCTCTAGCTGGTGCTGGCTCTTCCTTTCAGCTTCTTCAAGTTTCTAAAATGAGATTTAGGTTTGTGTCTAGTCCAGTACAGAGAGTAAAACTGATTTTTACCTAACATCTCAAAAGACTTCTTTGGTGAACATGAATGAATATTTAAGTAAGGGGTGCAGCCCCCCCGCAAAAGGATTTTACAAAAAATTGTATTCAGGCCCTGGCTTGTGGCTCAATGGATAAGGTGCCGGCCTGTGAACCCAAAGGTTGCTGGTTCAATTCCCCAGCCAGGGCACATAACCAGGTTGCAAGCCAGGTCTCCGGCCAGGTCCGTGGCTGGAGGCAGGTGAACGGCAACCATACATTGATGTTTCTCTCTATCTCTGCCTCTCTCCCTTCCCCTCTCTCTGAAAATAGAAAAATAAATCTTAAAAAAAAAAAAAAATTTGTGTATTCAGTCTTACATGTTTAAACTTCAGTTACCTTTAAAGTACTCTGTAAAGCACTGTATCTGGTGCAATACAGTTTTTAAACTTACTGATTTTGATGCCTTTTGGTGCTTCTGCCATTTTTTGTTTCACCCCTTCCACACTGGCAAAATGTTTCCCTATGAAGACTTTTTTCATCCGGAGAAACAAAAAAGTCACCTGGGGCCAGATCAGGTGGTTAGGGGAGGGTGGAGCATGGGGGAGTTCATTTCATACCATTTAAGGCACTGGTGGCAAACACAAGGCCCTCTGCCCAATCCGCCTTGTTTTATCAGCACAGCACCTTCCACCTAGCACCTTGTTTTGACCTGGCTTCCTTAACTCTTAAGGAGTAGTTTCATTTATACAGTCCTAAAATTACATTCAGCCCTTTGAAAAGAACTGTGAGGCTGATGTGGCCCCCAGTGAAAATGAGTTTGACACCGCTAGTTTAGGGTCAAAAACTGCTGAACACTCAGCATAGTGCGGGCAAGGTGTGCTTGTAAACCACCCATAATGAAATGGGCAAATGCACTGAAAGAGTCTTCAAAAGAAATTCAGTGGAGCTGAATGCAGCTGTTACACTGATACAGATGGATTCCTACGACACTCACCTGGCAGATGAAACCTTCCAGAAGGTAATTCCGTTTTATGGGGTTCCACCTCCACACATATAAAAACATACATATATACATATTTTTAAACAAAAATTTCCTTCATTTTTTTTTGGTTTGTTTATAATGAATGCCACATTATTAGAACAGTATGGCATTCCCAAAGTCTGTAATGTCTCCACGAAAGAGAAACTTGCTCTGCAGTGTAGTTTGATGGAAAAATACTGAGGGACACAGCTAAATGAAGTCATCTCCACTAGAGGGCACAACTGCCTTCTTTCTGGGTATCACCAGAGTAACTGTTATTTTTCTAGTATCCCCAGCTCTTCAAATGACCATGCCATCAAAACAATTTAGTTGAATCAGGCTATGTT
Source organism: Noctilio leporinus (assembly GCA_004026585.1). Classification (NCBI taxonomy): domain Eukaryota; kingdom Metazoa; phylum Chordata; class Mammalia; order Chiroptera; family Noctilionidae; genus Noctilio; species Noctilio leporinus. Next base: position 211,871 of record PVIW01001045.1, read on the forward strand.
GCTCCTTCACATCAGATTGGCTGGTAAATGTTTAGATTTCTCTTGAGTCAGTTATTAAGGAGGGCATGGTGAGCTACATGATGTATATGAATCGGAATCATTGCTTCTAATGAAACCACGACTGAAAAATTCATGGGCAAATATTAAAGTTAAAATTCTCACCTTGATGTGTGCTTTGGCTTTGTTGAGCAAACCAAGTGTTGTGTGCCTGGTACAGTCTGGTCCTAGTGGAATCAAAACTTTTAAGCGTTCTAAACACAGGCGCAGATGAGCTCGTCTAAAACAAAAAAAGTCAAATCATTACAGTCTGAATATTCCACTAGAAACATCCTAAAACCTATTTTAACACAAATTGTACATTATTTAGTCTATAACCATGTTAAACCCCTACTTCTTCCATATCTACAAGTGCAGACTGCGTACCGATTTTTGGTCTGCCATTTCTGTGTGCTCTGCTGTTACCGACCACTTCAGATTATTATCCCCAATGGTAATAATCTCTGTCAGAGATAATTTAATTTGAACCCACCCCATATAATATCTTAAACGGATGTAAGAAATCGTAGTAGGGCAATTGTATTAGATTCTGAATGCCTAAAACTGCAGGCTGGAATAGGGGTTTTCAGCTAGGGTACCCCAAGTAGAGTTACTGAACTTAGATTTCCATTCCCTCACTTCTCCCTTTTACACACACACACATAGCCTCCCTACAGTGTTACATATTATGTATCAGGTTGGACCATATGAAATTTATGATATTCAACTATTTCTCACTTATAAAAATGACAACTTCATATGATGCAACACAATAGAAACAGCAAAATTCTGAGACCAACTAGGATAGGATTAGGCAAAATTTATGACTCTGTGGTCAATTCTAGCCAGGCCAAAATGGTTTTATTAGCTTACCAAACTATGCTTTCACTGTCTTAATACACATGAAATAATGTCGAGTAAAATTCTCAGAAGAGGGGTATGTAAGCAAGGATGCTTAAAGGCAGTAAAATCAGAGATGTGGCTGATGAATTGTTAAGATTCTTCTAGTACCCACTAGACTAGCTATGAAGGTCTGTTAGTTATTTCCATTCCACATCTACTGAGTTCAGTAATTCAAATATAGTAATTAGCTCCAGGCTAAAACCTGACATACCCGATGTAAACAAAAGAATTTTTTATTTTCCCTAAATCAACAGATTCTCCTTAATGTGATTTAATAATTAAAAAGCCACTTTTCTTCCCTGCTGTGCTACCCCAAATCATAAACCCTTTAACAAAATGTTCATTTTTAACTGGAAAACCTCTTAGGTGGGTCTCTCACATGATCATAGAGTGCTCTTGCTGAGCAAACCAAAACAAAACAAAACAAAATCCACAGTAAAAAATTCCTTTAAAGTCTTCATTAGGATTATAACAGCATATGCCTAACAACTGCACTCATAATATAACTGGAAAGACAGACAGGTGGTTCTCTTAATAATAATTAGAGGCTCCCAAGGGGGCTCTGATTTAAATCATCTCAAAAAGTTAACAAGCAACTAACTACTAATGTTAACAAGTATGTTACCATAAGAATAAATTACTGATTTTGTTTAAATTACTTTAAACAAAAAAACTCCGTGTATATATAGGAAATGTCTTTTAGTTTAAGAAACTTCAGAATAATTTCTTTATATCAAAGAAAAATGGGTGGGTCAATTTTCTTTTTTTTTTTTTATTGTTGTTGTATTACATCCATCCCCTTTTTGCTCCCCTCTGTCCCCCCACCCCAATTTTCTATTTTGTGAGACATAAAGTCATTAATATCTATGCAGAGATTGACTAACAATATTAAAATGTCTGTGTTTTCTCCCTCTCTTTTTAATCATTCAGCTGTATATTTATTAGATGACTTTTGTTTACTCCGTAATGTTCCAGACACTTGCCTGAGTGGGAGAAATGGCAGGGGTGGGGGTGGGGAGTAAGGTTTAAGACTGTATAATCTAGACTGTAGAACAAAATATATTGCTTTGTTTCACATGATTCATAATGAAATGAGTCATACAGATAGCAAGGGCAACAGACTCTGAATAAGAGAAGAGATTATAATTGGAGGAGGTAGATTTATAAAAGGTTGAAACTTGATTGTAGACTTCAGGGATATTTGTCTAAGAAAAAGCAAAGATCTTAAAAGAAGAGTGAAGACTTTAAGTTCATATTTTGGGACCAAGTTTAATCCTAAAATTTAAAATACCTTAATATTTTTTTTCATTCAAGGAAAACAACTGAGTTGGAATTACACACACACACACACATATATAAAATATATATATATATATATATATATATTATATATATATAATATATAATATATATATATTCTGAAAGTATTGAGCCAATATCAATATAATTAAAACAGTTTGCATAGCCTATACTTTTGGGACAGACCTCATAAACCAAGTTTAGCAGCCTGGTGATCTGCAACAGCACAGTCAGATCAGGAGATACACAGGCCAAGGGAGTCAAGATGTAATACCTAAATGAACAGGGAAGTTCAAAAAATACTCTAAAGTATTTTTTATGAGCCACTACCAAACATTTCTTCAATCAAAAACCAAGTGTGCTCCAAGATACAGCTTACATCAAGAAAATGTACCTCAAGATATCATGTCTTACAAAGGCAATGATTCCATTTTCTATGTTTTGTAAATACAGTCCTCAAAATAGATTATAGTATAAAGGATAAGTGATAAATGATGTCCTCTGCCCTCCTGTGGGAAGAGGTGTATCTGTGGGAGCCAAATGTCTTTTAGTTTCTGTACTTGTAACTGAATCAGGCGTTCAGAGAGTAGAATGACAAAGGGTTAGTGGCAGTTGAAGGATAGCAGCTAACCAAGGGGAAGCCACTCTTCAAAGCTGTCATCCAAATACTGCACACAATTTTCCACGTGTGCTTATAAGCCACTTTTAGGTGCACACGTTCAAGAGCAACGGACACCTTATGACTGTAAACTGCAGGGCACAATTTTTCCTCCCTTACAATGGTACTTTGCTCTTCACCAGCCTTTCTCCCATAGTCTCCCTGTTGGTAACCAGATTGCAAGCTTAACCACCAACGACCTAGAAAGGCATTATCTTTTGATGCCATCTGGTCCTTTCTTTTCTTGCCTTCATTATCATGAGACTGGTGGCTCAGGAGCCTCCTGCATGCGTTTGACAAATCATGGGCTGTAAAATACTGTCAGAATAAAAGAAGACAAGAGACAGAGAAGAAAAAGGCTTGGTGTGATTTGAAAACGCCTATGCACTGAAAAAAAAAAAAAAAAAAAAGATCACAAGTATCATAAATAGGATGTTTTTCAAGTCTCCAAGGAGTGGAAGAGCTGACAGACAACATAGATTCTTAACAGGCATGACCCTGCACCTTTCTTTAATCCAAGCAGGGTAAGAAGGCTGGGGAAAGTTAAGGCTGCCGTGCTGACTATTCTGATGAACACTAGACCAGCAACAAATAGAAAAAACCTGTTATCATAAAATCTATGGACTGAGACTTGACTGAAAATGAGAAAAGAAAAAAAAAAAATTAGTTCCCTGGTTAGCATTTACTTAACTTTTCACAATACACAAATAGCACAATAAAAGTGATAAAATGAAAATCTTAATTTAGCATGAGTGACTGTAAAGCATCAAGAAGTACCCTATGAGAAAACTAAAGTTTCCTTACTGAGAAGGGCAAGAGAATGGAGAGACACCAAAGTACTTTTATTTTCAAAGATACTTTGAGGTCTATTTTAAAATGAGATTTAAAAGTGGGTTTTATTCCAGGGAAGAGGCCATGCCCAGTGACTAACCCTGTCAGAGAAGGTCCTACCCAAATTACCCGCACCTTCAAAAAGGGCAAGCCCCTTGTGGGAAAAGGACAATTAGAGTCTGTTTGGCTTTCATTTTGGTAGTCTGGGATCCTTTTTCTCTGAAGGAACCAAAGCTGCTTTTGATTTCAAACCTTGTAAACTCTGCTGCCAAACTGAAATATCACAGAACACGAGGGGAAATGATTTTGCTATTAACTGGCCCCTCCTAGTAGCTGTGATATTTTAAAGTACAGGTACATCAACCACAAGGAGCACAAAGTGTTGAAGGAGAAGAAAGAATTCCCTTTCAGAGAAAAAATCGTAAGTGGCATGCGATGATGTTTTTTCAAATCATCTCTGGAAACTACTTCCTCAGCCCAACAACAAGAAATTTAACATGCCTGCCCAGCCTTGCAAACCTTCTACTGGCTGATGCCCTTGAAGGTAAGGTCCTTCCTTGGAACTTGCCTTTCATTCCTCCACTACAGGATACCAAGACATTGCCAAGTAACTAAATCAAAATGGAAAATAAGACAAGTGATAGGGACAGTACTTGCATTTTGCATTTTCCTCTCACTGAATGTTACGCAATGGGCTTTGAGTCCTCCCTTGAGCCACATTCTTCAAAGCTGCAGTGGCTTGTGGCCAAGTTTCCCAACTTGTTACACAACACTTTTGCACATGACAGCAGCTATCTGCTTATCCTACACATTTTATATTCCAATGCTTCTCTAAAACTCAGTGTATTAAGAATCTTTTGAAAATCTCAAATATTTCCCCCCAAAACCTGCCTGCCTTTTATGAAAAATTACATTAAAAATGGATCCAGATATCAAGCACACTTGTGCTGCCAGTAAATTTTATTTACAAAAACAAATATCATATTGTGCCATTCAGCTTTCTTTGTGAAGAAAGCTAGATAAGTGGTTCCCATCAACTAGCATGGGATAATTATGTTTCACTTACAACTTATGTCTTATCTCTTTCACAAAATATAAACCATCTATTAACTTCCAGGTAGCCTGGTAAACGGCATTTCCCTAGCATCAGATCTGATTGTGGTGTCATGGGGCTTGATGACACCAAAATAAAAACTCAGGAGAATAGCTGGGATCCTCTCTCTTCTCAGTTTTCAAAGAAAGGTGCTTTCATTAATATTCCTCTTAATTCAATTGATATCTTATAAAATAACAAGACAGGAATATCAACAAATGTTATAGTGAAGTTTCAAACTATATAACTATATATATATATATATACACACACACACACACACACACACACACACATATATATACATATACATATGTGTATGTATATATATATATATATTAAAAATACGTCTAGGGTCACATTGACAATCCAAGAACTAAAGCACTCATTTATATGCAAATACATAAAATCAGTAAGGCTGAGAAACACCCTTGAAAGACTTTAAAAAATCACTTTCTCTTAATAAAATCTAAGTAGTTCTTAGGGTAGGGAGCCAGGGTATTTAAAGACTGAGGGTTAAATATAGTGTGCCTTCCCGAAGTCATAGTTTTCCTCCAAGGTTTGGAAGAAAGATACTATTTTATATAAAAATAAGCACAGATCTTAAAAGTATACTTTTAAGTTGAAAAAAAAAAAGACTTCAATTAAATCTCACATTATTTCACACTGCATCCCATGACCTCCAGGAATCTATGTTGAGACTACCAGAACATATCACTGCAGATCACTATCACAGCTTTGGTTCTTAGAACATCATTTCTGAATCACAGCCAGGATTATGTCTTTCAAAGGTTTAGACAGTGAGGAAGAGTGAAGGGGAGAGGGGAGGCAGGGAGGTGGGCAGAAAAGAGATATGAGTACTTAGTAAATTCATGATGACAAAATAGTGTCACATTCTTTCTCAAATTATACAGATTCCATGTAAAAACTCAGTCTTTACATCCCACAGACATGAAAAGGATGAAGTGCCTCTCAGGCAAATAATGACCATTAGTAAACAATGTGCTCCATCCTATTATATCACTGAACTAAATGTAAAGTTTTTTTTTAAAGACGCAATCTTTATCTGTTTTAAGATACTGTAATTTAGCCTTTTGCATACCACCCTTCCAGCCCCACTTCCCACAAAGCAAATGTGCTTTCGGATTTACTGATTTCTCTACCTGGAATGCTTCTCTCCCCACTGGGACCATCTAGTGACCATCTAACTCATTTGTCAGCCCACAGCCCAAGTGTTCTCTTTTCTGTGAGGCTTTCCTTGCCATACCTCTTCCTCACATACATAATTAATACTTGATTTTTCACACTAATCACACTGTATTTTAATTATCTTATAGATAAGATGGAATCCATACTTTAAGTCATTTCAGTTTTTCAAATACCAAACAAAAACACTGAACCACAGTGGGGAAGAAGGAAGTAACACAATTTCCAGTGGATATATCTGGGACTCTAACTCACCAAAGTTGATGCCTCTAAACAGTATAATCAGATGCCAGGCCAACATTCATTAGAAATCTGTTTATGGATGCCAGAATTCTACACTGGTTTTTTGTGTGCAGCTGAGGTCACCACCAAAGATGACTACATGTAATCAACAATCTCCAACATAACTCGATTACAGTCAACATCTCTTTTACTAGTAAAGTATATAGGGTTAAGAATTGCAGAGCCCTGGCTGGTGGCTCAGTGGATAAGGTGCTGGCCTGCAACCCCAAAGGTCGCTGGTTTGATTCCCAGCCAGGGCACATAACCAGGTTGCAAGCCTTGTCTCCGGCCAGGTCTGTAGCTGGAGGCAGGTGAAAGGCAACCATACATTGATGTTTCTCTCCCACTTTGCCTCTCTCCCTTCCCTTTTCTCTACAAATAATAAATAAAATCTTAAAAAAAAAAAAAAGAAAAAGGAAAAGAAAAGAATTGCAGACATTACAGCAGAGTAGCTTACCAAAGGATTTGCAGTTAAGAAGACCAAGACAACCATGTCAAATGAAACTCAAAACTAAAATTTTTCAAATCCAGTTTTTGGGCATCAATTTTGCCTTTTAAATTTTATTAATAGGCTTCAGACCACATAGAAAATCTGACTGATTTAAGTTTGGCTCTTGTTCCAATTGTTCAAGAAAGTGATAATAAATATAATGGTACAAAGGCAATTACTAAGGAGAAGATAGAAAAGAAACAGCAAAGAAAACAAAAACCCAGGTATGTAAGAGAAAAGTCTAAAAAAAAAGAAGTGTTCCACAATGCACAGGGAAAAAACTTAAATGAATAATTTTAACCCCATCTGATTATATGAGAAATTAAGTGTCTGCACAGTTTTACAAGATCCCAGGACAGCTGATCAGATGAAGCCTACAATGCAGAACACATAAATAAATTATTTTTTCACTGTCATGCATCCACCTCTAAGAAAGACTTGACTTTTGACAGCCTCATTTGAAAAAAGAAAATTAAAATCTGGTTCCAGAGGCATATATTCGTCGCTGAAATTCCCACAAGGAGCCCAATCTCCAAAGTGATTTCACAGAAATTGCTCACTTGACATCCATTCTGGGCTAAATTTAGATTCTATGCATACATCTCATCCCCTCTATGTTTATGAGGATTTGGTTTTAAAAAATAAATAAATAAAACAATAACAAAAAAGAAACTTATTCATTCACCATATTTCTTCTCTGGTCACACAAGAACTTTCTGTATTCCAAGTTTCAAAGTCTGGGAAATAGGGCTACATCACTGGAGAAAACAGTGGCAATTTGTTCTAAATACAAAATAGCTTATTTTCCTTTGGCAACTCTCCAGGGGTTTCGGTAGAGGGAAAGGATACTCTTCTCTGGAGAGATCAGTAGAGATCAGGCTCTGAACCTGGCCTACTGTCAAAACTTAGCTGTGGGTGGAAGAGAAATTTTAAAAAATTCTTCACTTTCATATGTATTTGGAAACTGATTAAAGATACTTGGCATTATTAACAGGTTTTCTACTCTTCAGCCTTTTGTTGGTGCTCACCCTATTCTGGCAACCCCCATTGGCCGATTTAATGGTACCAAGGGGCTGAGAGGTATTAAAGAAAAAGCATTCTCACAGGGACTGGGAAGGCAATCTGCAATCTCAACAGTAGCTACTTGTTAATTTTCTATTTGAAACACAGTGATGTCAACAGTATTGTACCCTGCCAGCCACCATGGGGTAAAGTACATTTTGAAACCAAAACAAACTTCCTACGTGCTGGCAAGTCAGATCTGAGACATGGTGATAAGGTTCTGTAAGAAAGACACTGCCCTAGTTTCATATGCAAAATGCACATAACAAGCACTAGTCTACTCTTCTATAAGTTTAAGTCTAACTGTCACAGCCCACTCCTACCCACAGCCCAGTGAAACTGTTTTACTCTATCCAAATTATAGTCCAAAATGGCAGCGTGAAATGAAGAAATAGGTTCTTATCTCTAAGAAAATGGTGAGCCTACATAGTACAAACAGTACACCCGCAGAATGCTTTGCAATGTAAATGTTCTTTTGGAAGCATAAAATGAAAATAGCACAATGCCTTTTAAAAATGGCTCTGCTAATAAAATGATTAGTATATTAGTTCATTTAAAAGGGATATCCACTTAGGAGAAAAGACATGTTTTATCAACAGGAACACTCTAGTCTAAGAATTGATGCATCCCTGAAAGATGATATTCACAATTTGTACCAAGTATGAGTAACCTGAAATAGGGAGTTAAATGATTGAGAGTAGGGACCATGCTTACTACTGGCAGAAGGCAAATAAACAGTTTAGCATAGCTGGATATCTGCCAATTGAGTCAAGCCAGCCAGGGGTTATTTTTAATGTCCCATTTTAGCACAATTTCCCCAAAATAGAAATGCAGGGAGTTTTGTTTATTTCTTACTTTGCTCCAGGTTTTTAATTTTTTGCGGGGTGGGGAGGTAAAACTTTGGGCAGGAAAAGGTAACTGAACACCTATTGGCCAATCTGTAGTTAAAATCCACTGGGCATTTGAAACCTCTGGAAAAGCACAATTCAGAGAATTTTAAACATGATAGTTCTGACAATGACAGGGAATTCATGTTTTGGTATATCTTTTTATTTCAAAGTTACTTAACTCTTCTGATCTTTCTTTTTCATTATACTGTACGTCACATTTTTCCTGACCACAAAGGGCCCAACTTTAGAGTCGTTTTTGAGTTACTTTGGGAGCTAGCCTCACCTAACACCTGGCATCAATCCCAGGCATGCTCTCCTCTTCTCCTCTGATGAAGCAAAATTTTTTCAGTATTTGGACACTGACAGATGAATGCTTTTAGGCAGGTAAAAAGTAAACATGCTCTAAGAACTACTTTACTTTTCAAAACCCTTCTGAAAAAGAAAAGGTATTAAGGTATTCAATGGATTAACAACAAATACAATAGTCTAAAAGACAAACTTGTACCAATAAAAAACTGGTACAGAAATTTTGAACTGGGTTCAAAATTCTGACTGGGCAACACTACATATTTTGATGTGTTTCTATTTATAATTGTCTAAATTTTAGTTTGACAAACTAAATTTTTCCTAGGTCAGCCCAGGAAAAAATTAAATGAGAAAAGTACCAGATATCTAATATTTATTTTCTGTGATTCTACCCTCAACTCAATACCACTACAGTATTCTGTCGAAGAAGGACTGCTACAGAAGTACCATTACACTTTGATTCCAGGAGAACAGTCCTGAAAAAATCCATATTGTTCTGTGGCTTTGAGAAGAAGGCAAAGCCAGGATGAGGAAATATGTTTCATTTTGTTACCACCACCCATCAAAATTCTGGCTATTCACCAAGGCAGGCTGTGTAGCTCTCTTGCCTAAGTATATCTCCATAAGAACATAAAAACTGTTGCTCCAAATCAAAGAAGGTAGTAGAGTTTAGAGGATAAGTTTGCCCAACTTGGCTACATTTCCCTTCAAATACTAGGGATATTATAGGACAAAAGTCCTAAAACAGCTTTCAGGATTACCATTTCTAATCTCAGGGAACAAAAGATAATGAAGAGTCCTTTAAAATGATGAAAAATAAGACCCAAAATCTATTCAATCTTTTCTTTTAAACACACCAATAATTCCGAATATTCAAGCCGGCACATACAGTTCATGCTTCCTTCTTATTTGACCAAGTACATGCAGCAGTAAAACTCCAAGTGCTTTCAAGGGAGTTCTCAGAGCCCAGTAATACCACATTGCTCTTTAGGAAAGCTTCCTCCTTTACAAAAATAGCAGTCTTGCAAAGTTGTTCAGTTCTATCTAAATTGTGTTATGTTTACAAATGTTTTAACTGAAAAGACAGAATTTCCAATTGAAAAAGAACCTTATTTAGAAGAGACTGGATTTTTTTTTCTAGTTATGCCAAATACAAGCTGTTCTAAAATTTGTGAATCAGGCTGAAACAAAAGTGAATCAAGACAGAAAAACATACAGACATTACACTCTTAGAGAAAAACATCATACTGGTCACACCAATGATCCACATGCCAGAGTATGTTTTTGTCAGCCAACTGATGGCTCAGGGAAACGCATGGTGGCTGTTCTCCATGGCAATACATATATACTACAAAAATATACCCCTAACATCTTTATAATGAAGTACAACAGCAATATTTTAGAGAACTGGTCTAAGTTGCTTTGATTTTCATTTTGTATTAGGGTAATTAGTCCCTATACAGTTAGCACTCAATGTGTAAAACAGCACTGTCTTCTTTTTTGTTAATCCAAAAATTCCTCCTTCAAGCTTCAAGAGTATACTCCCTAATTCTAATCATTGTAATTTTGGTGAAAAAATGAAAATCTTTATTAATTTCCAGATTATCCCTTATTGTAATTTAGCTATTGCCTTTCCAGATTAGCCCACATTTTTCTTATTTAATTTTATATTACTTTAAAGGGTCAACCTTGCTGTAATTACTTTTGAATAAAGGTTTTAAAAATAGTATTCTATTAAAAAGAGATCTTTTAAGGCATAAAATCATATATCAACTTCTCATATCAGTTTTTAAGCAAACTATATTGAAATTTTTAAGTCAGTAAACTAAAGGTGATTTAGTAGAGAGGGCAGAAAGTTTATAAAGACACAGGGCTTCCCACAGAAACATCTTATTTGAGGTTCTCTATTAAGTGATAAACTGAGAAGCACTCATATGAAATATAAGTTACAAGGGTAAACAAATGACCATAAAAGTTTCTAGGCTCTTCATGACATGGGACTTACTAGAATAAAATGAACACCTTCAACAGTATTCCAAAACAAAATGTCATCTAAGATATTCTGGAGAGCTATGAACATTGAATTAGTTCATCTGAAGCTATAGCAGATTTATCTGTCCCAGTTGAAGCTTTTGGTTGTTTCCACAAGACACCTGGGCATTCACCAACGGTGCTGCTACAAGTGGGGAGAACCAGAGGAGACGACCTTTCATAGCGAAAATACAGTCGTTAAAAATGATACCGTATTCTAGCTATCATTAAACTCACACCAGAAAAGCAACCACAGATTGAGAATAAGAAAGTTTTATCATATTCTCTAAATGCAGTCCCAGGCCCTGTGTATCTTATCCAAGCTGGAGAGCTGAAAATTCAATTTTACCCCAGAATAAGTGACAAACTATAATGATTAAGACACAACAAAAAAGTTTCAGATGCAACCTTTCTCCTGAATGCTCTTTCAAACATACTAAAAATGTGAAGAAAAAAAAAAATTTGGCAAACTCCAAGAGAGCGCCATGCAAGTCACAGGAATAATCAGTCACTCCTAACTAACTTGTTCATACTAACTTGAGCCCTTGATAATCCCCTAATATGTGTTTACATCAACTTCCATCTGGAACACACACAATTTAACACTTAATTTTATATATATATAACACTTAATTGCCTATAGGGGTTTTATAATAATCTTTTGTATTCTACCTAGTTAGACTATAAATTCTCAAAAAGCAAGGCCCAGGAGTTCTTTAATCCTATATTCAGCACCTAGCACACAGTCAATGCCTAATAAGTGCTTGTCAGTTGATTTGTAATTATCAATAGGAGTCCTTTGTCAGTGCCAGGAACTAATAAGCCACTTCAAATGAACTCCCACTACTACCAAAGATTTTAAATAGTAAAACATCACCTTGGGGTTAATAGTATATAAGACTGTTAAGAGACATTAAAATAGACAACTGACCATTATCCACTGCTTATAAGTCATCCTAGATTGATTTTCAAAGGGAGTTTAAAACAAATCCTAAATCTTCAAGATCAAGGAAGTTTGAAATAAATCTAAAGTTTCAATATATTTCCTAATTATCACAAGGAAAAGTGAAAAGAGTAGGAAAGAGAAGTTAGAGAGGGGTCAAACTGCATTTTAATGAAAATAGTAAAACTGCTCCTAAATGATAGCTCTTAACTATTGTTATTCCTAACCACTGTCTGTTGCTCTTGTGCCAGCATCTCACCCCTCTGCACGAACGCACTCAAAGCTCTATCACAAATGTTAAGAAACCTCTACTCAACCTTCACTTGCCAAGCAACATAGGGCCGCGTTACAAATTGAAGCTGCCAAGTTCAAACGTGTTTGAGCTCCAGCTTTGCTAGGTCTAAACTAAAATTCTAGGTAGACGTAGATTCCAGTTCTTTATGTTGTTTCCCAAAAGGTTTCCCAAAAGGCTGATTGAGGACCATCAACTGAAAAAAAATTTTTTAAAGTACTATACCAAAAAAATGCCCTAAAGCTAATGTTTTAAAAATCCATTTTTTCCTATTTCATTCAAATAAATATTATGAAACTAAGCGTTGTTGACAACTTTAGAAAGAATTCACCCTGGCTGGTGGGTGGCTCAGTGGACAGGCGTCAGCCTGCAAACCAAAAGGTCACTGGTTCAATTCCTAGTCAGGGCACATAACCAGGCAGCAAAGCCAGGTCTCCGGCCAGGTCTGTAGCTGGAGGCAGGTGAAAGGCAACCATACCCCCTATCTTCCTCCCTCCCTGCCCTTCTCTCCGAAAATATTTTTTAAATAAATAATTAAGTTTACTGTAACACATTCTAAGTCTAATTAGATATTTAGAAAATGACAGGCAAATGTCTATTAACTTCATCACAAGTAAATTAATCTCCATACCTTTATCTGCATGGTAATAAAGAAATCTATGATCTCAAGAACAGTGAACAAATAATTGCAAATATTTTTCTTCTAAGCACAGCAGATAAAAAATTTTTAATTATGTTTAATACAAATTCAACAGGACAAGTTTTAATATATTATACTTAAAATATACTGAAATAGTTACAGATCACTTCCTATTTAATAAACTCTTATCATCTCTATTTTAATTATTTCACAGCTTTCAAAAGGGTCAAACTCATAACTGCTTTTTAAACAAAGATACATAATATTCATACACACATATACATATATACACATACATTAAAATTCTGTCATAATAAAAATGGCTCTAGGTGGATACCTCTGAGAACCAACTGGCTATTTCAGCACAATCTCTGGCTTGAAGCATTTATGGAAATTCCCAGCATTCTATGATGTTTTCCTAAAGCTATTAATTCTAAACTAAGAGGCCATTAACTTTCCAAAAAAGAATAAATCTTCCTAAGGCTCCACCCAAGAACAATCTTCAGCTGATTATGGAAACTTCCATGAAAGAATCTGTTTAAATAATTATACAGGCTTTTAATAATGTCAAATTAAACAGCTATCAAAATAAACCAAGTTACCAAAAAATCAGAAACAAAGCAGGATTAATACACTGCAAATAAAAATCATAGGGAAGAGTCTCTATCTCAAAAAAGCAAGCTGAAATTTAATGAGATGCTAATATTAAGCAATAGAGCTATGTAGACAAAACAGGATGACAATAGGTAAAGGCCAAGACACATATATTTCAAATATTTTGAGGAAATGTTTACACAATAAGAAGTATCTGTCACAGATTCTATGTGATAGTAAAATTTTAAGTCACAACTGAGTTTCTTGGGCTGCACTATAAATGCAAAAAGAAATGTACTTTCATCTGTATAACCAGCACACTCAGGACGCATTTTCCTATGGTATACAACTTCAGGAGAGGTCCCATTATGAAGCACAATCACCACAAGTTTCCTAAGTGGGTCATACTACCTAGAATATCCTATGGGGACAAACTGTTCTCTCTGAAGCAGGAGTGGAGAACAAAACTATTTTTCTTGGAAAGGGGAGATATTTTGCAGGGTAGCAAATATCTCACTATGTGCCTTTCTAAAATATTTTCTCTTGAAGTGGCATATCTCCCCCCGCCCCTCCTTCATTCTCTCTCTCTCTCTCACACAGATACCCACACACATACCCCAAACTAAACAAAGCAAATAACAATAAAAAAAACACAGCTATTTGACTTCTCTTTTAACTTTTTTCTCTTAATCTAACACAAGGTGCATAGCCTGCTACAAAAACCAAGCAAACAAAAATGTTAACTACTAATTCACTAAGCACCTGTTATGTGTAAGATACTGTGTCAGATATGAAGATGAGTAAGTTACAGCCCCTCCCCTCAAAGAATATATATGATCTAGAAAGGGAGGACATTATAGTATAGGGTAGTGTGAGTTAAAATTCATATAAATGACACAAATAGTGAAAAGATAGGAATTTAGAAAGATACTACTCTGGACAATCAGGAAAGACTTCATGAAAAACATACATATCAGCTGTGCACAGAAGGCAGTGTGAAAAAGTTCTGGTTTGGGAATCAGAAATTTACGTTCTCATCCTGATTTTGTTCATTAATCAGCCTGGTGGAATATATAACTTGGAGGGACCTACGTTTCCTTATCCATAAAATAATGATGACTTTCTATGATCCCTTACAGCTTTATAATTATGGGTAATAATTACCCACATATTACTGCCTTTTTAAAATTGTTTTTAAGTTCTCAAGTAACACTCTTACTACAAAAACTCTAGCAATAAAATCAACATGGTAGTTTCTCCTTGACTCTCACTCCCTTTCCTAGAGGTAACAAATTTATCAGTTTGCCATGTATCTTTCCAGAACTTTTCCAATATATTTACATATGTGATTATGGTATTTTTTAACATAAATAAGATCATACTGGAAATACTACTTGTAATTGGTTTTCACTTAATATGTCTTAGAAATCTCTCCACATAAATACACAAAGGTCTGCATCATTCCTTTTATCTACTCCAAGTTTACGAATGTATTATCATTTACTTAGCCATTCTCTTATTGACAAGAATTCATATTATTTCTAATTTTTGGTTATTATAAACTTTTTTTATTCTTGTTCATGCCTCTATGTGCATTAAGAGTTCAAAAGGGAGTAGGGAAAGCATCATCAAGGAATTTGAGCCAGAAGAATATAGGTAGAAACTTTAGGGGAAGATGAAGTTTAAACCAAGTCCGTATTTTCAGCAAAAGAGATTTCCTCTTTTGTAATATACAGAAAAATATCTTTAGAGGAGTTGAAAGATATAGGTCCTAGCCCTTGGTTCAAAATCTAGATCTGAGAGTAAAATGTAGGACTGGATACTTAAAATCTCAGAATATTTTTTCAGAGTAGGAGAGATCTTAATGATCCTTCAATTCTACCGCCTAATTTTAGAGAAATTAAGGTCCTACCCTTAAAGGATAATGTGATATTGATAATGCTAATTCTGCTTTGTCTCACACTCTGCTGAAGGGATTTTTAAAAGTTTGAATAGTCACTGTGATAAACACTATAGGAAAACAATAAGTGAGAATGGCTGATCCATAAGGAGGTTGCAGACAGCATAAATTTCAAGTTGATCCAGCCAGCACAGCTGATTTCCAGCAACCCTTAGCAACTTGGCAGAGAAAAAAATAAACAGAGGAGATGTCCTAAAATTAGAGATAGAACTGCAAACTGTCAAAGTAGTAAGGATATTACTGAAAAGCTACTTTTTAAAGAAAGATTTTATTTATTTTTTAAGAGTGGGGAAAGGAGGGAGGGAAATATTGATCAGCTGCTTCTCCCACACCCCCAACAAGGGGCCTCGCCCACAACTCTGGCGTATACCTGATTCTGGAATTGAACCCATGACCTTTTCAGTTTGCAGGACAACACCCAACCCACTGAGCCATGCCAGCCTGGGTGAAAAGCTACTCTGATTGTCCAAATGGTAAGGAAGAAAAATTTCAATATACTGACCTGCAGCTTTCTTTTCAGATTGCTTATAGACCAATGTTTTAAATAAGCTAAGTTGTCCTTCCTTGGAGTAACATCAGTGTGCTTTTCCCTCCTGGTATGACACACATCTTCATCTAGTGATCACTAGTTATTAAAATGACTAATTCAATA
This sequence comes from Noctilio leporinus, assembly GCA_004026585.1. NCBI lineage: Eukaryota > Metazoa > Chordata > Mammalia > Chiroptera > Noctilionidae > Noctilio > Noctilio leporinus. Next base: position 228,039 of record PVIW01001045.1, read on the forward strand.
CAGCAATATCATACAATAACCACCACAAAACTGGATCTCTGGAGCCTAAGCAAATATAAACTTATCTGAGAATAGGAAAAAAATGTGACCAGGATTTAGCACAATGTTTACTTGTTATACTTCCTTAGGTCTATGTTTCTTAAAGCAATTTCTAGTTTTAAAAGTATTTACTATTTGTCATTATAAAATAAGTACTTGCTGTAAAACAACCTTTTATCATTATGGCTGTAGCATCATGTGCTATAATAATCTTCAGATATTTTAGAATTCCAAAGTGTTAATGAGGTAGGGTTCTAAGCTCATTTTCCCAGCTGCTTTCTCATTTTGTGTGTTTGGGGGGAATGGGTTACATATGAGTTTGTCCCAAAAGCATCAGCTGCTTTAATTATAAAACTCTAATTGTATTGACATTGGCTCGATACTTTCAGGACAGACCTTGTATATACGATTGTGTATTTTATACCAAGGAAAATGCTTTGGAGACAACAGAATAAAGTTCCTAGTATGCCTATAATTACTAAACTTAAAACATTCATAACTTCTTCCCTATGCTCAAGTGAGCACTAACCAACATGTCAGGGAGGGAGTCTTATTACAAAAACAAGGGCAATGAAGAACAAGAAGAGGAAGGGCCTTGAAGCAGAGGGAGACTATAAATATTCAGCAAGAGATCGTTTATTTTATTTTATTTGGGGTCAGGGGGGGTCACTGATTCTAGGGCCGTACTTAAATCTCAGGGTGAAGATGAAGTGACCATTCGACATGAACATCCAGTATATCCAGAGTGTGCACATCCTTAAGATCATAAGCAGTAGTGTTCTATGGTACCGAGAAGGACAAAACCTCAGTAAATTTCAAAAATATTTACACCTTACAGGAGTTGAATAATCCAGGAGCTAAACAAATGCTAGAGCTTGCCCAGTTTAAGGGTCATCAGGGAAAAAACATTCCTAAGACCTGACTAGGCATGGATGTGACTAAGTGAATTATTGTGCCAACCTCTTTAGCAATGTCCCATTCAAGGTAAACCACAGAGCATCATGCTGCTCACCAATAAGGATGGCAACGACAGTGCCAAAGCCAGGTGGGCCAGGGATCTCCATGACTCAGGTATCTTCCTTGACTTGATGCACTCGAAGAAACATGAGGGCTTTGATGTATCCTTATTCTACAGAGATATCATCAGCATAGCAGATGAGCACCTAGGGGTTCATTTCAAGGAATCAAGCAAGCTAGAAGATCACTGAGGAAGGTTTGTGCCAGGAAACCAAGAAAGTGAGTGCTCACTCAGCAGGTTAAAGTGTAAGCTCAACAAAGATATAGTGCTCACTGTCAGCACTAACATATGGTCCAGAAGGCTCTGAGACCTCCTCCAATCAGGCTTTATCAGGAAATAAATGACCCAGTGAAAACCAAGCTGGGGTATTTAATGTAAATACAAGCAGTGTGCTTCTGCGTAGAGCCACCGAGAGATCTCAGATGTACAGGAGTCATCAGATTGTACCAGGGAAAGACAAACGAAACAGCTGAAACAGTTGAATGAACCAGGTTTGGTTCTCATTAGTTTCAAGCCCCTGAGAATGCAGAAGCAGCACCATTACCTGAGGCCCTCCCTATCTGGTGTACCCTGAGGAGTCCCTGGTTAATGGGAGCCCATCCCCGTTCAGTGTTCTCCTCACTGAGTGTCTGGAGAAGGAGATCATGGTAGTGTGCAGACACACCCTCTACCAGAACATCCCTTTTTATTTTGTGGTCTTGAGGCCAAGAAAAGAGGAACTGGATGATTGGAAAATTCAGGTGGCTTTCCCCAGGCTTTCAGTTTGTCCTCTTACCTTATGCTGATAATAAATGGAAGATGCCTTTTACTTAAAAAGTCACGGCAAACGCAGAGCAGAGAGACAAGATGAAGGCTACTGTTCAGAAGCTCTGCTGCAAATATAGAAGTGACAGCTTTGAGAACCAAGCGCTGCAGCACTGCTTCAGGAACCTGAGTGCCTTGGCTTTGTGTTTGACAGAGTCTGAACAAGCAGTAGATCTGACACTGCCCAAGTTTGAAGATACTTGGGCATACAAGGATGGGCTCCCTCATGGATGAGCTTAAGGAACTTGTTGTGTACCCACATTACAATCCTGAGAGGAGAGTTCCCAAGCAAAAATAAGGTGAATGTTCTGGAAGCAAAAGGCCCAACGTGGAAATATCCAAAGACAAACTGAAGGTCCGGGTCAGCAAGGGCATGCTGGGTAAGTTCACTGTACCCATGCTGAAGGAAGCCTGCAAGGTGCAAGATGGGGAAGCAGGAGCTGCTGGACATGCCCACCAAGCGCTTCTAGGACTGAACACTGTACACTTAGCCACCTTTCCACACTGTCACCAAGCTGCCTGGTTTTGTTCTGAAGTTAAAGCTTTTTCCCTGAGCCTGGATGAGTCTGCCTGACAGAGCCAGGACTTTACATTTATGAAACTTTCTGTTGCCATGGAACCAGCGTAACCCTCCACTTTGCTGTGCCTTATTCTACTGTCTGCATAAAGAGCCCTAATTTTGTTGTATTTAAAAAAAAAAAAAAAAAAGACATTCATAAAACTATAATATTTTCTTGTAGGGAAGAAATTCATTTAGGTTTCCTTCTTTTACAGCCAAGGAACGCAAGGCCTAAGAAGTAGGATAACTTATTTGACATCCACAGTGTACCAGTAGCAGAGTTGAAAATAAAAATTATCTTCTGATTTCTGGTACAATTCTCACATCAATGTACTACATATCCCCAAAGAAGTCATCTGTGTTGGATTCCAGGTATCTTTTAGACAATATAGCTCCTAAACCATGTGTAGTATTAAAATCTACCTTTCTCCATTTGCTTTTCCCAAAATAACAACAAAAGGCATTTACTGATGAGTTAATTTTCAACTTTTATTGACTTGGAATATAAGCAAATTGTTTTAAGTTTGTCCCAGGGCTGAATTAATTATTTTCCAAGTAAATCTGTCTTCAAGAACTAGTTAGCAAGTAACCATATTAGAAAATTCTATTCCCATTACTGAACCCTTCCCTTTTAGACTGGTGGTTTTTCACTAGTAACACCCATAGGACTTTCAAATGGCAGTATTTACTAGAATACATTAAAAATAAATAAGTTCAGCCCTGGCTGGGATATAGTGGGTAAGGTGCCAGCCTGTGAACCCAAAGGTCGCTGGTTCGATTCCCAGCCAGGGCAACATAACCAGGTTGCAAGCCAGGTCTCCAGCCACGTCCGTAGCTGGAGGCAGGTGAAAGGCAACCGCACATGGATGTCTCCCGCCCTCTCTGCCTCTCTCCCTTCCCCTCTAAAAATAATAAATATATATTTTAAAAATAAATAAGTTCAAAATAATTATCATCTCCTCTGCAAAAGCTAAAATATATCAAAAGATTCTGAACCTTTTCATTTTTAAAAGATAAATGCAAAATACTAAATAAGTTGCTTATTTAATAAAAAGATTTCTTACTGATATACCTCTTGGTGTGCCTGAATTGCCAAAATTTGTACCAAAATAGAAACTTATTCAAATGAAGATTCTAGTTTAAGAAAAAGTGTATGAACTGAATGTATTATTATTTAACCAGTATCGATCAGAACATTTACACTGCAGTAATTACTATATGCAGTAAAGGAATTTAAAAAACTACCATAATTGCTTTAAAGTCTAATAGAATTCTGCTGCTGTGTATATAAAAGGTATAGTCAGTTTTATGGATCAAACACAGTCCTCAAAATAAAGTTTTATAAACTGCATCATATAAAACATATCAAAAAAATATAAAGAAAGTCTAATTAAACTATTCCTTTTAAATTATAAATTCACCTTGGCTGGTGGCTCAGTGGATAGGCGCTGGCCTGCAAACCCAACGGTTGCTGGTTCCCTTCCCCAGTCAGGGCACATAACCAGGTTGTGAGCCAGGTCTCCAGCCAGGTCTCCAGCCAGGTCTGCAGCTGGAGGCAGGTGAAAAGCAACCATACATGGATGCTTCTCTCCCTTTCTTCCTCCCCCAATGCCCTTCCCTCTAAAAATAATGAATAAAATCTTAAAAAATAATAAAAAATAAATTTATAGTTTGAGAGGAAGTATTTTCTTTTAAGTTACAACTACACTGAGATATGCACTCTGCAATCATTTGCATAAAATGCTACCCTACCTTCACTATAATAATCACCACGTCAATTATTTAAAGTCTGACTTATTTATTTCCTGACATAATTTCAGAATCTGAGTGTCATAATATTTCTTGGTTATTTTTAAGACTAACAATTTTATCTCTGTCCATGTATCAGCTATAGAATTTATTTAAACTTTAGAAACTGGATAGCTGAAATTCTGAGAAGACTTGGTTTCTAGAATGCAATCTTTGTTTGAGTCAGCCTCTGTCACCTTGTGGCCTGGGTCAGGGAGTGGAAAGCTTAGCCTTAATGAGCTATTTCTGACAAAGGTCAATATAGAGACTGTGAATCTATCTCGACACTACTGCAATGACTTCATTGCATAGGCTGCATTTTAGATGTGTAATTTCATCCTGGCTGTGCTTCTTCTATTAACCATAAATTTTATCTCCAAAACCCACCCATTACTTCATCTCTATCTCATATAACATTCGATTCTAATGCTAACAGGTGCCTATTTCTATAATCTTAACAGCTATTTTTAGTTTGTCTACAGTTTTCAGCATTCCTACCCAAATAAAAATACAGGTAAAAATTCATTGACTTGCTTACAAAAATTAATGCACCAATTACAAGTCTAACAGAGGACAGTATTCTGCATACTGTTTAGTAATGTTAATTTCTGTATTTATCTAGTTCTATATCTACATAAATAGTCAAATTCTTTTAAATAAGTGTTCTATACTCCCCAATGTTTAGGTACCTTATTTTTAGTATTTTATAGTTAACCTTGAAAACTCAGTGCTGTAACTGAACCCATATGGTTCAGAAAGTGCAAAGAATAAAAATTTTAAAGATTTTTACATAAATTAAAAATAAGGACATCAGTTTTCCATCTTTAGATTAAAAAAAGAAAGCAGCCATTATTTTTATTTGCCAAGTCAGAAAACCAGCTCAGTAGCTATTTCCTGGTCTCTAGACAATGCTGTTTCCCCTTCCCTACACAATTATATTTTAACTTCCCTACACAACCCTCCGAATGATCCCCATTATCTATAATTCTGTTCCTGTTCTGGTTGTTTGCTTGGTTTGTATTTGTTTATTTTTTAGATTCAGTTATTGATAGTTGTTTGCTATCACTATAATGTTCATAGTTTTCATCTTCTTCTTTATCTTAAATAGGTCCCTTTAATATTTCATGTAATAATAGCTTGGTGATACTGAATTCCTTTAGCTTTACCTTCTCTGGGAAGCACTTGATCTGTCCTCCTAAATGATAGCTTTGCTGGATAGACTAATCTAGGTTGTAGGTCCTTGCTTTTCATTACTTCCATCACTTTGAATACTTCTTGCCAGCCCCTTCTTACCTACGAAGTTTCTTTTGAGAAATCAGCTTACAGTCTTATGGGAACTCCCTTTAAAGTAACTCTGCTTTTCTCTTGCTGCTTTTAAGATTCTCTCATCATCTTTAACCTTTGGCATTTTAATTATGGTATATCTTGGTATGGTCCTCTTTGGGTCCAACTTGTTTGGGACTCTGTGCTTCCTGGACTTATATGTGTCTTTTTTTCAAATAAGTTTTCAATTTGTTGCTCTTCATCTTCTCCTTCCGGCATCCCTATGATTTGGACATTGGTACATTTAAAGTTGTCCCAGACATTCCTAATGCTCTCCTCATTTTTTCAATTCTTGTTTCTTCCTTCTGTCCTGAGTGAATGTTATTTCTTCTTTTTGTTTCAAATCATTGATTTGAATCCTGGCTTCCTTCCCATTACTGTTGGTTCCCTTTACGTTTTTCTTTATTTCACTTTGCATAACATGCACTTCTGTGTTTTGTGCCTGTACTCAATCACTTCTCTGAACATCCTCTGATCACCAATGTTTTGAACTCTGCATCCACTAGGTTGGCTATCTCCGTTCCTTTTTCTGGGGTTTTGTTCTTTCATTAGGGTCTTATTTCTTTGCCTCTTCAACTTGGCAGCCTCCCTGTGTTTGTTTCTGTGTATGAGGAAAGCTGCTTTGATTCCATGTCTTGGTAGTATAGCCTATGTAGAAGGTATCCTGTAAGGTCTGTGGCACAGCCTCCCCTGTCACCCAAGCTGGGTACTTAAGATGTCCCCTTTGTATGGGCTGAGTACACCATCCTCCTGTAGTTGAGCCTTAGTTGCTGTTGGCAGATCAATGAGAGGGATTTACCCAGGCCAGTCAGCTGCAAGAACTGGCTATGACCACTGGCCACCACCCTCCACCCTCCATGGAGGATCAGCTATGCAGGGGCAGGGTGGTGGAACTCCAATGAGGTCTGTAGCTGGTATGTAGCTGTCCTCTGGGTGCATGGGCCCTGGGATTTCCAGGGTGATGCGAGTCAAAGTCAGCCCCAGCCTGTGATTTGCCCAGGGCACTCTGCCTGAGATATAAAGCAATCTGAGATGACTGCTACTTGTGCACTCCTTAGCAATCCAAGGTGAAGCCAAGCTGTTAAATCTAAGTTGACTGCTGCTAATGTCAAGCCTGGAGCTCCCTGAAGTCAGCTGTGCTTGTTTCAGAGGATTAAGGAAGTTGTGAAGCGTAAGACCAGCCATTTATATGGAAAAGCAGCTTGGGTGGGCCTGTAAACTGGGTGGCATAGGGTCTCTGGATCTCCAACGCAGGTCAAACAGTGTTAGTCAGGTTGATGGAGTCTCAGATATGGTATAGCTTGATGGCTCTGTGGGGATAGGTTTAGCACAGGGACAGTGGCTTATGCTCACCTTGATGCCAGATACTTCAGTTCCTCCCTGTATACCACTAGAGCCTTTCAAGCTGCTACTCTGAGGCTAAAGTTCAGAGGGAGTGAGTCTATGTGAGTTTGTGTGTGGGTTCCTTAAGAGGAATTGCTTGGGGCTCCAGCAGTTTCTTCTACCAACTCAAGCCCTGCTGGTTTTTGCAGCCAGAAGTTATCTTCCTGGCACTGGATCCTTGGGCTGGGGTCCTGGTGTGGGGCTGGGACTCCTTGTTTCTAAGATATCCCTTCTGAATTTTTATCCACCATATGTGGCCAAGAACAGCCCATTCTGCATCTGCACCCCTCCTACTACCTATCTCAATGGGTGTGGTTTCCTTAATTCTGCAGTTGTCAGATCCAGTCAATTCGATTTCTGATAGTTTTGGCTAATGGCTGCTCTACATTTTTAGTTGTACTTTTGATGTGGTTGTGCAAAGAGATAAGCTATATCTCTTATGAAGATATGCCAATATCTTTATAAGGCATTTTCATAATGAGATTTGTATCTTAGTAATAAATCAAGGTTAATAAAAACCTTCAACTAAACTTTCCATAATTATCAGACCCAATCCAGCTACCGTTGTGTGTTAAAGGTTTAATTTTCTTAACCTCATAACCTGTTTTTAATGCAGGTTCTGCCAAACCGCTCTTGCATTTTGTTTTTTCCTCCTAACAAAGCAAATGTACATTTTTTCTATTATGAGCACACACATATATATATGGGGGGGGGTTAAAGATTTTATTCATTTTTTAGAGAGATAAGGGAGGGTGAAAAAAAGGTAAGAAACATCAATGTGTGGTTGCCTCTGGCCCAAAACCCAGGCATGTGCCCTGACTGGGTCCAATCAAACTACAACCCCTCAATTTGCAGGCCAGGGCATAATCCACTGAGCCATACTGGCCAGGGCAAAAGTGTATGTTTTTTTAAACAAAAATGTCATACAAGTACCCAAATATGAAACTAAAACCAGTTATGTTCCTCCTGACAAGGAATCATAAACAGGTGATATATTAAGAAACCACAGCCTTATCCACAGTCACAAAGACTTACTCTTATACATTGTTATAAAATAAGGTTGACTAAAACAATCCCTTTGTCAAAATTTCCATGTCAAAGGGGGACATGTTGATAACCTAGAAAAAGACACTATATTCATTAGCATGTCCAAACTATTGGGATAAATATAACTAATACATTAAAATTCTAAAACAAAAATTGTCAAATATTGAAATTATTTGACATTCTAGTCTCCAACTGTATATAATATGCTAATGAACTGAAATAATCAATTGGCCTCTTCAAAAAGGTTACACTTCTTTTTCTATAAGGAATAAGTCCTGCACAGTAAAAATCCTTTAAAATGTTCCCATTTATCAAATTTTTTCATATAATTTACATTTTAAGAATTCACTAGATTTTCCATTTACATCACATGAAATTATTTTACAAGGTCTGTTACCCTCTCAAGAGTATTTTATTTGTCATTTTTCACTTAAGTCATTATAATTAAATAACATCTTATTGGTTATAGATATACTCAATAGTACATAGAATAATTTTGTCACTCAATGAATATTTACTGAGTGACTACTACATGCTAAGGGTAAATAAGACAGTCCTTGCCTATCTGAAACTTATAGTCAGATAATACAAACGAATAATTCAGAGATAAATGTTAAGGTGAAAGCAAAAGATAGTGGGATAGAAAGTGACTGGGGAACAACTACTATACTCTAAAGAGATGACCTGAGAACTGAGAACTAGATAATGATAAGATTTACAGCAGAGACTTTCCAGGCAAAACAGAGAGCAAGTGCAAAAGCTCAAGATGAAAATGAACATGGTGTATTTGAGGGGGAAAAAGAAATAGAAAGCAGTGTCAGCTGGACCAAAGGAGATGCAGGATCGAGTGGTAGAACTATATAGGCCACAGATTTTATCAAACTGCAATGGGAAGCCAGTGGAAGATTATAAATAAAAGTGTCAGGATATAATATATCCTTTGAGAAGATCACTGTTGCTGCTATGTGAAGAATGAAATGTGAGGAGGAATAGTAGCAGATGATCGAGAACCACATCTTTTCTTCATATGGTTTTTTAGTTTTCTCTTCCTTTCTGTTCCCATTTCCATCACCTGATTGCTGATTCTTATATGTATCCTTCTACTACTATATGGGCTACTTCGGTAAGATCCAAACTAGAATCTTTGCTTCTACAGCAAGACTGTAAGAGTTCTGTCCAGAAAAAGTCCAGCCAATGATGATATAACAAGAAAGATCTTCATGGCGATGTAACCTAGCAACCAAGGAGAGTGGACTGGAATGTTCATGACCAGTGATGACTTCACTTACTAGTCTTGGGGATGGTAGGCATTGTTGGGTAAGCATGTGTACTATGCGGCCATGACATTCAAAATGACCAAGCAAGTAGCATAAATTTGCATTGAATTTTGCATTAAGCTTGAACATTCCTCCACAGGACTTATTTGGATGGTTCAGAAGACTTTTGGGGATGATGCAATGAGTGCAGCACAAATAAAAATGTGTCACAAACACTTCAAAGATGGTCAAGATTTTGATGAAAGTGACCCACCTCTGGAAGGCCTAAAATAAGCAGAACACCTGAGAATGTTGAATGTGTATGCTGCAATCAACAAAGATCAATGACTGACAGTGCAAGAACTAGAAGCTGATCTGGGGATTCCAAAAACAACTGTGTCCGAGATTTTGATGCAGGATCTTGGCATGAAACATATCATAGCAAAATTTGTTCCACAGCAGAAGGAACATCATGCGGCAATTGTTAATGACATGATTCAAACCACTACCAATGAACCAGGCTTCTTCAAGTAGGTCATAACCGAAGATGAATCATGGGTCTGTGGGTATGATCCAGAAACAAAGGTCCAGTCATCCCAAAGGAAGTTGCCTAGTTCTGTACACCTGAAGAAGGTGTGGCAAAGTTGCAGCAAGATCAAGACCATACTAACTGTTTTATTGGAAAGGTGTTGTCTATCATGAGCACACCCTTCCAGGCCAAACAATTAATGAACAGACGGACGTAGTTTGCTACAAGAGTGAACTAATGTTTGCATTTGCAGTAGCTTTTTTATAAAATTGCTGGTCAGCAATGGGTTAGTAAGGAGAACTACCTCAGATGTTTTTCCCTAGTCAGTTTAGAGATGCAATACAATGAAAATAGACCAAGTTATGGGCAACTAGTGATTGGCAGCTTCATCACAACAACACACCCACTCATACATCGTGTCTTGTGCAGAGCTTTTTGGCAAAACATCAAATCACCCAGGTGATTCAGCCCCTCTACAGCCCCAGATTCGTCACCCTGCAACTTATGGCTTCTCACAAAACTAAAATCACCTTTGAAAGGGAAGAGATTTCAAACAATGAAATTCAGGGAAATACACAAAAGATGGAGCAGCTGATGGATTTTGCAGGGTTTTTTGAACAGGTAAGAGATGCTTGGAGAACTGCATAAGGTCCCAAGATGCCTACTTTGAAGGGGATGGAAATGTCATTGTCCTACGTACAATGTTTCTTATATCTTGTACCTTCTTTGATAGATGTCTCTCTATTTTTCAAATTGCATGGCTGGATACTTTCTGTACAGACCTTGTACTGCTTTTGAAAATGCTTCGTCCATGTCTATCATTTGTTTCTAAACTCACTGATGCCAACAAAATAAACCCAAACTCCTTGGAGTCAGTAACATTCCACAATTTAATGTTAAACCACATTTTTCAGCCTCATTTCCCACTATTAATTTGAAAGACTCTGTTCTTCCCCTCAGTATAGTCTACTGACACTTTCCTAAACACAGCTTATGATGCCACCTTCCTGCTTCCATGGCTACCCACTTTTCCTTATTCTTTCCTTAGATTCAAACTCTATTTCTTCTTCATGGCTCAGCATGCAGTCTCCTTGATTAGACAGAGTAGTGGCTTTTTGACTATGACCAGCATTTTACAGCATATATACGCAAGTTTCACAATTCTACATTTAACTTTACTTCAAGCAGTGCACTTTGATATTTTCTATTCTCTCCCTTTTTCAACATGACTTACTAAAATGACTAAATAGACCACAACTGGGTTTCAACCTTTAGTTTGAAAATCAATTCAAGTGCACCTTTCTAGAATTCACTGGTAACTTAACCCTTAATTCCTGGTATTGAAAGACGAAACCTATAATTACCTAACTATAATGACCTTAACCTTAAGAACAGGATGGGGTCAGTATCTTATACTTCATGTTCTCTACCATGATGCCAATCACAGTATTTATTAATCATTATGGAAGAAAAAGACTGATAATAGACACAACTATCATATTTATGATCCAATAGGACTACAAATAGGTCTGTTCTGTGTTCCCATTGTCTTGTTTCAAATTGTAACTGTGCTGGTCAAAATGACTAGTTTTTAATAACACCTACAACTTTCTGGGTTTCTTCTTTATATAATTGTATAATATTATTGCATAGTGGGGGAACAGCATAAGTGCTACTCCATAAATGTTTATTTTCATCTTTGCTTCAGAAGTATGAGAAAGTCTCTATATGGAAGGTACCAATTACCGCCATTCATTGGACATGCTTTTCTGAAAAACACACAGGCACTTCTGCTCTGCCTAGGAAGGTGCTGTTAGTCCAGTATCATTCATTAGGCTTTCTAGCTTTGTCAAAACTGCAATAAGGGTGAGCCTTTTGTTTCAATGGAATGGCGGCTATTAAGGTTGGATGGCCTCTCCTGCCATCAGCACTAAGTTCCTTGAGCATTAAAGTTCTGTTAAAGTTGTTCTTTCAAAAACATCATAATTTTAATTAATAAAAAAACAAAAAACAATGAAGCAGTCTAAAAACTGCACTGATTTCTACTTGGGCAAAGGATCCAACATATAAGATATGCTAATGTAAATTCTTAATTCTTAAATCTCATAGATTTGTTCAATTTACTAGGCAATGATTTATAGTACAGGTTCCTGGGGAATACAGAACACCTTAGGGTACTGGGCTTCCCTTTTAGCTCTACCTTCTGAGTCTGTTATGGGTCCAAGGAGATAAGATGGGTACCTAAGTAACAAATGCTCTGAATCATCTGGAGTATTCTCAGTGTAACTGTCATGGTTTTAGGTGGAAATAAGCCCCTAGAACCTATTTTTAAAAAGAATCTTATTTTCTCTATCAGTCCTGAACCTACCTAAAGCTCCCTAATGGGCTGTTGGCATTTTGGGATAATTATGGACCAAGAACAAACTACTCTGGGCCTGCCAGACCCCAAATATCCACAATTAGGTTTCTAAGATTTGGTAATATGGACCACAACATTTGTTGGCTATTGTCTCAAGGACAGACCCAGGGCTTCAGCAATCTTGGGGTTTTGGTTGAGATAACCACCTATAATTATTGTCATTAACTTCACAGTTTAAAATCATCTACTCTAATTCTCACTGCACTGCCCCAGTAGAAAACACTAACTTAAAAGCAGCTTTATATGCAAGATTTCAGAACTGAGCTAACAAGAAAACAACTAACAAAAAAAACTTCTAACATTAATATATACATACAGCGGCAAAATTTCAAATATGAATTACTTTTAGGATTATTTTTTCAGAATGAAGATAAAAGTCAAACTGTCCTTTTGACAGTGAGTTACTTTCCTTATAAAAGCTTTACACTCAAAAGCAAATGAAAGGTAAAGCCAAAATTCTATTTATTTTAAGGGATGCCAAAGCTAGGTTAACTTTTTTCCTTTAAATATCAAATAAAAAATGATACCTTGAGAAAAAAAAAGAACCACTAAATAAAACTATGCGGGGGCTTTAAAATATAACAGCACAGGTTGCAAGCCAGATTTCCAGCCAGGTCCTTAGCTAGAGGCAGGTAAAAGGCAACCATCCATTGATGTCTCTCTCCCTCTCTGCCTCTCTCCCTTCCCCTCTCTCTGAAAATAAAATAAAATCTTTAAATTAAAAAAAAAATTGCTTCTTGGCCTTTTGGCTAAGATCAAGTGTAAAAAAAAAATTTAAAAATAGGCTGTTCCCTTATACAGCTCTTTAAAAAAAAATGTAGTAACAATAGAGGCTTATGTTTTAAAAATATTTCTTATATTTGCTTTCTTGCAAATTTAGCTGAAACACCCCCCCCCCTTTTTTTTTTTTTTTTTAATTATCATGTATTCATGAATAGTTTTGGGTTTTGCCAGATCACAGCCGGTAACTTCCCAGAGTGAAGTATAGGTTATTAAACTGGATTCTTCCTCTACCACGCGGCCTCTGACATATTATTCTACTAAGTAAGATTTAATTATGTTGACAAATACCCCTTTTAAAAACAAATTCATCTTGGAATGGTTAATTCTATATTACCTTTCAATTAAGCCTCAAGGAAGAGAGGATGGAAACAAAAAAAAAAAAAAAAAAGGAGGGAGAGAGAATAAATAATAAAAGGCTCTCTAGGACTATCAGAAGAGGACAGAAGAGGATGAGGAAACCATGCCTTAAGCGAGGTAGGAAACCAACCAGAAACTCTCAGACATAAGTAAAAGAACAAAATGCCTTCACTAGAGGTTTGTGTACAGTCCTGGAGATAAAAGCCATTGGATGTTATACCAGTGCCACAGACAGACACTAAACAACTTATAGGGTATATCAGAATTGATATGCAGAATGCATTAAACACTGTACTCAAGATTAAAACTCTATTCCAGTTTACTGAAGAGTCTCTTTACTCCAGTGTTTTTAAAAAAGCATTTTGCCAAGTTTCCCAGAAGGGTCTCCCAAGGACCACATGCAGGTGGGTGAAATAATTATAAAATCTACATGTCTATCAGTATTTAAAACATGTGGCCCTAAATATGTTCTAAAGTTCAATGTAAGGTTTTATTTCCCAAACCCTCAGAGCCATTATTTCCTTGTCTTGTTGCCACGTTTTTGTTTTTGTTTTTAGGATTTTATTCATTATTTTTAGAGAGTGGGGAGTGGGGAGAAAGGGGGAGAAACATCCATATATGGTTGCCTTTCACCTGCCTCCAGCTGGGGACCTGGCTGGAAACTTGGCTTGCAACCTAGGTATGTGCCCTGACTGGGAATTGAACCAGAGACACTCGGGTTTGCAGGCCGGTGTTCAATCCACTGACCCACACTAGCCAGAGCCAGCCATGTTTTAATTCGCCATAATATAAGGCAGGAAAGAAATTCTATGAAGTGAAAGGTTTCCTGCCAAACTGTTTTGTGACAAACTAGCAACCATCTTTGACTAAACCACTGAACTTTGCTCCACTTTTATCCTTTACTCAGTATTGAAGCCATCATCTACTATACATGTATTAAATGCTAGGAACAGGGGATGAAAAATGGGAACAACAAACCAAATAAAAATTGAACAAAACAGAATCCCTACCTTTGAGGCAATCAGTCATTTAGCAGAAAGAGACATAGGAACAGATAATACTACCTGATTAAGTTTTACAGTAGGAGATATGAACAGGACGTAGGGCAAATGAAGTGGTAAAAGCCACAACATAAGCCTGGAGGACTACGCTAAACCTGTTAAAGAGAACCTGACATTTAAATTAATCTGCCATAAGGCAGTTAGGCTAGCCAATCTGTAGGGTCCCTTCTATTAAAAAATAAAAATAAAAAATTTTTACAAATCCTGAAAGTTGAAAATCACAGAGACTTTTTTTTTTTTTTTGTAAAAAATGATTGGTACAGACAATTCCAGTTGGTTATTAACCTAATCTCTATCCAAAAGAGATTATTTATGCAATCCTCATTTTCTCTCCCAAACTTGTCTTCTTCCTATATTCCCTTTCTCAGTAAACAGTAATACTTAAAACCTCAAACGTAACCTTCCATAGAAGACTAATCACCAATTTCTATCAATTCTACTCCATACTATCTCTTTATTCTGTGTACTTCTATCTCCAATGGCCCCATCATCTCTTACCACGGAGGCTTCCAATAGCCTCCACAGTGTTCTTGTCTCTGAGATCCTCTCTCCCAATCAACCAGTCCTCACACTGCAGCCAAACTGATCTTTCCAAAACACAAATATGATCATGTGACAGCCCACATTAAAATCATTCAGCTGCCCTCTATTGTTCTCAGAAAAAAGTCCAAACTTGCCCTGACTGGTGAGCTCAGTTGGTTGTGTGTCATCCAGTAAAGCGACAGGTCACCAGTTTGATTCCTGGTCAGGGTACATGCCTGGGTTGCAGGTTCAGACCCTCGCTGGGGCACATGCCTAAGTTGCAGGTATGTCCCTGGTCTGGGAGCTTACATGCATGAGAGGCAACTGATCAATGTTTCTCTCCCTCTCTTTCTCCCTCCCTTCCCCTTTCTCTCAAAAATAAGTAAATAAAATCCATTAAAAAAAAAAAAAAGTCCAAACTCTTCAGCATAACTGGCAACCTCTGGCCTGGTTTGTCTCATGCTACAATCTTTTATACTCATACTAAAATTCTTGCAGTTTCTTCAATATATAGTGTTCACTCGCCATCCTCTGTAGTCTTAATGGATTCCCTCAAAAAAGAATCAAGTGACCCTCCAAAAATAACCTTTCAGGTTCTCCATATCTATACTCACCACACTATATATTTATTTATTTATTTATTATTTTAATTACCCATCTGTCTCCCCCAGGAAGCTCTAAATTCCTTAAGGGCTGAAACTATCTTACACATTCTTGTATTTCCTATGTAAAGCATTATGCCTGCCTGGCACTGACATGCAGTTCCTGCTTGATAAAGACTTGTTGAATGCATGAATAAATGAACAAATTGCAGAGAAAGAGGAATTCAATGTTCTACAATTTGTCATACTATGTATTAGCTACTCTAAAGAAACCTAATCCTTTATGAAGACCATATTTAAGCCATGAGCATCTCACAATAAGCCTGTTTTCAGAGACAGAAGTAAAGAAAGCTAAATAAACCATAAAATCATATTCAAAGTGAACTTAAAAATGTATTTCCAGTTTGGATAGTGTAAGCTTACTATTTAAGTAATTTTTTTTTTAGAAAATACATATCTATCAGAATCATGATATACTATGCATTTTTTAAAAAACAGAACTATGCTCTGGCTGGTGGCACAGTGGATAAGGAGCCAAACTGTGAACCCAAAGGTCGTGGTTCAATCCCTAGCCAGGGCATGTAATCAGGTTGCAAGCCAGGTCTCCAGCCAGATCTGTACCTGTAGGCAGGTGAAAGGCAACCATATATTGATGTCTCTCTCCCTCTCTCCCTCCCCCTTCTCTCTAAAAATAAAATCTTTTTAAAAAATAAATAACCCTACATATGCATTATTATTTTCACAGATAAAATGCTGAGTTTGCCTTTTGAACATAAATGAAAGCTGCACCTCATTACTGACTCACCGATTCTTTTCCAGCTCATTGTGTGTAGACCTAAAAGGGAAAAAAAAAACAGCATTAGAGATGTTTTGCTCTATACAAAGGGGGATTAGTTTAGTTACTGCTATATCACATTCAATGAATTTATTTAACAATGACCAGACTTCTATAATCTCACTCATCAATAAGAAATAGTCTACATTCATTAGGACTGTTCATTTAGATACAGTGTTTTCAGTTAATAACCCTAAATACTCTGAAACTGGAGTTTCACTGTTCTTTCATTAAAATAAGTACATGTTCTTTTGCATATGTTAGTATCCCACATTTTTATTTGTAGACATTATGTCAGAAATTTTAATTCAAATATAATCTCATTTTTATTAAAAAAAAAAAAATGTATGCAATTCTATGTCCTCTTCCATCTCCACTTACTCTTAAACACAGTGTGAAAAAGTTTTGGCTACAGAAGATGAAATAGCCTTGCCTTACTGCTAAGTAAAACAGACAAATTCACGCCTTTCTGCCTTTTGTGTAAAATATAAACAAGAGAAAGTTATAAAAAAAAGGAAAATAACAACTAGAAAATACATTGAGAAAATCAAGGAACACATTTTTTAAAAGACTGTGAAGACTGACCTCGAAATACTAATAATGGTTGCTTTCTTTTTGTAACTTTCTTCCTTTTGCTCCATCTGTATTTGTTATAATACCACCTACTGAAGAAGCAAAGTGTCTGCTAAAGAGTGTGAACTACACAGTTAACATACATTATGTCATTTTATCCCCTAAAGAGCTCTTGTTTTATAAACAAGATTACTGAAGCTCAGAAAGGTTAAGAGAGATGTTTCTATCCCAAAAGTAACAGTAATAGCCAAAGCTCAAGCTCTTAAACCACCGGGTGACAAGCAATACTGAAGAGAAGTTAAGAGCACAGACTCTAAGGCCAGACTGCCTGAGTTCAAACAATGTGTGGCCTTGTTCAAGTCCCTTCATCTCGCTGTGAACTATGAACTAGGGAAAATAATAGTACTCGCCCTCATATTACTATTATAGGAATAAACAAGTTTACTTTAAACAGTAAAATATAATAAACTCTAAAGTTAGGTACTATTAGAATTATGTTATACAAGGTCTCTTGAATGAATGTATTATTCATTATTGAATGTATTATTACTTTTACAATAATTTAACATTAACAATGGAGGAATTTTATAAAGGAACATTTTAAGTTCCTGTCATTAGAACTAAAACTTTAATCATTTAATATAGTGTATTCTGGTTAATGTCAAATGCCTTCAGAATATTACATTACTGATGACTTTAATCTAATTTATTATTCCAATGGATGTTTAATAATCAAGTTTCTAAATTTTAACAAAGAGTATTCCCATCAGTTTTACAATTTTGTGGAAATTTTACCCAATTCTTAGTTCAAGTGCCAAAAGGCTTCTCTGAGTTATTGTCTCCTGTGTACCTTTTGCTTTCTTGGTGGTTTGATAAGATCCAAGTGACTGACACAGGATAAAAAAGACTGATGTTCATTTTCAAGAGATTATGTTAATAGAAGGACTTCAAAGGGGAAGAAGAGCGGGGAGGAGGAGGAGGAGGGGGAGGAGAAGGAGGAGAAGGAGGAGGAGGAGGGGGAGGAGGGGGAGGAGGGAAAAAGGGGGAAAATCTTGAAGATTCTTGAGTTCAGCCAAACCAAAGGCAATTCTGATGAAAGAAGCTATAAAAACATAGGAACTAGCATGGAAGAACCATGGGCATGGACAAGTGGGATTGACTTTGGTGGGGAGTGGGTGGGTGGGGAAGGGAACAGAGGGAAGGAAAAAGGGGATGGATGTAAGAAAACAATAAAATTAAAATAATAAAAAAAGAAGCTATAAAAACAGAACTTTTAATTTTACAGAGATTCAAGAGGTCAAAACCCAATAAATTATATTACAATTAAATCTCTATTACATTATAAGTGTAAAGGTTTTAATTTCTTTTTTTATTTGATTGAAATGTCAAAGTAAACCATTGTTAGTAAAACATTGTTAGAAGAGAAAAACAAAAAAATATCATTCGGAATTTGAATGGGTAATCAATAATAAAATTCTTCACTCCCCCTTAGTAAGTTTTGGTTTAATTGCCATTATCTGAGAAGAAAATTTAGAACAAGTAAAACAAAAACAATGAAATACAACAGTAAGTAATAAACAGAAACAATCTATTTAGAGAGAAATGGACTACGTACCATAAACCTAGTCTAAAGAGTCTGGCAATCCAATATAGGGCCATAAATACAAAAGATAATATACTCAAAGAAAACCAACTATTGAATTCCAATATTATGTTGAGCCTATTATCAAAGGAGTACCAAAAGAATATAATCTGACCCCCTGCTGTTAACAAAATTAAAACAGCAGGTCCTCCCAAACTCTCTCAGACTTTTCTTTATTATTTCATTTTTCTAAAAAAATAGAAAATGATAGCCCTGGCTGGTGGCTCAGTAGATAGGCGCCGGTCTGAGAACCCAAGGGTCACTGGTTCGATTCCCCAGTCAGGGCACATAAACAGATAGCAAGCCAGGTCTCCAGCCAAGTCCCCAGCTGGAGGCAGGTGAAAGTCACCCATACAGTGATGTTTGTCTCCCTTTCTTCCTCCTTCCCTGGCCTTCTCTCTAAAATTAATGAATAAAAAATGTTTTAAAGATAGAAAGTGATAGCTAAGAATATTAACTTTTTCACCAAAACAGGAAATGCATGCCATAGCAAGTTATACCTAGTGAAATTTAACAAGCTTTCCAAATACCAAGAAGCAAAAATGATTATAGATATGAATCTATAATCCATAATGTCATGCTCTTAACATTTTTAGAAAATGCATCAGTAGTGTTCACTCATATTTTGATGGCTTTTTTTTTTTCTGTAATCTCAAGTCCACAAATACTGAGTATCTTAAATGTTCAAGGCTGTCTTAGTCTGTGGGGAACAGAAATAGTCTTGCTAGTTGGTTAATTAAGATATATATATATGTGTGTGTAGAAATAATTCAAGGCAAAATAAATATATGAAGAAAGGTATAAAGTGTGGTGGGGATTTAAAGGAGGCAGAATTTACTTCCAAATAGGGTTATTCAGGAAAACTTTAGAGAAAGGTGGCATTTAGTATGGGGCTTAAGTGATAAGTACCTGTACTACTTACTGATGGGGAGACTGGACCTGGTAGAGTGGGGACATTCCAAGTGGAAAGGACAGCGTAAGCAAGACCCATGGTGTTAGAGGGGAAAATCCCAAGTTTAAATATTAACTCTCTTACACTAACTGTGTAACTTTGGACAAATTCTAACTTTGCTGCTTAACAGTTTCCTCATTTGTAAAACTGGAATAAAATCACATGCCTTAGCTAGGTTACTGAGAGAATCATGGTAAAAATATCCAGCATTAATAAGTACTTGGTGTTAGCCACTGCAAATACTCTTATTTTTAATAAGTATTATTAACTATTAAGTGTCTTACACGGGACAAATTGTCAGGTTCTCAGTAATACCTAGAATTAGCCCGGAAGTAAACAAACAACCATAATGATGAAAAATGAAACTGAAAAAGAAGACTGGTATTTTCATTATTCAGTCGGCTTTGAGGACAGTGTAAGATTTAGGGTATGACAGAAAGACACCTAACTGTGCACAGAGAAGATAATAATCCAGATAGTGCTGACACCAAATGAGTAATTGAACTTACCACATACTAGCACATTCACAAACAACCTCTTTGCTCTTCTGAACCTGCCACTGAAATATCCAATTGTGATAAATTCCTTGTAAGGTTGAGATGTTCTGAATAATCCATCTGGTTAACCCACACTTCTCCAAATAATATGCACATCTGAGACCAAACACTAATGAACTGCCTTTCTTTCACACATCCTTACTCTGAAGGCTTAACAACTTCCAAGGACAGAGCGAAAGACATTTCTACCATTTTACCACAGAATCACAGGTAATCTTTCTCACAAACAACATCCCTCTAAGAGAGACATGCTAATAACTCCCTACTTGACTGGGGGTCATTTTCTCAATCAGATCCATTACTTTCATTGACTACAACACAGCTCTAATGCATATACTTTTAATTCTTCAGGGTGTAGTTTGGTGGTAGTCAATGAAATGAAGCATGGAGTTGAAACTGCACAAAACAGTAAGGGTAGTGCCAACATGGAATGACAATAAAAGCCCCAATTCCTGGAATTAATCTTCACTTCTAGCAAAAGAAAAGACCTCTATCTTTGTTGAATTAATGAGACAAGTCGTAATTTATTAACATTTTTGTTTCACTAACTCCCTAATCCTAAAGTACCTAATGGATGTTGTCCTTCACATAATGAAAAGAACACATTCTATGAAGCCAAATGAGTATCTCCTAACTGTACCCTAAAGCTTATATACACATTTAAAAATTTTTTTTTTAAAAAAAAGGAAAGCATGGTGCAGTGGATAGGTGCCGGCCAGCAAATCCAAAGGTTGCTGGTTCAATTCCCAGACAGGGCAACATAGCCAGATTGCAAGCCAGGTCTCCAGCCAGATCTGTAGCTGGAGGCAGGTGAAAGGCAACCATACATTGATGTTTCTTTCCCTCCACCTTTCTCCCTTCCCCTCTCTCTGGAAATAATAAAATCTTAAAAAAAAAAAAAAAGAAGAAGAAGAAGAAAGCAGAAAACTTCATCTATATTAAAGAAAGGGTCTACAAAGTATACACCTGAAGGAGACTGAAAAAGAATTAGCAGAATAGTAAAACTTCTATTTATTCTTCTTCTTAAACTTGATCCTGTATTTATAAAATACCAGTACAGTAATACATGTATACAATGACAGGAAGGGAGAGAGGCAGAGAGGGAGAGAGAGAGAGATCAATGTATGATTGCCTTTCACCTGCTTCCAGCTATGGACCTGGCTAGAGACCTGGCTTGCAACCTGGTCTTGCACATATGCCCTGGCTGGGAACCAAACCAACAACCTTTGGGTTCGCAGGCCGGTGCCTTATTCACTGTGACACAAGCCAGGGCCCAGGATATGTTTTATTGCTAATGGTATAATAAAGTGATCAACAAAGTTTGAAGAACACTGTAACAGAAGAAAATCACATTTATTGCCAGTAATTTTTTCATAAAGGTAGTTTTGTACGTGTTTCTATCAAAGGTACATATTTTTAAGCTGGATTTACTGGGGTGACATTGGTACACAAAACCATATGGTTTCAAGTGTGCAACTCAATAAAATACCCGTACACTGCATTGTGAGCCCATTTACTCAAAGAAAGTATCTTGCTGTCCCCATTCTACCCCTTTGCCCATCTCTACCTAGCCCCAACAACCCTTTCCTCTGGCTACCACCAAAAGGTACTTATTTTTTAAAAATCATTAAAGAGAGTAAAATTTGACTATTGCAGACTTTTAAGAAAAAAATGCATCATAAGAAGTTTATTGCTTTTTAATATATATATACATGTTCATTGATTTTAGAAAAAGAGGGAGAGAAAGAGAAAAACATCGATGTGAGAGAGGAACATCAACTGGTTGACACCCACACATGCCTTGACTGGGGGACTGAACCACAACCTAAATATGTGCTCTCACCACGAACTGAACCCTAACTCTTTGATTTTGGGGGTGATGCTCCAATCAACTGGCTCACACAGGCCAGGGTAAAATTTATTGCTTTATTATCATAACAATGATAAAAACACATCACCACTACAATAACTGAGACCCTCAAAAAACAAATGTCTATAAGGATGCTTAAGAAAAACTAAAATCAAGCCCTGGCTGGTAGCACAGTGGTTAAGGTGCTGGCCTGTGAACCCAAAGGCCGCAGGTTTGATTCCCCAGCCAGGGCACATAACAAGGTTGCAAACCAGGTCTCTAATCAGGTCTGTGGCTGGAGGCAGGTGAAAAGCAACCATACATTGATGTCTCTCTCCCTCTCTGCCTCTCTCCCTTCCCCTCTTTCAAAAAATGATGAAATAAAATCTTAAAAAAAAAAAAAAAAACTAAAATCAATAAATTTTTCCTTCAATTTACATATCAAAGCTGAATATATGCATATCTTACAACAAAGAATTTCCACTAACAGGCATACACCAAACTAACGGGCTAATGTACATTCGCCAAAGCACATACGAAAGAATTCACATTCTTTTCACTAGCCCCAAACTGCAACAACTCAATACCCATCATTAGTGGAATGATTAAATTGTGGACTGTTCACATAATGTCACACTATAGAACACTGAGAGTGAAATATTATGCAACAACATGGATGAATCTTTGTAATTTCATCATAATGTTGAATGAAAGAAACTAGACACAAAAATACCTTCTGTGTAACTATATTCATATAAAGTTCAGCCCTGGCTGGTATGGCCCAGTGGATTGGTGTCAACCTGCCTACCCAAGGGTCACTGGTTCAATTCCCAGCCAGGGCACATAACCAGGTTGCAAGCCAGGTCTCCAGCCAGGTCCCCAGCTGGAGGCAGGTGAAAGGTAACCAACCATACATTGAAGTTTCTCTCCCTTTCTTCCTCCCTCCCTGCCCTTATCTCCAAAAATAATTAATAAAATCTTTAAATATATATATCAAATAAAGTTTAAAGTTGGCAAAATTAATTTATGTTATCAAAAGTCAAAATAGTAATTACCTCAGGAAGGGGGCAGCAGTAAATACAGTCAAGAGTGGCTTCTAAAAAGAGTCTGCAATATTCTATTTCTTTACCTTTGTGAAAACTCTTATCAGGCTGTATACTTAAGATTTGTATACTTTTCCATATGTACATTTTCAATAAACAGAAAAAAATAAAATTACATATAAAGTGATTTTTGTAAAAATCAATTCATTTTCAATTACAGCGAACACCCTAATTTAAGTCTCTGACAAGTCCTTTGGTGTACTGCATAAATATTCCTAAGTTATGCAATTTTAAAGCATAATTCTCAATAAATTTATAACTTATTCATACAGAATAAGTTTTCTAAGCACAATGGAATTAAATTAGAAATCAATAACATAACTAGAAAAAAATCACTATTTGGAAGATGTCACACATCAAAAAATGAATTGCAGAGAAATTAGAAAATTTCCTAAACTGAAAAATGAAAACACAACATATCAAAATCTGTTGGATGTAGCTAAATCAGTACTCATAGAAAAATGTTTAGCTTTGAATCCTTATGTTGCTGGAAGGGGAGCCCAGAATCAATGATCTGAGATTCCACCTTTAAAAGCTAGAGAAAGAAACAAACTGAACCAAAAGAAGTCAAGCAATGATTCTCAACTGTGGGCTATTTTGCACACCAGAAGACATTTGGTTATGTCTATAGACATTTTTGGTTAGCACAAGTAGGGAGATACTACTGGCATTTTGTAAGGACCAGCCACCGATGCTTCTAAGTATTTTATCATCCTCAAAACAAAATTACATGGCCTTAAACGTCAACAGTGCTGAGGATGAAAAACTCTAAAGTAGAGGAAAGAAATAATAATGCAAAGAACAGGAGTGAACAAAATAGAAAACAGGAAACAACAGAGTATATCAATGAACCTAAAAGCTCATTTTTAGAAACATCAGTAAAAATTGGTAAACTTCTTCTAAGACTGATTAAGAAAAAAAAAAGGCAAAAATTAATAATACGGACTTTCTGCCAAGATAGAGGTATAGGTAGACACACTGCGTCTCTCCCTACAACTAAGAAGGAATACTGTACACATATACCTCAAAACTAGAGACAGCCAGAAATTCAAAAAAATCAAGCTGTACAGAAGTCTAACAAACAAAGATATAAAGAAAAATTCAAGCAGACAGGTAGGAGGGATAGAGCTGAGACAAAAAGGATATGGTTTGGCAGCACAGTCTAGGGACACAGTGGCTGCAGCGGGACAACAGCAGTGGTTGGCCAGCAGAAAGTACACCCATTAAAATATAGTAGGAACAGGCCCTGACTGGTGGCACAGTGGATAAGGTACCAACGTGTGAACCCAAAGGTCGCTGGTTCGATTCCCAGTCAGGGCACATAACCAGGTTGCAAACCAGGTCTCCAGCCAGCTCTGTAGCTGGAGACAGATGAAAGGCAACCATACATTGAAGTCTCTCTCCCTTTCCCTCTCTCTAAAAAATAATAAAATCTTTTAAAATAGAAAAAAAAATAGTAGGAACAACTAGGGAGTACTCCTGGCACCAGACCAGATTGCGTAGCTTACAGTTCCAGCACTGAGGAGAAAATAGAGCCTCATTGCTTCTGACTGTGAAAACTAGTGGGTGTTGAGGTGGCAGAAGAAACTGCTGGTCTCTTGACAAAGTCCATTTGTTTAGAGGGCCCCACAGTCCTACAATGTCCACAGACCCACCCACTCTGGGAACCAAAGCCACACCAACAGCTAGAGAGACTTCCAGTCCCATATGGGAAGCAGGAGAAGTGCCGAAAAAGGGGTGAGTGCTGAGCAAGCAGCATTTTTCCCTCTCAGACCCCTTACCCACATACAATGCCACAACGTGGTGCAATAGGTCCCCTGTACTAGCAAACTCCTAAGGTTCCATCCCTTGTAACATATCAGGCGCAACAGTTCTAAGATACAGAGGCAAACACAGGAGCCTGTCAAGTTGAGGAGACAGAGGACTATGGCACAAAAAAGGAAACAGATCAAGGTTCCAGTGGGAGAATTAAGTGATGAAGAGACAGTCACCCTAACAACCAAGGAGACAGACAACCTAACAGATGCAGAGTTCAAAATGCTGGTTCTAAGATGCTCACAGACTTGACTAATATGCTTAAGTATGGCAAACACAAAAGGTGAAAAGTAAAATCTATGCTAGTGAAATGAAGGAAAATTCACATAAAACCAAGGCCCTGGCTGGTGGCACCAACCAGGCACCAGCCTGGGAACCCAAAGGTCACTGGTTCAATTCCCAGCCAGGGCACATAACCAGATTGCAATCCAGGTCTCCAGCCAGGTTCGTGGCTGGAGACAGGTGAAAGGCAACCATACACTGATATTTCTTTCCCTTTCTTCCTCCCTCCCTTCCCCTGTCTCTGGAAATAATAATATCTTAAAAAAAAACGAACAAACAAACAAACAAAAAAACCCAATGGTAAAGGGAAGGAAACCAGGGTTCAAATCAATGATTTGGAATACAAGAAAGAAATAAAGTCAACCAGTACAGAATGAGGAAACAAAAACTAAAAAAAACAAGGAAGCCCTGGCTGGTGGCTCAGTGGATGCCAGCTGGCAAACCCAAAGGTCACTGGTTCGATTCCCAGCCAGGGCACATAACCAGGTTGCAAGCCAGGTCTCCAGCCAGGTCCGTAGGTGGAAGCAGATGAAAGGCAACAATACACTGATGTTTCTCTTCCTTTCTTTCTCCCTTCCTGCCCTTGTCTCTAAAAATAATGAATAATATCTTTTTTTAAAAAAGAAAAGAAAAAAATGAGGAGAGGCTTAACAACCTCTGGAACACTTTAAACTTGCCAACATCTGAATCATAGGGGTGCCAGAAGGGGAAGAGGAAGAGCAAGAAACTTAAAACTTGTGTGAAAAAATAATGAAGGAAAGCTTCCCAATTTGGTGCAGTAAATAGATATACAAGTTTAGGAAGCATAGTGTCCCAAACAAGCTAGGCCCAAAGAGGACCACACAAAGGCACATCATAATTAAAATGCCAACGGTTAAAGATAGAGAATCTTAAAAATAGCAAGAGAAAGAAGAAAGTTACCTACAAGTGCTTCCTATAAGACTATCAGTTGATTTCTCAAAAGAAAGTTTGCAGGCAAGAAGGGAATGACAAGAAATATTCAAAGTGATGAAAAGCAAGGACCTACAACCTAGATGACTCTATCCTGCAAAGCTATCATTTAGAACAGAAAGGCAGATGAAGTGCTTCCCAGACAAGGTAAAGCTAAAGGAGTTCATCATCACCAAGTCAATATTATATGGAACATTAAAGGGGCTTACTTAAGAAAAATAAGAGCAAAACTATGAACATTATTTGGGGGAGAGAGGGTAGGTGAGGAAAGGGACAGAGGGGAGGAAAAAGGGGATGTAATACAACAATAAAACTAAATTATTATTATTTTAACTATGAACATTAAAATGACAACAAACTCACAACTATGAACAACAAAATCTAAAAACAAAAACAAACAACCAGAATGAATCAGAATCATAGATATGGAGATCTTTGGGAAGGTTATCAGCTGGGAGGGGGAAGGGGGAGAAATTCGGAAATGGTGCAGAGATTAGGAAACGTAATTGGTGGGGACAAGATAGACAGGGGGAAGTTAGAATAATATAGGACAGCCTTGTCTGGTAGCACAGTGAGTAAGGCACCAGCCTGCAAACCCAAAGGTTGCTGGTTCGATTCCCCAGCCAGGGCACATAATCAGGTTGCAAACCAGGTCTCCAGGCAGGTCTGTGGCTGGAGGCAGGTGAAAGGCAACTATACACTGACATTTCCTCTCTCCCTCTCTGCCTCCTCCCTTCCTCTCTCTGGAAATAATAAATAAAATCTTTAAAAAACAAAAACAAAAAACCTAATGACCTAATGTAACCTGGGCTTTGTGCTTTGACTTGATGATCAGTTTTTTAGTTGGCATGCCTTTTTGTGTGTTTATTTGAAATCATATGCCTTTTGTCTGGAACCCTACCTTGCCTGTCACCAGGCAGATTTCTCAGGATATGTCCCTGGTCTCAGCCTAGGTGAGATGCATACAAATTCTAAAGGCTCCCTACAAAGTTGCAGGGAAAGTGGTAAGGCTGTGAACCCAAGGGTCGCTTGTTTGATTACCAGCTAGGCACATGGCCGGGTTGCAGGCCAGGTGTCCAGCCAGGTTTGTAGCTGGAGACAGGTGAAAGGCAACCATACATTGATGTTTCTCTCCCCTCCTGCTGCTTTCCCTTCCCCTCTCTCTGAAAATAATAAATAAAAATCTTTAAAATTAAAAAAAAAAAAATAATATAGGAAAGGGTGAAATCAGGGAACTTATATTCATGACCCATGGACATGAACTAAGGGGGAAAGGGATTATGGGAAGGAAGGAGGACCCTGGATGAAAGGGAGCAAAAGGAAAAGAAATTGGGACAACTGTAACAGCATAATCAATAAACTATACCTTAGAAAATATGTAAAAATTTAAAAAATATGTATAAAAATAACCAATATCAAGAGCAAAAGGACACATCACTATAGGTCCTACACATTAAAAGAATGATTAGAGAATACTATGAACAACTTTATGCCAATAAAGTCAACAACTTAGATGAAATAAATTCTTTAAAAATACAAATTATTAAAACTGACCAAAAAAAAGTTGAATAGATTTGCATCTGTTGAAGAAATTAAATTTATAATCCAAAAGCCTCCTACAAAGGAAACTCCAGACCAGAATTGTTTTTTTTTTTTTTTTTTTTCTTTTTAAAGATTTTATTTATTATTTTTAGAGAGAGACAGAGAGGGAGAGAGATATCAATGTATGGTTGCTTTTCACCTGCCTCCAGCTACGGACCTTGCTTGCAACCCGATTATGTGCCCTGGCTGGGAATTGAACCAGTGACCTTTGGGTTTGCACACTGATGCCTTATCCACTGTGCCACCAGCCAGGGCTGAAGTATAATAGAAATAGTATAAAATTCACCCATTTTAAGTGTACAGTTCAACGAGCTCCAATAAATTCATAGTTGTGTAACCATTACCACAATCCAATTTTAGAACACTTCCGTCATCCCAAAAGTTCCCTCCTGTGCATTTGCACTCTATTTCCACTCCCACTCCCTAGCCCACCACTGGTCTGCTTTCTATCTCTATAGTCTTGCCTTTTTTAATAAACCTCATATAATGAAGTCATATATCATGTATCTGACTGTTTACATAATGTTTTTGTGGTTCACTCATTTTGTTATGTGTATGAGTAGTCTGTTTCTTTTTATTGCTGGGTAGTATTCCACTGTGTAAATATATAGTGATATATTTTATTTATCCATTTGTGAGCTGATGGACGTTCCAATTGTTTCCAGCTTATGGTGACTATGAATAATGCTATGTAACTATTCACATTCAAGCCTTTTCTGTGGACAAGAATAAGAGATCTTCATCTTATAAGACAATGCCTCACACTTATTACACTTGACCATTAAGATCCAAGTTATTTTTCACACTTACGAAAATGGTCAACAGTATTAGGCATATGCTGGTACTTAATAAATGAGTATTAAATTCCTACTGATAGTTAAATGTTTGTTGGAAGAATAAAAGAAACACATTGGTCAGCTATTTCTGATAATATTAACTTCAAATGCTGAAAAAAACAAACATAACTCTCTCTAATGAATGTACCTGCTATAAATAAACTGACAATGAGAAAAAAATATTAAACACCCCTGGATTTGTTTTACACAAAGCCATCAATTAAACTTTAGTTTCAGTAAGAGCCTTCTCAACATATGTCAACATTTCACTAAAAAATACTTTCAGATTGATGTGACTGACCTCAAAGTATTTAGATATTCATTCAATTAATAAGTATTTATTAAGTATGAAGTCCTTGACCTTCTGTAACTCACATTTCATCATACACTTTTTGTAAATAGATAGATATAGATAAAGCAAAATTTACTTAGAAAATTACAACTATATACACTATACACTATGGCACTATATCTTTACATTGTTAATTATGTTAACTTAATTTACATATATTTTTAAATGTTTCAACTTTATAGAGATAAATCATTTTGTTTCTTTAAATAGAGAATTAAATATAGTACTTATTAATAAATCCATTAAAATATTAGATTTTGAGCTTTTTGTAATTCCCTGATAAACAAGGATTCTATAGAAAGGGAGAGTCAAATACTTCTTTTTTACTTACAGTGCTATTTCCAGGAATTTAAACTGCCTTCCAAAGGACAACTGACCGGGTAACATGTTAAAATGATAAATACACCAAACAGTTTTAAAGCCAGGCCTAGTAGTCTGCATTTTAAATTCTAACTTATGTGCATTAACTGCTACCAACAAGACTACAGAAAAAATCCCAAAGGACTCAGTATTAATCACAATATATAGTCCAGAGTTTTTGTGGAGACTGAATATCACTTTTATTGTTATTCATATAGAAGATATATACTATCACACAGAACTATGGTGATCAAAATTAAAAACCTGAAAATTCACATTTCTTCTTATACCAAGGCAAACTAGTTACACTTTGCTCACTATAGTTGCTTTTATTGCATAAAAGGCTCTTTACAGTTCCTCAAAAAGAATCCTATTATTGCCCCTTTCTAATTAATCAAAACAAGAATAAAGGAAAATCAGTTGCGTTATCAAAATATATGACTAAAGACTAAAATTATATTCTTTTATAATTAAAAAATGCTCATTCCGAATGGCTTCAAAGGTCTCATCATGTGGCCTCTACAAATGGTGTTCAGTGTTCTCAAAAGGTTAACAAAAATATTTCCTGTGATAAACAAAGGCAAGGATATAAATACCAACCTTTTATCCAACGTCATAAAAATAAACATAAAATCCATTAACACTTCCCCCTGAAATGTATGCAGTAACATTAATAATAAACAATATTACCCTGGCTGATAGTACAGTGGATAAGGTGCCAGCCTACGAACCCAAAGGTTGCTGGTTCGATTCTCCAGCCAGGGCACATAACCAGGTTGCAAGTCAGGTCTCCAGTCAGGTCTGTAGCTGGAGGCAGGTGAAAGGCATCCCATACTTTGATCTTTCTCTCCCTCTCTGCCTCTCTCCCTCTCTCTTTGGAAACAATAAGTAAAATCTTTAAAAAAAAAAAAACAGTATTATCTACTAAACCAAAAAATTAGAAATTAAGAAATTAACTTACTTAATTGTAAGAAATAATTACTTCGATTTTTAAAAAAAGAGAACCAAACAAGGAATTTCACTCAAATACCAAGTCAGGGAATGCCCATTATCTCCTTGAACACATGGTCAAGTTAATCAGTGAACAGGTATATTCTATGAATCTGTAGTACTTCTTCAATAACCTACTGTAATCTTTTTCTATAAACTTAAATAATTTATTCTGTACTATCAGCTAAAAAATAAAAATGGCCCTGTTACAACAAATAACTGACTTGCGTTATTTACCATTTTATAACAGTCATACCTTTCCAAATATACCATTAAGTTCACTCCTCTATGGTAGGGAAACAACTATAGTTAACAGTTATATGTAGATAGTGTAAGTTCCATGAATTTGGTTATTAATTATCTTTAAGAGAGCAGTTTCAATAGCTAGTAAAAACAGGAAGCAAATTGCAAAGGATGAAAAAGAATACTTATTGCTGGAAAGGCATTAAAGGAGAAGGTACACACCACACATATCAGACATTTAGCAGAGCAGAAAAGGTGAACACTAATGCATAAATTTCAGGTTAGAGACACTGAGTCTTAGTCTTTAAATACATGTATTATTACTAAGGACTGTTTGCTGATCCTAGAGAAAAACCTGAGGATTAGTTTCATCTAGTTCTACCTATGGAAGTCATTCTGGATACCAATCTAGTTTCCTCACCAAAAAGATAAAAAAATTTCACTTTACCTCACAGAATTGTTCTGAAACTCAATGAAATAATAATGTTCTTAAAGAGCTTTGCACACAAGTAGTGTATTACATGCAAGGTGTTACTATTATTAATGGAGATGAATCCTACCATTTGACACAACATTCTCATTCTTCATATTTATTCCAAGGATCTAGGTGGACAAATGCACAAAGTTATCTGTACAAAGATGTTCACAGTAGCCTTATTTGGAATGAAAAAAAAAATCCAAAATAACTTAAATGGCATCAATAGATGACTGACTTAACAAATCATGGTACATGCATGAAATAAAATATCATGCTATATTTTTAAGTGATTTAACAGAGGTGTATGAACAGGAAAAATTGTTCAGGATAAGTGAAAGCAAGATTGCAAAAGGTTCAACCCAAAGATCCCTCATAGAATCCTCTATTTTCCCTGTATTAAAAGCTCCTCACAACTTGAAAGAATATCTTTATGTTTACTTGATAATGTGTTTCCTTTATTTGATGGTAATAAAGATGATGTGCATACACGCAGAGAAGCAAAAACAATATGCCAGTATTTTAAAATGTAGGAAGCCAAAATGAAAAACAATCTACCAAAAAATAAATAAATAAAAAGGCAACCTCAAATTACATCAGCACTATTGACTTAAAATGGGGATCAGAAGTATATTTTGTCAAATCATACCATCAAACCTCTTTGATTATATTAGTATCTGGAAAACTGTCTTCACTTAAGAAATGAAAAGAATCAATCCGAAAGGAGGCAATGCTGTTTCATTTGTAAGGAGAAATTTAGAAGAGGAAGCTTTCTTCAGGTCAACAGTCTTGCCTAGTTAGAATGGAGTATACATAAACAAACAGCTTAAAATCCAGCTCGGTATTAAACTCAACCACCACCTACAGCTGTCCCGCTTGAGCAAATCACTTACTATCTCTAGGCCCCATGTGCTCAACCATAAAATGAATAATAATCTTACCTTCATAAAGAAGAGAATTATACCAAATGAAATCTAGAGCTCCCTTTTTATGTCTGTGATCTTCCACATCATACACTTAATATTCTGGCAAAAGGCCTCTCATCAAATAGAAGTAGTTATCCTACTGACTTAAAAGGCACAATCATGTAAGTCTCCTTCAAAAGGCACTTCACAGAGAAATACATCCTTAAGAACCCCAACAACAGCAAACTTATGCTTCAATGAAGCATTTAGTGGGAAGTCTGAGTTTGTTTAGAGGTATGTATATTTATATACATACATACATACATATATATATATATATATAAATATACAGTGTGTGTATCGAGAGAGGGACAGGGGTATGTGTATACATATATATATATATATATATATATATATATATGTGTGTGTGTGTGTGTGTGTGTGTATGCATATATATTTCTTAAGAAATTTTCATTTAAATTCAATTTTAGTGGAAGACAGAATATCACAGAACATATCACATAGGACTTTTAAATCACTCAACCTTTGGAAAACACTGGAGAACAATACTAACATCATTAAGAGTTTAACTGATACTAATTTCCACATTGTCCTAAAACTTTGGGCGTTTTCTATTGGACAAAGACCCAGAAACTATTTCTTAATATAGAAAATTTGAAAAATATAGAATAGTAGAAAGAAACTTCACAAAAAATAATAAGGCTTAATTAATTATCTTATGAACAAATAAGCACATGTTTAAGAATAAAAACAAGATACTCCAACAAATTAAGCGCAGAAGCAAATATAAAACCCAGCTATCTTCTATTAAGACAGACATTAAAGGTATTCATATTAAAAAAAAGGGGAGGGGGAGAGACTGAAAACAGAAGATATAACAAATCTCAAGTTACTTTCATTGGGGAAAAATCCTCTACAACTATCCTAGAAAAAGAATTCACAATCATCCCCGCAAAACACCCCAATAATCCCAAATTAGAAAGCCAAAAAATATATAAAGCTGAAAAATATAACAATGCATTAATTTCTTATCAAATAAGACTGAAACATTTCATTATTCTGTAGCTGAAGAATAAACTGATGCCACATAAGCAAAGTTGTTTTGCTTTGTTTTTTAGTGTCTTCAAATTTAGCAGGTAGAACTGAAATATTGCTGCTGTTATGAGATTATTTAGTACCCAAAAGATACCAAACAGAAATTGGTACTCACTACTTTCTAGATCACTTTAAAATAATGCAATTATTATGTATATGTCACAGGCACATACCAGTACTTACTGCCAATATTTGAAGACATATGGTTTTTTGCATACCCAAATTTTGATATTTTATTTTCATGACACAGGATGGCAATAAGTGTGCTTTAAAATTAATTGTAGCATTCTGTAAAACTGGTGGTTTGAAGATTTTTATTCTTCAAATATCAAATATTGTTGCTTTCCTCTCCAACTGTGTTATCATTCACATCTTTTAGAATACAAAGTAATCAACAAGTGTGCAAAAGCAAGAGTTGCATGTTCTTCCATCATTTGTCCTTTCCAGAGTCTAATACGGTACTCAACACAAAAGAGAAAGTCAGTTCCAACTCAGAACAGTCTACCTGGAATTTCAAAACCTTCAATTTTTAAGAAACATCTACTGTACATAGTGCACTGTGATACGTACTAGAGACAAAGACAAAGCTTTAAGAAGATATTCAAATCCCTGCCTTTGTGGAATTTTTAGCCCAATGAATAAGACAAGAATTATTCGAACAATCAGGTAAGTGTATTTCTACAAACCGTAAGAATGAAATATAAGGGTGCCATGAGGTATGTAAACATCTGATTTACTTTGGCAGATTAGGAAAAGCTTTCCTAAAGAAGTTATGATTGAGCTGAAGTTAGGGTGTTAGGAGAAATAACTTGGCGAGAGAGAAAGAAAAATTATTAGCCCTGGCTGATGGCTCAGTGGAGCCCTGGTTGATGGTCCAGTGGATAAGGCACCGGCCTGAAAACCCAAAGGTTGCTGGTTCGATTCCCAGCCAGGGCACATAACCAGGTTGCAAGCCAGGTCTCCAGCCAGGTCTGTAGCTAGAGGCAGGTGAAAGGCAACCATACATTGATGTCTCTCCCTCTCTGCCTCTCTCCCTTCCCCTCTGTCTAAAAATAATAAAATCTTTGAAAAAAAATTTATTCCTTGCAGAGAACAGAGTACGTGCAAAGATATAGGAGGAAACATGGTATACTGAAAGAAGACTAGCCAATATAACTCATCAGAATTATATTGGGGTAAGAGTGGTTGCAGGGATACTAGTCAGGAGGTTATGGCAGCTGTCCCAGTGAGAGATGATGGTATCATAGATTAGAAAGGTAGTAATAAAGATAGAAGGCAGATTGAAGAGATACTTAGGAGGAAATCAGTGTATTACACTGAAGACACAGAGTAATTAAGAGTTTTAAAGATGACAGATACTGAGATTTTTGCTCAGTTGTGAGACAAAACAGTCAAGAATCTGTGAATTTGAGTTTATCTGATGCTGTGCAATGAGCCAGATAGCACTTGTAGCCAGGTTCTCTAATGACAGTAACACCGCAAGGGTCATTTTTGGAAGTGGGCCAGGAGGCCATAACCAAGAATTCAGTGAAGTTGACCATGTATTTAAAAATAATTAACGCCCTGGCTGGTAGCACAGTGGATAAGGCACTGGCCTGAGAACCCAAAGGTCACTGGTTTGATTCCCCCGCCAGGGCACATAACCAGGTTGCAAGCCAGGTCTCCAGCCAAGTCCGTGGCTGAAGGCAGGTGAAAGGCAACCATACATTGATGTTTCTCTCCCTCTATCTCTGGAAATAAATACAATCTTAAAAAATAATAATAATTATATGAGATCTGTCCAGAAGGTATCCAGCCATGTAATATGAAAAAGAATCATTTATTGAAGAAGATACAAGGTACAAGAAACATTGTACATAGGAAGGACAATGACACTTCGGTTCTCCCTCAAAGAAGGCACATTAGGATCTCACAGTTATCCCAACCACCACGAGTTGCCTCGTCACATTTTCCTGAACCTCTTCCCTTTCAAAGGTGATTTTAGTTTTGGGAAAAGCCAAAAGTTGCAGGGTGCCAAATCTGGGCTGTTAGGTAGATAGGCTGAGTCACCTGGGTGATCTGATGTTTTGCAAAAAACTTCATGAGATATGTTGCATAAGCAGACGTGTTGTCATGATGAAGCTGCCGATCACCAGTGGCCCATAGCTGCAGCCTTCTGAATCATCCTGCACAGTTTCCAAGGAGGAATGCTCAAGCTTAACACAAAATTTCATGTAGTTTTGTTGCTCTACTCACTCAGTCATTTTGAATGCGAAAGTCACACCACATATATGCTCACTCGACTGCGTCTACTGCCCCAATTGACTACTACAGTGAAGTCATCATTGTTCATGCATGCACATTCCAGGCCATTCTCCTTGGCTACCAGGTTACATAAGATGTCACATAAACTGTTCTCATTAAATTAACAATGGCAGTACTTTTTCTGGACAGACCTCATATATTATTATATAACCCAAATGAAAATAAGAAGGATCCCAAATAATGAAGTATTGGGATTTTCAAGGTACAGGCTTATAACATCACATTATATCATTTATCTTCTCTCCTTTGTACTTGTGTAAAAACAAGATTTTAAGGCTTGGGGGAAAGGAAGAACAGAAATTTTTATAATATTGTGGGCCACGTAGCAACATAAATTTATAAAATGACATTTTATATCAAGAATCTTATTACCTGAGAATATCAGAAAAAAAGTCAAACAACATTATATATTAAGATGCTACCATGTCAGAGAAACAACTGTCATTTTATGACATACAAGACCAATATTCAAAATGCATTAACAGAAACAGCAACTTCAACATAGGTAGCTTTTTTTTTTTTTTTTTTTTTTTAAGATTTTATTTATTATTTCCAGAGAGAGAGGAAGGGAGAGAGGTGGAGAGGGAGAGAAATATCAATGTGTGGTTGCCTTTCACCTGCCTCCAGCCATGGACCTGGCTGGAGACCCTGGCTGGTGCCCTGGCTGGGGAATCGAACCAGCGACCTTTGGGTTCGCAGGCTGGTACCTCATCTACTGTGCTACCAGCCAGGGCTTAGGTGGCTTTTTAATCAGGAAAAAATCAAGACAGTATGTACTCTTCAACTCTATTCCTTTCCTTGATTTGGATAACTAATATAAATGAATATTTTTACAGGTCTTTCTTTTTGCTTTATGTAACCAGTATAATAAAATCTCTATTAAATCCAGTAATAGGCTTAAGACTAACAGAAAGTTTACATTTTCCCCCTTACAAATAAATGGACTAATAATACTATTTCCCGAGTATCCCAGTATTGGAATTTGATCTTTGGCTCCCCTGCTTCATGAAGCAGAAATTTTTTTTAAATAGTAAGGAGGAATAATTTCTAGTGTTTCACTTTAACATATTATTTTTTATCTATAGGCCCCAGCCTAAATCCCACACATGAGTAAATTGAGACAATATATTCTAAAATCTCAATCTTGATCTCTCTATTTATAGTCTCATGAAAAATTACCTTCCTTAGTCTTAGGTGGTCCAATGTACATGCAGTTATTTTTCCTTGGGTACTGTAAAAACATGGCATGTTTGTAGTTTAACAAATTTTCTGACATGCTATGTTATAATATATAGTAACTAACGCTATGGTTCCACATCTAATAGTAGAATCCTAATAGGAACACTAGAATGAAAGAGAAACAGCTCTTAGTCAAAACCCCAAGCTGAGCTGAGTATGAGTCAAATGACGAAGACTCATTAATGATCTGTAACATAATAGGTAGAATCGAGAAATGCACATTTGTTTATGTCTCTATAATCTTTGAGTTAATAAAAATGTCATGCCTTCAATGATGGGGTCATACAGTGAATAGCCAATACAGTAACTAATCTCTAAAAGTGTCAATATCCTGGCTGGTGGCTCAGTGGATAAGCACCCACCTGCAAACCCAAAGCTCACTGGGTCATTCCCAGTCAGGGCAATTCCCAGACCAGGTTGCAAGCAAGGTCTCCAGCCAGGTCCCCAGTTGGAGGCAGGTGAAAGGCAACCATACATTGATGTTTCTCTTCCTTTCTTTCTCCCTCCCTGACCTTCTCTCTAAAAATAATGAACAAAATCTTTTGATAAATAAATAAACAGAAGTGTCAATAAATCAAGTATCAAGAACATCAGGGAAGAAAGGACCTCAGGTAATATGTAATAGTCTACTCCCTACTTTTTACATATAAGAATAGTAAGGAGCCCTGGCTGGTAGCACAATGGATACTGCGAACCCAAAGGTCGCAGGTTCAATTCCCCAGCCAGAGCACATAACCAGGTTGCAAACCAGGTCTCCAGCCAGGTCTGTGGTTGGAAGCAGGTGGGAGGCAACCATACATTGATGTCTCTCTCCCTCTCTGCTTCTCTCCCTTCCCCTCTTTCTGAAAATAATGAAATAATGAAATAAAATCTTAAAAAGAATGGTAAGGGACAGAGAGAATATGCAATGAGATCATATACCTGATTTCTAGAAGATGAAAAGGGAATAAAAACTTATATTATAACAACCCAGGGATGGTGTCCTATCTGGTACTCTCCCCATGTCTCCAAATGTTTATAAAAAATTATTTTAAATCCACATGTAAATTGAAAAACCCATAAATTCCTGAATACAGGTCTTCATTGATGATACCTTCTCTATAAAGGGAAAGAAAACTTCAATTTTTTAGATGTTGAGTAACATACTACGTATTTTCATCCCAAACTTACCATACCACAACAAACCCTCTAGACCCACACATGCACATAAATATGGCATATAAAGCTTATGGCTAATTCTTTTTAAAATTAAGTTTAAAAATATGCATAATAATCTTAAAGAATAAAAGAAGCCCATAGAGGAAACATATAGCTTTAAAGATGAGTCAAAGAGAAAAGAGTGAATCCTAGTTTTGCTTCAGTGATGCCATAAATACAGAATAGGAATATCTAACCTTTTGAACTCCAAATGTGATCTATAGGACCTTTGGGTTTTCTGCATCAACTAGTAAGAGCCTCTAGTCCTGTTGTCTTCCTAAGTGACTACCCAGCTACCTTTCTGGAGTTCCCCAAAGCTTTTTTTTTTTTTTTAATTTAATTTTATTGTTGTTATATTACATCCATCCCCTTTTCCCCAAAGCTTTTAAGCAAACTTAAGTTACCCAGAGATTGCTCTATACCTGCCTCCAAAACCAATGTTTATAGTCTCTAGACAAAGCTTTGGGAATCAGAATACAAAGGTCTCAATTCCTTTCATCAGGAAAAAGGCAGTATCTGTTGATTTTATTTTAAGATGGCCTTTTGAAAACTTCATGAGATGACTTAAGATTTCACTGAAGAGACAGTCAGACACTATTAAAATTTTTTTGAAATGGAAGTCAACTATGTCTCAGAATATTCAGATAAGCATTGTCCAGGGATC
The DNA here is from genome assembly GCA_004026585.1 of Noctilio leporinus. NCBI lineage: Eukaryota > Metazoa > Chordata > Mammalia > Chiroptera > Noctilionidae > Noctilio > Noctilio leporinus. Next base: position 266,371 of record PVIW01001045.1, read on the forward strand.
TGTTCTAACTAAAAAGTAAGCATCTTTCCTTTTATTATATTTTTGCTTTAAAAGTTCCCTTACCACCGTGGCTGGTGTGGCTCAATGGACCAAAAGGGCTGGCCCGCAAGCTGAAGGGCAGCCAGTTTGATGCCCTATCCAGACACATGCCTGGGTTGCAAGCCAGGTCCCCAGTTAGGGGCATGCCAGAGGCAGCTGACTGATGTTTCTCTTAGACATCAATGTGTCTTTTCCCCCCTTCCCTTCTCTCCAAAACTAAGTAAAATCTTTGGGGTGGTGGGGGGTGTTCCCTTACCAATTCAATCTTTATCATTCAATACCATGTAAAACTTTAGGCAGGGTCTTCTCCTTCATCCCTAAACACAAACAGACCATGCCCACTAACTGTCTACTCTAATAACATTTCTGTTCCTTTAACAGAATCCTTAATTCTGCTTTATATCCTTCCTGAGATATTTCTGATTTTTAAAAATTACTGGATCATCCAAGTTCAAAGCTGGCCCAAGATTACTTTTAGCATTTAGCTACATGCATGGACACATGTTACAAAGCCTCTCAACCTATTGTCCCTCCAAATCATAGACCTCCCCCACTAATCCCAGCAAGAATTTCTTCGGTTGTCTTTCCAGATTCTATTCCTTCCCTTCCACACGAAGTCAGGTTAAGATTCCTAGCCTTTATTATTTTAAAAAGGCCAAATCCCCAGGGATGATGGTAAAGAAACCCATGTGACTTTCAGTGCTGCTCCAGACTTGGTATCAGAAGCCTGGCACATCCACCTGCGCGTGTGCCCCCTCCCTCCACCGTCCCTCCTGAACCTCCCCAGCTTGCTACCTGTTGGCAGTGCTGGTGTTGCTGCTCCCACTGCTGTGTTTCTGCGCCCGGCCCAACCTCCGTGGGGGCTTTGAGTGCTGCAGCCGGGGGCTCGGCATAGAAGGAAACGTTGAGGCGTAGCCATGTTCACACTCTAGAGAGAGAGCAAGGAAAAAACGCTCCGATAAGAGGCATGTCCCATGGACGCACAAATCTGAATACTGCAGAGTAACCGGGTACTGAAACAAAAGACAGCGAGGTGATGTTTTCCACTTTCTTTGGCTGAAAGATAAAATAATCTCCAGTCCTCACCGGGACACCGATCCTGTGACAATGCATGCAGACCCAACCACCCACCTGAAGGCGCAGGGATAGTTCCCTACATCAAGGAATTTATCCCCATACCAAATCCTTTCCTCAGGAACCCCTGACTTGAGCACCCCAACTGCTGAGCCTGGTTACCATTCACCTCAATCATCTCCCTTACTACGAAATTCCCCTCTTGCCTCAGCTCCCCCTGTTCCGCACGCCTCACACTGGGCCCCTTATTTTCCCGTTCTTAATTCAGTCACCCAGTCCTGGGAGGACACGTTCCCTCCTCATGCCACGGTTCCCACAGTTGCTACTCTGCACAGCCCGTCTCCTTCCACCTCCTTCGGTGCCCGTCCCTGAAGGAACCTGTCGCCACCCCGAGGTGCCCGAGGGTCCCCTTTCCCGCAGGGCGTCCTCCCCTGCCTTTCAGCAGGCGTTCCCTTCCTCCGCCCCCAGCCCCGCTCCCGCAGCGCCACCTGTGCCCGCCTTCCCTTCCTTCGGTCCCTCGGGTCTCCTTGCCCCGGTGCCGAGATCCACCCGCACCCTCAAGGGCCCCCTCCCACAGCGGCGGGTTCAGCTCCCGGGCTCTCGCCCCACCTCCTCCCTCCCTCACACCCACCGCCCGCACGGACACTCCGCGGGCACCTCCCCTCGCACAGGTGTGGCGGCTCGCAAACACGCGCACAGCCAGCCTCACAGGTGCACCCGCCCCCGTTTCCCTCACGACCACCTCCCCGCATGCACACACACTCCTCACACGCCTCTCCCATCACCCACGCACACCCCTCCTTTCACCACCGCCTCCTCGCACGAGCTCGGGGCGCACACTTCTTGCCCTCGACCCCCTCAGGTGCGCCTCCCCCCTCGCGCGCGCGCCCTCCGCACTGTGCACCGTCCTCAGCGCGCCCTCCCCTCCCACTCGCGAAGCCTCGTGCACGCAGCGTCCTCACACGGGCATCTCCCTTCCCGCACACACAGCCCTCCCCGCAAGCGCCCCTCCCCTCACACGCGCACACCCCTCCTCGCACTGCGCGCACGGAGCGGGCTGGGGCTCAGGTGGTGATGGAGGCGGTGGCGCACAGCCGTTACCTCGGTCCCGGCGCTCCAAAAACTCAGCCGCCTCCAGCAGGCGCTGCACGTTGATCATTCGCACCCGCTCCATGGGCACCGGGGTCGCTACCAGGGCCTCTCCGCGCTCCCTTCCCCGGCCGACAGGAGGCGCCGCAGCCGGTACAGTCCAGCACCGACCCGGGACATGCGCGGCGGGTGGGCAGGCCAGCACGGCCGCGACTCCGCACACCGTCCACCGTCCACCGCCCCTGCGCCCTCGCTGCGCCTGTCGCCCCTTTGCCCAGGTCGCGCAGCCAGCAGCCCGCGCGTGGTTTGTTTACCTCTCCGCGCGAGCACGGGGGAGGGGCGGGAGCAGCGCTACGGCCCGCCCCCTCCCGCCCCTTCCTCTGCCTCCTGGGAAATGTAGTCCCGCCCCCTCCTACTGCACGCCGGGAATTGTAGTGCGCACTTAGCTTTAGTGCTCTTGCGCTCTGCCGAATTTCGTTAGGGCCGCTGGGACCTGTAGTCCCGCTTGGCTTCTCTAGTCGGTAGAAAGACTAGTAAGTTGTCTGGACTGGTTCTGTCAGGGAAGGAGTTAAGCTCCCTGAGCGTCTACTCCCAGGAGATGTAGCATTCTTTTTTCGAAGTTCCAATCCTCCATCCTCTACTTTTTCATGTAACTTGTGTGCCTCAGTTTCTCCCTCTGCAAAATGTTCTGCTTGGACAGCACAAATAGACACACTTGGAAAGCCAAAATCAAGCTCTGGCTGGTGGCACAGTGGATAAGGTGCCAGCCTGTGAACCCAAAAGTCGCTGGTTCGGTTCCCAGCCAGACCATATAACCAGGTTGCAAGTCAGGTCTCCAACCAGGTCCAGAGCTGGAGGCAGGTGAAAAGCAATAATACATTGATGTCTCTCTCCCTTCCCCTCTCTCTCTAAATGTGGTAAGTAAAATTTTAACAAAAACAAACAAACCAAAATGGAGGGAAGATCCTATCAGAACCAGGAAGGGCTCAATAAGGCCCTTCCTTCCACCTCAGTTTCCATGCAAAGATAGGTGTTTTCTTTTTTTAATCTTATTTTTAAAAACTCCTTTCTCCTCCCCCAATCTCCCACTAGTTTTTAGAAAACCTCACTAGTGCTTCAAGGGAAGGATATAAGTCAGTTGGTAAGCGATTTGAAGCTGAAATCACACAGGGTCAGCTCAGATCCTGACTCTGCTACTTACACTAGCTGTGTGAACTTTTCAAGTCACATTTTTGTCATGTGTGAAATGTATCTACTTACTTCACTTATCTAAATGCTGAAGGCCTGTCATGTGCCAAGCACGGAACCAGACACAAAGTGTACCATAATGAGAGAAACAGACACAGACCCTGCTCTCAAGGAGTGTATAGTCAGTAGGGTTTCCTTTAAAGATTAAATAAAAATAATTCTAGCACTTAGTTCATGACCTAATAAATGGAAGATATGATGATTGTTTTCCAAAGAGATAGAACTGAAAGCAGTGGTTAAACAACTGCTGGGACCACATTAAAAGTCAGTCTTCACTGTCTCTTTCCAAGTCCTCAAGCTAACAAGACCTCAAAATCTAGCTCACAGTTCCTCAGCCTCAGCATTATTGACATTTGGGGGTGACTAATTCCTTTGGGAGATGGGAGAGGGCGATCTGTGCATTGTGGGACGTTCAGCAACATATCCGGGCCTCTACCACCTGGATGCCAGAAGCACACCACCAGCCCTCACAGCATGACATCCAAAAATGTCTACAGACCTTGCCAAATGTCTTGAGGCACAAAATCACCTCTGTTTGAGAACCACTTACCTAGAGAGAGAAAAGGCAAGAAGGTCATAAATGTTAAATGCTCTAGAGCCAAGTTGGGAATTTTGTAAGCATCCATAACTTTCTCCCACTTTGTTTATTTTAACCTGCTGGTGGACATCCAAAATAACAGGGAACTCCAGGTGAGGAGAGAAATTCCAGTGGCTACTACAGAAAATACCATCTCAGGATGAAAATCTTACTCTCAAAAATGTCATGGACTTCATACTGTATGTTAATACTCTCTTTTTTCAAAGTAAGCAAGCTTTCCAGTGAGGTCAAAAACTGCAATATTCTGCGAGCCCTTTTAAATATTACACTTGGCACCACATTTAAGAACCAAATGGATGTTCCATCGAGTGCAGGGAGACTCAAAATGAGAGGTGTTCACAAGCCACAGAAGAATTACTTTTTTTTTTTTTTTTGTAGAGGCTTTAAAAACAGGGACTATGCTTTTTCAGCTGTTGGCTAGATTGTTTCAGATCTGGGTTTTCCCACTGGTTGTTAGGAATAACCAATCTCCACACCCAGAAGGAACATGTTGGGTAAAGAAAAATAGAGTAATTAAAAAGAAGATATCTATTCACTCAGGACATCTGTTGGTTGAGGGTAGACATTACTAGGTTGAAAGTTAGCTTCTCCTACTTGTAGAACCACTTCAAGCTTTAGATTCCAAATTGCCAAGAGCTACCTGAAGAACTTACAAGAGATAGGTTATGACAACTAAAAGTCTACCCAGTGGTAGGTAAATCATATAAAATGCAATCAAGAAAAAAAGTACAAACTGAAAACACACATGGGTTTAAATCCATAGATCACAGGTTCTACTAGGTTATTAAGAGAGAGTGGACGTACAGTGCATATGCCTGGACTTTCTCAGTTGACCTTCAGCCACATTAACCAGCCCTCCTCCTTTTTAGTTTTCTGAAGTTTTTAAGATTTTATTAATTTTTATTAATAAGTGAGGGAGAAAGAGAGGAAGAGGAATATCAGTTGGCTTCCTATCGCATGCTTCCAACTGAGGTCGTGGCCCATAACCCAGACATGTGCCCTGACTGGGAATCGAACCTTCAACCTTTGGGTTTGCAGGCCAGCGCTCAACCGATTGAGCCACACCAGCCATGCTCTTTCTGAAAATTTTGTTACTTACATTGGGGGGGAAATCAGTTTTTTCCAGTTGAAACATACTGGAAATTTCAGTTAGCCTAGAAAGAATAATTATTACTGGAAATTTTCTAAGGTAAGATACACCCCTGGTTGGTTTGGCTTAGTGAATTAAGTGCTGGCCTGTCACTGACTCAATTTCCTGGTCGGGGCAGGTGCCTGGGTTGTGGGCTGGGTCCTCGGTTGGGGATGCGTGAGAGGCAAACCACACATTGATGTTTCTCTTCCTCTCTTTCTGCCTCCCTTCCCCTCTCTCTAAAAATAAAATCTAATTTTTAAAGAAAAGTAAGCTACATAAGGATTAAGCTGGATCCTACATTTCTGTAATGATTTTTAATAATCTTAAGGAAATTATATAAAAAGTATGAAATAATAGAAACATGCAGATAAACTAAAAGTCACAATATAACTCTATATTCTTATTTATTTATTTATTTTTGTATAGTTTTCAAAATAGGTGATTATGTATAAACCAGGTAAACTTTTGCTTTGCACCAGCTCCTTTTTTAGGACCATGGCCAAGAGGGAGATGAAGCAATGGAAAGTTTGGGTGAGAGTCACCCAAGGGCCACCTGCATACACTAAACAAGTGACATGATGGTGTTGGTGGTAAGTGGACCATGTTATGGGCTGGTTTATGTATAGCAATATCTAGCCCTTTCTAACAGCAATTGAAGGTGCTGTTTCCATCTCCCTGCTCTGGATAACTCTGAATTTCTTGCTTGGACATTGGCCTCAAGGGTCTCCTACAAAGCACAAAGCTTGGGGCTCTAGCCTCAGGAGAGTGATGCCACCCAGAAATCATCCCTCGGTATCAGTCCCAACCTAAAGAACCCAGAGGCAGCCATGACCTTTCTTTTGCTCACATGCATTTGTTTGCATGAGGAAAAGGCATGGCTTCCAAAGTCTACTGACAACAGGAATCGTAACTCCAGTCTCTGGTTCTGACATATCCTGAAAGTAGTTTTCTCGTGAAGTCTCACTAAAGATGGAAAAAGTCCCCCAGAGTCCCCCAGGCCTGTAACAAACACAGCCTGAGGGGGATAATCTGCCTTCCGGAGAAAGCAGGCAAAGCTCTGTTCTCAGGGGTCCCTTCCTTGCGCAGTTTACTCAGTGCAGATTTTCAGATGATTTATAGCACAGTCATGAACAATGGAGGAGGCTGGTCTGTGTCATATCTTTTATGCAGATAGAAAGAGATCAAAAAAAGGGAAAGGGCCATGAGGTGAAAGTCGCTGTGTTGGTGACATCTGGGGCTTAAGAGAACTTCCCTGAAACTGCAAGGTGCTTGCTGCGCAGGGCACGGTTTTCTGCAATTATCTTTAAGAAAGAGGGTTTCAAGTAATCAATATTGGGGACAGGGGATAGGTGACTCCTGAGCTCATACATGAGGACCATAACAGTTATACGTCTTTCCATCCCCCACCCCAAAATGGCAAATGCAAGCCTCCTCTCCTCTCCTCCCCTTAGAGCCCAGAAACGTGAAGAGCAGCAGAAAACCTTTCCCTCCACCCAGTGAGTCAGCCTTGCCTAACTTCATGCGTAAGCTCTCCTCAAGTCAGCAGCAGCTCAGAGCTGCAGGTCTGTGAGCAGCCGAGATAAATTTGGGTCTAGAAAGGATGACGTAATGCTAAACCCAAGAGGTAGTTGCTGCATCCCAGAGCTCCAGTCGCCAGGGCTGTCGGCTGACATCCCAACCACAGGGAAAAATACCAAATGATCTAGGTGCCTGAGGTGGGGAGAAAGGGACAGAAAAGACAAGGAGGTGGGAGGAAACAGCAGGGAAAGGCAGTTATCAACCTGAGCTCGCTGAATATGTAAGTTTGTTGTTTTTTAACTTCAGTTTTCTGGTGAGATCAGGCCACTGGCAGAGGCTCAGACAGCTGCACTTGACTTGCATCCTGGCCTATCTCTCTCTCTCTCTCTCTCTTTTCTAATTAAAAAAAAATTTTTTTTAGCCCTGGCTGGTGGCACAGTGGATAGGGTGCCAGCCTGCAAATCCAAAGGTCGCTGGTTCGATTCCCAGCCAGGGCACATAACCAGGTTGCAAGCCAGGTTTCCAGCCAGGTCCATAGTTGGAGGCAGGTGAAAGGCAACCATACATTGATGTCTGTCTCCCTCCCTCTCTGCCTCTCTCCCTTCCCCTCTCTCTAAAGATAATAAATAAAATATTTAAAATAAAATAAAAATAACTTAATATATTGAAAAAAAGAGAAAGAGAGTGAATCATTGATCCATGGCTCCACCCATCCATGCATTCACCAGCTGACTCCTGTATGTGCCCCAGGGATTGAACCCCCAACCCTGACACATCAGGATGTTCCAAAAAACTGAGCTAACTGGCCAGGGCAAAAAGGGCTTCTTACATTTCATTAAATGGGCCTTATGTAATAAGCAGCCTATTTTAGTGATTATAATGGATTGGTTATTTGTTAGCCTCTCAAATGTCCCTTCTTTTGCGCATTAATTTTGATCCAAGAAATCTGCATTGGATCAATTATTCACATCTAAGAGGCTTATTTACCGTGGAGCACCCCACTTGGGGGCACAACTGATAAGGTATTTGGGAGGATTTTGCTAGGTCCATGCCAAATTAATATTCCCCCAAATAGTATTTCATGGTTTATCTCATAGAAGTATGTATTATTAAGCTTATTGTTCAATCCATTCTTTATTTTTCAGATGGGAAAACAGGCTCCAAGAGGAATAGTAACTTACCCAAGGCCACACCGCTATCAAACAAAAGTTACAGACTTTTTTGCCTTGTGCTCTCTACCCATTTCCATAATTGTTTTTCTAGTTGATTGATGTTTCTAAAAATATGTAAAAAAATGGAGTGAGTTTTCTGGTCTTTTAAATTTGTGGGGCCCCGCTCCTCCTTGAAATATCAAGATCAAGTTACATTCCAAAGGTATCCAAGGCCTGTGCTTTTGTTTGCTGTTCAAGGTTCCTTTGTCCCTAAGGAAAGGATGGCGGTAGAATCAACTCCCCTGCCGGTGATGACCACAAGCCATGGGCTAAACCTCACTCTATACGCCACTTTATTTAAAAGACCACCACAGGTAAATAATCTTTGTTGTATGGAAGTAATGTAGTTTCCTTCATTACAGATGCCTCCCAAGTACTTTTTTCAAGTTACATTTCATTATTTGTTGCAGTAGCCACATATTACTCTCCTCTAATGTGTGCTTATAATCATTTATAGTAGTAGATTTTATGACTTGCAGCCATCGCTGGCATATAGCCTGGTCAGCCATGGTATGTTATTCTTCTGAAACATGGATCATTCCAGGAGTTAGTATTTTGTTTAGAATCTATATTCAAATGTTACACATTTTTGTGTGTATGTGTGTGGCATTTATTGGATTTTGAATGCACTGACCTGTTCAAAGTTACATAAAATGATTTTAAACCTTTAAAAAAAAAAAGGTGGCTAGAGGCGGCCCCTGCTGCTAAGAGGATGCCCCACATTCCGGCCACGGCCCTGGGTAAACCCTCCATCCCCTGCCAGGAGCCTGCCTAGAGTTGCCCTGCCCCCACCTCTTGGCATCACCACTCCCTTCAAGGCAGCAGACACTCCTCCAAGTTACTCTTAAGCCCAGCCAGGCTCTGGACATTAAATCACACACCCTGCCCTGTTGCCTTGTGTCTGAGTCTCAGGTGCACCATTAAGAATAAGAACACCAGGTCCTGGCCTACTCAAGGACATTGGTGATCTTTGCATCTCTCCCAACTCTAGCACTCTGTTTCTAGGACTCTGGGATTCTCCAATGATCCTAGAATAATATGTCTCCATTTGCCTTCTAGTTATCATGTAATGAGAGCCAACTATGTGCATGGTGCTGCTCCTACAGTCAGTTCATGCAATTATTCTTCAGCATGCCTTTGAGATTCCCGTTTCACAGATGAGGTCCAGAAAGAGTAAGTGATTTGCCTGGGATCACATGGATAGTGAACAGATTCAAACCTGGAGTTTCTAACTCTGGGACCCCACAGCGTACATCAGGGCATGTTCAACTGGACAAGATCAAATGAAATTACGGCAGTAGTCTCTACCAGGGGTGATATTACCCCCCTAGAAGGCTTTGGGAATGTGTAGGAGTGTCTCCTGAGTGTCACAATGACTTGGGAGTTCCACTGAGATTTAGTGAGTGGGAACCAAAGATATTAAATCCTGCAGTATTCTGGATAAATCTGCGTAAGAACTCTCTCACCAATAGCTCCCTTGTTGAGAGACACTATGTCAGAATATTAAAGGCAGAGAACTCATCATTGATTCAACAAATATATTGCTTAAGCATCTATCTAATATGTGCTGGGCATGAATCTAGATGCTGGCGATAGAATAATGAACAAAATTACTTATGGTCCCTGATGATATGTAAGTAAAATCATTATAAATTGTGGTAAGTTGGATAAGGGATAAATGATAAATGAGGGTGGAGAGTAGTTTTAGGTGGGGAGAAGGAGCAGGAAAATAAAAAGGGCTATCTAAGCCAGTTTCTCAAACTTTAAAGAACATACAAACTAGCCCCGGCTGGTAGCACAGTGGATAAGGTGCCGGCCTGTAAACCTAAAAAGGTCACAGGTTCGATTCCCCAGCCAGGGCACATAACCAGATTGCAAACCAGGTCTCCAGTCAGGTCTGTGGCTGGAGGCAGGTGAAACGCAACCATACATTGATGTCTCTCTCCCTCTCTGCCTCTCTCCCTTCCCCTCTTTTTAAAAATGATGAAATAAAATCTTTAAAAATATATAAATAAATAAATAAGGAATTCAATTTAAAAAAAAAAAGAACACACAAACTATCTGGGAATTGTGGTAACTTGCAGATTTGAATTCAGCAGGTCTGGGTTGAGCCCTAGGAATCCCATTTCTGACAAGCTCCCAGGGGATACCAAGTCTCCCCATCTATAGACAGCACTCACTCTAAAAAGTAAGGGTGAAGGCCATTCAAGGAAGTTGAATTTTATTCTAAGTGAGACAGGAAAGAAACCATTGAAGGGCTTTAAACAAGTGACATGAACCCATTTATATTTAAGATTACTCTGAAGCCCTGGCTGTTGTCTCAGTGGATAGGTGCTGGCCTATGAACCCAAAGGTTCGATCCCCAGCCAGGGCACATAACCAGGTTGCAAGTCAGGTCTCCAGCCAGGTCCGCAGCTGGAGGCAGGTGAAAGGCAACCATATACTGATGTCTCCCTTCCTCTCTGCCTCTCTCCCTTTTCCTCTCTCTAAATGGAATAAATAAAATCTTCTAAAAGACAAAAACAAAACAAAACAAAAGATTACTCCGGTTTCCTAGATTTCAATCGAGGAGAGGAAGAGGTTGGCCCTAGGCTGTTTGACTGCAACCAGCTGGCCCACACAGTCACGGTGGCAGCAGGCCTCCAGCTCATCTTTGTAGCTCGTCCTTGCCTCTCTCCTCTGGCGTCCCTTGCAGAAGTCCTCAGCTTCCAGCATGGGCCAGGCCAGTTGTCTATGAGTTTGGGTGCCTTAAGGAAACCTGACAGGGTATGGATTCACACCCCGACACCCTAACATGCAGAGAGCCACAGGAGCCCTCCTGGTTAGGTGAGTTCCCCAAGGGGCACTGGGCAAGGTAGCACAGCATGTCCCTAGACCATCAACTTCCAAAAAAAGAGCCCTATCTGGCTTCAGGGTCAGCACCCAGAGTGCTCTCTTTTGGCTGCCCTCTCTCTGCCCTAAGATGAGTGGGAAGTAAAGGAAGTCACTCCTGGGAGGCATTCCCAGGGGGACTCTCGGCCTGAGCTTCAAATATTCTAGATTCCACATCTTGCCTTTTGCTTCCAGAGGCTTCTCTCTGAGCCCTAGATTATTCTAGAAAGAAACCAGGGTTTGAATCTTAGCTCCACTCTTTGTTAGCATGTGGCCTTGGGAAAGTCAGCCAGCCTGGCTAAAGCTAAAGCTTTCCTCATCTATAAAATGGGGATAATGATAGCACCCTCCTGTTGGATGGGCGTGAGGATTTAGTATAAAGCACTTCCCATTGTGCTGGCACACAGTAACTGCTCAGTAAAAGGGCAGGGACGAGGAACATTATCAGTACTCCTTTGGAAAACAGACTTGTCAGCAGCTCCTTGGACACAGATTATCAGACTCCAGGAGACAGGCAAGAATGATGTATCGCCTTTATCTGTCTATCACATGCATTGAACTGGACACCGTGCATACTTTGGGAGCACCAAGGACAGTGCTTGGCCCCCTGGCAAGTTATAGAAATTATTTATTGACCTGAGCTAAACTTTATAGCAGGTGGAAAGAATGAAAGAAAGTTGTATGCAAGAAGCTCAGTCTTGGGAGTCAAGAAATATGGTAGGGCCCTGGCCAGGTAGCTCAGTTGATTACATCATCCAGATATGCCAAGGTTGCAGGCCCTATCCCTGGTTAAGGCACATACAGGAATCAACCAGTGAATACATAAATTAAGGGGAACAACAAATTGATGTTTCCCCCCATCACTTTCCCTTCTTCTCTCTAAAATGAAAAAAGAAAGATGGCAGGGATGGTCAAGGATGGTGGAGATAATGCGGAGCTAACACAGGGATGCCACAAGGTAGCTCTGGGTCCCTGCAGAAATAAAAACCAAGGCCGCGCAAGCTCCCACTTGCCATTCATGCCCAGAAACACAGCAGCCCTGGGCATGTCCTCTATTTTAGGACTGTTGTATTTATTCAAATATCCTTGCTAACAGCAATAAAATACAGAGCAAAATATCTCAAATAATAGGTAATCCAAGTTCCCTTTTATTGGGTTTAGTTTGAATTTCCCAGTCTCCCTCACCCTTAGCACACTGTTTATCTTTCTAATTTTGCAGTGTTTAAATTTCCTTAGCAGACGCTGAGGCTGGATATTAGAAGTATGTGGCCAAGGGCATGTTCTATGAAAGAGCAAAGCTTTGGTAGGAACACTGGTAGGGACAATCTTCCAAGTACAGACTGCACCAATCTGTAAAGAACTGAGAGTGGAATGTGTTTATTTACAAGGCGGCTTACACGGTACTTAGTTTCCGAAGCTCAGGCATTTTTGTTTGTTTGTTTGTTTTTTATTTTTAGTCAGATCTGTAAAAATCACAAGGATAAACACAAAACACAAAGGATTTTAAACATCTGGGTGTTGTGTATGGAGGCAGAAGCTATTCCTTTTGGAAGCCCAAGATATATTTTTGTTTTATGTATAATGATGGTTAGAACCGAAGGCACAAAACCCAAGTCAGAGCAGTACCACCCTGTCGGGGTCCACTTTAAGACAACTGAAACTGGAATAGAGTATACACTCCATGAGGAAAGGGACGGTACCCAATGCCTGACCTAAGCAATATGTGCTCCTTAAATACCAACGTAATGAATGAATGAACTCATGCAATAAATGGGGGAGAATTCCTGGCCTGTAACATAATTCCACATTTTATGAAAGTACCACAAGGGCCTTTTAAGGAGAGGTTCTTTAAATTTTTGTTTAAAGGGATCCTAGTTACATGTATTTCATGGAGCTTGGTTGCTCAAAGCAAGAGGCACCTGTACTTTCAAAATATTTCATAAGCAAGGGGCCCAACACAGCACTCCCACAAGATGAGGAAGCAAAGAGGGAACCTCTAGTGCAGGGGGATGGTGGCAAATACCCCGATTACTTTTGGCGAGAGAGAGCAAGCCAGCTGTTGTCCAGCCAGGACACTCAGGAACAATATCAGAGATAGTCACTTCCTTTTAGTTTAGCAGAAGAGTGAGAGAGAGCAGGTGTCTGTCCCTGCAAAGCGTGAGGCCTCTTCTCCAGTGTGAGCCCAGAGCTCCACTCTCCACCCCCAGAAAGAGGCTCCTTTAGGAAGACTTGAGTTCCTTTTCCTCAGTGAAGGCTTGGGTAGGCATCCCGTCGCTGTCACTGCCTTCCCAGTCTCCACTCCCACCCCCAATAGAAAAGAAAATATTTTTTTTCTAAATAGCAAATTCAAAGTAGCTTCATTTTGAAAGACTATTGAGAATGTTGCAATGACCTTTGCAATAACCGGACACACCCTAGAATCTGTAAACCAGGTTTGAGGCTTGCTGACTTTATGAGCCCTGTAAAATAGCAGCCCAGTTTGGTGCTCTGCCTGGGACCCATTCTCATGTCAGGCCAGAAAGAACACAACCCAGAAGGCCCTGGTTCTGCCTCTGCTGTGTCCTCTTGAGCAAGCCACTGTCCCCCTCTGGGCCTCAGCCACCCCATCTGTATAGTGAGGAGTGAGGATGATGGATACTCTGACCTCTGGGGCTCCTTCTGGCCCTGAAGCTCTGTCTTACCACCTGCCTCCTTTCTGAACAAAACCCAAAATGAAATGGAAGGAAGAATGGGGAAGGGAAGGGAACAGTTCAGAAGGCCAGACGGCAACAAACCTCCGTCCATTTCTGCCTGCTTTCTTCCTGGGTTATTACTTTTTTACTTCTTTTTCTTTCTGTCTGTATCTCTCTCTTTTTAAACTCAAAAGCCACAAAACCACAACTCACCTCCCCCAAACGGGTCATTTGGAAGCCAGATCTGTCAGGGGTTAGGTGTGTCAGGCTTGGCAATATTGGTGGTATCTAAGACCAGGCCAGGGCAACCATGTGCTCCTCCTCCAGAGACCAGTTTAAATCAATATTTATCTAACTGTATTTATAGAAAGTGGTGGTGGTAAGAGGAGGGGGTGGGATGGGGAGGCAGGGGGATCTAAAACAGAGCAAGCCACAATGACTGATGCAAATCTTTGTGGCCATTTCATTTGTGCCGGGCCAAGCTTTTTTTAAAGGCAAAAGACCCAGTTTTTGATGAACCTGCTGCTGGTTCCAGCACCATAGCAACAGTCCCAAGTCCTCTAATATGTTCAGAGGACAGACTGGGAAAGACAGCAGGAGAGGGGTGGTGTTTCCTAGGAGCATAAACTCGAGTTAGGGCCCAGAGCATTGAACAACTCTGAAAAACAAGAAAATCTCTCTGGTTGGCTGTCCATCTCCAGCCTCACTTCTCAACCTTCTGGAAGCAGGGTGTGTACAGGAAGACCTTGATAAACAACAGGGTGTTTCAAATACCAGCTCTGTTCCAGGTTGCTGGGTGACCTTAAGCAAGTCATTTCATCTCTCTGGACTTCATTCCTTGGCTGTAAAATTCATACTTGCAATGGGGTTAAGACTTCAGGCTCAATCTGGAATTAGAGGCCTAGGTTCCAAACTCAGTTCTGGCACTTACTATCCATGTAACTATCCATGTGATCCCAGTTCCTCTGTAAATGGGTGTGATAAAATTGCTTGTGTCAAGGGGTTGTTGTAAAGATCGGAGGAGATAATGCACATTTAGTCCCATACTTGGTATATAGTCAGTGCTTAGTAAGTAATAGCCAGTATTGACACTATGCAGTACAATTAGTTGCTGCTCTATGCTGGCACCCTCTTCATTTCCTTCATTCTTACCTCCAGACTTTTGCTCAGCCATCTTCAGATGAAAATCCCTATTTCTGACTATGTCAATGGGAGAGTCTTTTGGTCAGAGAGGGAAGGTAGGTGAGCAGCAGTTGTTTTGCCTTGAGCTGATGGAGCATCCTTTCCCCCCAAACGAGGGATGTCTCAATTCTACTTCTCCAACTGCCTATGGCCCTACTCCCTTTCCCTGGATCCCCTCCACAGGGAACCCACTCCCTGGGAGCTCTGGCACTGGAAAAGCCACAACAATATCCTTGAAAAAGTCTATTTCTGACACTTAACCAGTAGGCAGAGATCATATTTTAAAATAGAAAAAAGAAGTTGAATCCAGGGAACATAATTTAGGATTCAGAGAAAATAAGAGCCTCATTTAAGAATGTTCTTTGTACAACTCCACCAAAAACAAATATCCCACTCCATCCTCAGCATAAATCAATCCAGAGTTTTCAGGGGGAAAAAAACAAACAAACAAACAACTGCACATAGTAGGCACTCAATGCATATTTATGGCATGAATGACTCATAAGATACCTTCTATATAGGAATGTGACCAGCTTGAACATTAGTTGCCATCAAAGTCCTGAAATTCAGCCTAAATTGCCCTAGTCCCTGGCTCTCTAAGCCTGTAACTGATTCATTTTCAGAGTCACAACTGATCTCAGCATGCCCTTTCAGCTTTCCAGGCCTTCCCTACCATCTCCTTGGAGGTTCTGGTCTTCACAGCCCAAGGGCATTCTGTATAGATTAAGGCAGATAGCCTCCTTTCTTAGAAGAGAGATAAGCATTTCCAGCCCTTATCCAAGTCTTCAGAAAGTCTGTCCTGGTCTTCAAAACTGATTGCTGTGCCATAGCCAATACAGGACAAATCCAAGCAATCAAAGAATGTATATTAAGTATCTACTGTATGCCCAGTGGTATGTTATATGCAACAGTGACATGTACTGAAAAACTGTTAGTGACCTTAAGATGCTAATCATAGGAAGCTAGTAATAGAGAATTGCATGATTATCAAAGCTTAGAGAAGTGACTGTTTATTGAGCACCTATTATATTCCAGGAACTTTAAATGTTTAAAGGGAGTGCCTCTTTTAATTGTTCAGCAATGATGTGAGGCTGGTGCTATTGTTTTCCCCATTTGAGAGAGAAAGAGAAAGAAAAAAAGAAAGAAAAGAAAGATGGATGGATTGAAAAGAGAGGAAAGAAAGAAAGGGAACTTCAGAGAGGTTAGGTAACTTCTGCCTAAGCCACACAGCCAGGAAGCAGGGAAGGAGGCGTTTGTTCTCTAATCTAGTGACTAAAGTTTTCATTTTCTCAACTGCCTCAACTTAAGAAATAAGCAGGGGAGACTTCCTGGAGGAGGAAGGAAATGACCTAGGTCTTGAAAAGCAGGTAAGATGCACTAACCCCAAGGAAATAAGAGAATGAAGGCATTCTTGACAGAGGGAAGAGTCTGAGTTGAGTACAGAGGCGTGACTGTGAACCCTGCTTTTGCTGGTGGACCTGCCAGACAGAAGCAGAAAAGATTAAGTCAGGAAGGCAGGGTGGGGCCAAATAATACCACACTGCAGCAGCTTCCTCCATTAGGTGGAAAAGGCTGCTCCTTGGCTGGTTTATGCCCCCAGGAAAGTACTTCATCCTCGAACCCAGGTAACCCATTACAAAGAGCAACCCATACCTTCTACTCCATTTAATCATTTTTCTCTATCTTAAGCATTGTCCTGAAAGTCGCCTTCCCCAGACACTGAAAAGCCCACTTCTGTCCTCTAGATCTTTATTTATTTCAGTAGTTTCCACTTACCTACCAAATAGCTTTTACGCACACAATACTCCTTTGTGAATCTTTCTTTTTCTCTCAGTTTCAACCTTTTCCAAAACAGGAAGGAAATATTTGTTTATCAGTCAATCATAAACTGCCACCCCTCCACTAGACCCCAAACATCAGTTGATGATCCTAGTGGTTATTTATATATAAATTCTGAGTTTGTGAAAACAGTGTCACAGTATCCAAGATTAATGTTTTTGGAGGACTTTGAGATTCTTAAGGATTCACATCTGTTGGAACTTCAGGGGAATGTACCTGCATAGCCTAGAGAATCCTTGCCTCGCACAGAGCAGTCAATACTAGGTGACTTAATTTGGTCCCAAGAAAACAAACCAGATCTATTGGGGATAATTCAGCACCGTGGCCACAACTTGGTTAATCAATGGAAAGCAGTTCTGAGTGACAATGGAAAATAAAGCAAGCTCCTGCCAAGTTAAGTACTTTGCAAACAAGAGTAAAAACGGAACGTGTGAACTCATGACCCGGGTCTACCAACGCACTTCGGGAAGGCCTTACAGAACCTGAAATGGAGAATAGACACTCAATAGCCATCTCCGAGGAAAGGAACGTCCCTTTAAGAAGGGACTGTACCAGCTGGCCGTACTACAGCTCCCAGAGATTTCCTGGCTTGCCTCGTGGCCCCACCCTCTGTCTCTGGCCTCAGCAACGCGTGACGTCATAAGCAGCTGCCGCTGCCGATTGGCTGAACGACCAGCTAGGTCAAGTCCAGTCAGAGGAAAGAAGTTTGTCTCCATGTGGAAACCATGTGTCTCTAGCAGGGAGGGAGGAGGAGGAGGAGGCGGAGAAACTAAGATCAAGTGATTACAGGGGAACTGGCTGAAATGAAGGCGGGGAGGTTATGCACCTGAGCCGGCCAGCAATGCCCTTTGCTGTAGTGACCTAAAATAAAAAACCCAAAACTTGCCCAACAAACAAAACTTGACCCCTCCTCCCATCATAATAATAATTTAAAAGCCAAGGCCCCTACTTCCTCCCAAAAACCAGGGGCAAGGGAAATGCAGGAATCCTACCGGAACGCCCAGATCCCAATTCCCCCCTCCCAACAGCGGAATGATGTAAGCTTTTCAGAAAGCCGGGCTCAGAAGCAAAACAAGCCCCGCGCGCGCGGAGCGACCCGCAGTGCCCGAGCCGGGAGCACGCACGACCCGCCCCCCGACTCGCGTTATTGCTGTGCACACGCGGAGCGCAGTGACGCGCGGGCATTGTGTGCAGCCAGCAGAAAACAACAGCGAGCGCCGCCAGCGCAAAGCGCCCCCAATAAAATAAGGCAGATATAGGGCCCGCCGTTTTCCATGCCCAGACTGGGAGTCGGGGCAGGCGAGGCGCGGGGTAAAGTGGATAAAGTGGCCACCGTGGGTCGCTGCAGTTTGCAAGGGGGATAACAGAGGGCCCGGCAAAGGGTCGCTCGTAGTTTGCTGGAGGTCAACCTCGGCTTCATGAGCTGTTGGTGAGGGGGGATGAAGGCCTGGAGCAGGATTCCCGTAGCCGGGTCGGGCACGGCTCAGCGTCCCACACTCTCGGGGAAATCTGGGGGCCGTTGACATCACGTCATGCAGAGCCAAACAGCAGCAGCAAAAAGAGGCAAGAGAGCTAAAAATACTCTCGCAGGGAGCCAGTTGGGGGGAGGGGGGCGAGGCCGCGGGGCAGATTACGTACTCGAAGTTGACTTTGGAGCGTTGAGGTTCTGAGCCCCTCTTGGGGGCTAGCGGACGTGCAGCCCTGACGCCTCGGGAGAGAGACTGGGAGGAAGCCACTAGGCTTTCTCAGCCTCGCGAGCCCAGCTCTGCCGCTGTCCCGCCCCGTGTGGGGCAGCCGGGCCCTGCGCGCCCGGCCCTCTGCATACGTGACTGGTGGCCACGCCGGAGCCCCAGCACGGGGTAAACAAGAAGGTGGCGGCAGCCAGGGAGGCCGGGGTGGGGGTGGGGGGTGGTTGGCGAATGTCTCCGATTGTCTGCTGGTGAGAATGGGTGACGGGACGCACGGTGGAAGATCCAGCAGCCTCCTTAGTCTACCTCGCTGTGGGAGGGGGGCAAACCAGTTTCACCACACACTTCCAAGGTGCCCTCTTAGGGTACACCGCCCCAGGGGCCGGCACCACGAGACAGACTCCAGGGACCCGGGGACCTGGGCGGGGGGCAGCTAAAGAAATCGCACCCCTCCCCCCTCCAACAAAAGCAAACACCAAACAAAACCACGTCTTCACCCAGATCCCCACAGGCTCTGGCTTTTCAGAAACTACCCCTCTGTCGAATGCATAACCAACACAACGCCCCCCCCCCCCCCAACAATAATCACAGTCTGATCCGGCCATAGCCCGCGATGTGCGCCTTTCTCGACACCCAGGCAGGCATTCCGAGAAAACAAGAGAAAGAAAAGAACGCACCACCGACTTCCCAACATAAATCCTTGCTTTTTTCCTTACGGGTTGTGCACCATTGCGCTGCCAACACACGCTTACTTTAACCGGAGAAGACTGGGGTGTCGGTCTGCTAAGGTGTTTTTGTTTGAGGGTTGTTGTTGTTGTGTTGGGGGTGGGGGTTACATGATCTGACACGTTGCAAGCGGACCATTTTTTTTTCCTCCCCTCTCTTCTCATTGATCTTCCTACTTGTTTGGACAGATTGAACAAACTGGTTTTCTCCAGCGTGTTGTTCTATCTGCCCCGGCCCCTTCCCCCTTCTCGCAGCTATTATTTGTGAGGACCGTGCTGGAGACACCGCACACGCGTGCCCCCGTTAGGACGGAGAGTCAACTGCCTGGGGAGGGCTGGGGGACCAGGCTGGCAGGGGCAAAAATGAAACAAACAAATACGAAAAAGGAGGCCAGGCCGGGGTGGGTCTCCCAGCTACCCCCCCCCCACACACACACACACGCATCGGTCTCCACCTGAGGGGGGGGGGGGTGGACGAAGAAATCGACCGAAAGGCGTTTGCCTTCCTAGTACTGCGCTCTCGCTCCGGAACCATCTCCCGGAAAATAAAGAAACCGCACAAAACAGCCCACACCTTCTTCCCCAACTATTGTTTCCTGCGAGATCCTAAAGTTTCCTTCTAGCGGCGCCCCCCTCGCCAAGTTTCCCCGTAGGACGGCGAGTCCCGGGCGACCTGCTGGCGTTGCTTGGCCCAGCCGGCCTGTTTCTGGGGGGGCCGGGGGCAGCGGCGACACCCCAGGACAACAGAGGCGCAGGGGCACTGTATCGGAGGAGGCGATGGCCGGAGCCCAGCCCTGCTGTGAGAGGGGGGAAAAGCGAAGTAGACACAAGGGATAAGCAGAACAGAGCCAGCCCCAGCCCGAGCCCACGCCGTGAAGGGCTTTTGGTGGCTGCTGTTATTGTTGTGTGTGTCCTGTGTTTTCTTTCTGAAACCGCTGAGCACTGCCTACGGTTTCCAACTTTCGGCTTCTAATCCTCCCCACCCCACCCAGGAACGAGCGACAGAAAAACAACACTTGTCTGCCTAAGAAGGCTCCGGAAAAAAAAAAAAAGAAGAAAAAAAAAAAAAAAAAAGGAAGAAAGGCGACCTCGAAGAGAAGAGCTCTCGGCTCAGTTGTCAGAAAACAACACTGCCCTGCTCCTCGGCCGGGCAAGCCTCCCAGCCTCCAGGAATCGAACAGACAGACGCAGGGACAGACTCCCCTAGCCACCACCACCCCACCCCCGCTTGTCTTTGTTACATCTTTAGCAGCTTTGTGCGTGCGTGTCCTTTCTCCCGTGTCATCGGCTTTACTGCTGAGGGCTGGATGTGTGTTGGGGGGAGGGGGCGCGGGCCGAACAGGCGACAGGGGTCGCCCAAGTGGGCGAGGAAGAAAGAGCCGGGAGCCGAGGAGGAGCGGGGGACCCAAACTTACTTTTGTTTTCTTTCTCGATCTGCTCCAGGTAGCTGGCGGCCTCGAGCAGAATCTGCACGTTCTGCAAAAAAGTGTTGATGTGCTTCTCCATCGAGTTCTCGCTGGTGTTGAAAATGTCTGAGAAGGGGCACCTGAGCTTGGCCCCCGCAGGCTCCTCAGGCTGGGCAGGGGGCTGGGGCGCGGCGACGGCTGGGGGCGCGGTGGGGGCCAGCCCAGCGCCCTCGCAGCGAGCCTCCTTGCGCGGCCGCCCGCGTTTGCCCATGGTGGGACCCGGGGTCCAGCGAGCTTGTCCTCTTCTTAGGGCTGCGCGGCCCGGCCGAGCTCCGGGCCCCAGAGACCTGGCTGGCTAGAGTGGAGGAGGCGAGGAGGCGATCTGACTTCCCGAGCCTCGCTGCGTGCAGTTGTGTGCCTGAGTGTGAGTCTCTGTCGGTCTCGCAGTGGGTCTGTGTGTATGGGAGATTGAATGAACCTACAGGACAGAGGAGGCGCTCTGACGCCTGGGTCCTAGTGCGAGCCCGTCGCCATCCGACCGGTCCAAATAAAGGTGGAGACGGGTGAGTGAGGCAAGGCAGGGACCGCCCCCTGTCCGTTCCTGCACCCTTCCCCGCCTCTCGCCAAATCTTATCACAATATAGAGCACAGTATTTTAACCTGAATGGAAAAAATACTCAATGTCTCTAATTGTACCTGCATGAAAACAAACTACTAAGCTGTTTTTTTCTTCACATAAAAATAATACCTTGTAAAGCATCCAGCACAATACTTGGCACATAATAGGTCCCCAATAAATGGTAGCAGCTACAACTTTATTTTAAATAAAAGTCCAATTAAAAAAATAAACACATGTAATCTGAAGTTTTCTCCCCTCAACACACACACACACACACACACACACACACAGGCAGGCAAGGCCTTGCACCTTCAAAGGGCCAGATCTCCAGGCCAACAAATCCCGGTTACAGATTCACTCCCTCTTTCTTTCTCCCTTCAAATGCAAAGTTATTTTTCCAGGAAGGGGAGGAGATGTAAGCATCTCTCTCCACTCTCCTCTACCCAGCCTTGGTCCAGCTGTGCAAACTCACACTAGGGTGCCATCACACCTGGCCCCCTTTTATTTGACAGAGAGACAGAAGTGGCACCCAACCCCAGCTGAATTCAGCCTTTTGGCTCTGAAGACCCCTACCCCCAGTTGGCATTGTTTTCACCGCTGCTGCTGTCCCCTACTCAGGTTCTGCTGGAACCCTGGGTGCTTCCCAGGCCTAGGATATTTGAAGGCCTCTGGGAAGCGCCATAGAGAAGGATTCAAGTCCCACCCACCTCTGCTGCAAACGGACTGCGTGAGCTTGGGCAAGTCCCCTAACCTCTCCGGCCCAAGTTTCCCCACCTGTGAAGTCCCCAATAACAGTCTTGTCCTGGTTAAATGATATCTGCTCTGAGCACTGCCTGGCCCATAGTAAATATTTTTCTCCTAATCCAGACCCAGACAAGAGCCTGAGTCCCCTACTAGCATCCAAGAAAAAAAAAAAAAAAAAAAGAGGAAATAAGACTCCTGCACTTTGTTAGAAAATATCTCAGCAACAAGCCCGTCTAAATGTTGTCACCTTGCAAGGCCACCTGAAGTTTTCCTCCACAGGAGCCATTTTCACAGACGGCACAGGAATGCTGCCCCCTAGAGTTGTGCCACCCAGCCACTTTGCTCAGTGGCAGCTCCATACTCATTTGTTAGGAAAACTCTTACTGGAAATGGGGAGGGGGGGCAGGGATATATATATTTTTTATTTATTATTTTTAGGGAAAGAAGAAGGAAGAGGCAGGCAGGAAGAGAGACATCAATGTGCGGTTGCCTTTCACCTGCCTCCAGCTACAGACCTGGCTTGTAACCTGGTTATGTTGCCCTGGCTGGGAATCGAACTAGGGGAAAATATTTTTGGAAAAAAGGACAAAGTGCATTTCTTTGTAAAACACTCGCTAATAAGTTAGAGTATACACCTCCCCAAAGAGCCTTCAAAAAGCCTTTTGTACTTTTAAAATACAGCAGGTCCTCAAATAATGACATTTCATTATAATGTAGTGATAGGCTGGAGAAACTTAATTCTTGTTTATATCAATTGTCCAATGAAAATTTTGGTTTTGTTGTATGTCATTTTGCTTAAAGTCACAGAACCTATCAAGAACTTAGGTGAAGACTTACTCTATACTAATATCATGCTGTTGGTATAACAGGAACAATAAGTATTTGACATTTGTTTTGAGATTTATCTTTTTTATCAATATATTGTTGTTGTATTACAATTGTTTCCTTTTTTCTCTATTGCTTTTCCCTGCCCCACCTTCCCCATCCCTTCTCCCACAGTCAATCCCTACTTCGTTGTCCAATAATTGACATTTTAAAGCCAATGTACTCCTAGAAACTGTAAGATAAACATTCACCTTCCATTATCACAACAATTACTGATTTATTTTGTTCCTGTCAGAACCACAACCCAAAGTATTCATGTTTATAAGTCCATAAATGCCTAAGGGCTTTATTTTAGGAAGGTACAGTTTTGAAGAAGTTTTATTCACTACCATTTGGCAAAAACTGGAATTTGTGTGAAACAGCCCTGATCTTCCCAGCCCCAAGTGAAAGCTGACAGTGAGACAATGAACCAGGGAAGCCCACATTCCAAACACATTGGTCTCTCTAATTCCCAGATGGAAGGAAGCCTGAGCCAAGGTACACGTATGCAGTCCTGTAATCAACATGTATGTATGTGAGGTTTGTCCCAAAAGTATCGGCCAAGAAAACTTTTAATTATATTGACATTGGCTCAATATTTTCAGGACAGGCCTCATACACACACACACACACACACACACACACACACCCAAGATAGGCACACCCCACACATGAGTGCAGGGGTGTTAGTAGGGTGGTTTGTAATTATTTATTTATTCTTATTTTATCTCTCATAGGCCTGTGAGCTTCAGAAAGACCAGTGGGAATCTTCAAGCTGGGCCATGGATCTGACTAAAGCCAAAGTAAACAATGGCTTGAAGAAAATCTACAAAAAAGTGCTGATTTGCACTATTCCCACAGTCGGCCACAGCCCCCACCATCATTCCCATGGAAAACACCACTGGTGGTGCCAAATCAAGTTTTTCCCCACCATCATAGGGGCATTGTTTTTTTGTTATTATGTGAGTTCTTACCATCAGACAATAGCACCACAAGAGACACACTGGAGGCAGAAGAAATGCCTTTTTGTTTCACAAAGTCTGTGCTATTGTGCCCCAGAGTCTCACATATAGTTTAGTTGCATATATTCATTTTGGTAACATATGGGTGGAACGATGAATGGTAAGCTAAAGTTCAAAGCCTCTTATTTTTTTCAGAGCCCATCAAGTGTTAAATCATGTTACCAACATATTGCCCTCCCCTCCCCCCTGTCCCACTTACTCCCAATTAACAGGTTTCTCCAATAAAGTTGGCCTCAGCAGAAAGAGTGGTGGTTCAGGGGTTATATCATGGGACAGGCATCCAGGATGCTGGGTTACAAGCTCAGCTCCATTCCTGATTCGCTTTGCTTCCCAGGAGAAGCATTCAAACCCTTTGCACCTTACTTTCTCCACAAATCACCAGGCCTCTTTGGAAGCCGGCTGAGAATTTCTGCAGAGAACAGGTAGGGGATGAGAAGGCAGGCGGTCAGCCTAACGAAAACATGGGGACTCTTTGAAAGGACAGCCCCGACTTTTTGCAGTGTCCAGCAAGGCCAGCCACAGTGCTCCTAAGGACCCACAGTGTCTCAGATGCCTGCTCAGCATGAATCTTAGCCTCCCAACCTTCTTTTTCTTTGTTTGGCCTATTTGCCTATTAATTAATATTTTTCCCATCAGCCCCGTTTGAATATTAAAGCAACGTCACTGTCTTTTATGGGCCCCTCCTTCCCCCAGCCATTCTGTATACTCTTCAGTTGAAGGAGTTGTTTTGTCTGTGATTGTGTCTTCAAGTGCGCAGAGGCTGGCTAATTACTGAGGTGGCGCTTGGCAAGTTGCCCCAGACCTCAGACCTCCCCATCTTGCAATGGGGTGCAATGCCCTTCCCATCCTGGACCATTCTGGCTCTCCCAGCCCCCTCACTTCTGCTCTTCCTGCTTACCTGTTCTCCCCTCCTCAGTATTTTTTGCTTAGATCTGTCCCTCCCACCTTTAGCTTTTCTTTGGACCTTGCCAGCATGGCTAAGTCAGGTTCTTCCCTGCTCTTTGACCTGTGGTCTTTGTACTCAGGCTTGGTGAATACCATGAAGAGATTTTTCTGGCCCTGGAGGGGTGGCTCAGTTGGTTGGAGCATCGGTCCATGCACCAAAAGGTCGCAGGTTCGATCCCTGGTTGGGGCGCACATGGGAGGCATTTGATTGTGTTTCTCACATGGATGTTTCTCTCTTTCTCTCTCTTCTTCTCACTCTAAAATCAACAAATATATCCTCAGGTGATGATTAAAAAGAGACAGAGAAAGAGAGATCTTCTGTCCTCTGCATTGTCAAAACTACTAATCCCCCAAGCTTCCCCAGCCAAGTTTTTCTCCGGTACCCTTCTCTTTGGAAAGGGATCTTCAGCAGCAAGCTGAGAAGCTAGCTCAGGAATCCTTCTCTCCTGTGGAGTCTTTGTCTAGTCCTCATCTATTAGAAGGGCTAGGTGGCTTAAAGGCCAGCCCAGGACTCGGGAGTCAGGGGCTGTAAGCATGGCAGGAACAAGGACAAACGTGGGACTCTGCCTATGCCAGTGGCTCCTGTCACAACCTTAAAAGTGCTGACCAGGCCTCCTTCAACCACTCCCCAGGCTCCCACCCCCACCCACACGCTCATCAGCAGGTGTAGACATGGGCAGAGGATAAATAGCCTCCACCCTACATTGGAGCTCGCCCGGGTGTCACCTGCTCCAGAGGCATTATCTCTGCTCTTCTGGACTCTGCCCTCCCTCCTCCTGGACCTCTGAGGTTGGCAGGCCCTTCCTGTCTCAGCCAGCTCCTGGGCTTCTTCCATACAACGCCCAGTACTTACAGGGTTCATTAGACTATGAGCTCATCAAGGACAGGAAGCATGCCTGGCTTCCCCTGGCACTGCCAGCCCCTGGCATTTGGCACAGCACGTGCATGAGGCAAAACAGGGGCTGAGGCCACGAGGGTCGAAAGCATGAGTGCCCTTTTCTGCCTGGCTGGACTGTTGGTGCTGGACCTTCAAGGCTTCCTGGCTCTCCCAAGTGGCAAGAGGAGGCATTTGACACTGTCTGCAGAACTATTTCTGAGTCACTCATATTAAAGTTTAAATATCAAGATGTTGTCTCCATGGAGAAGCCAGAAACCCATTGAGCCAGATGATTAAAGTTCCCTTCCCCAAAAGTACAGAGGCTCAGCCACCCTTTCCCCTGTCCTTGCTGCTCCTTACTCCTCTGTCATAAGATGCGTCCGACAGAGAATTTTCAAAAATCACCAGGCAATAAAGGTAGTGGCCTGCGATCCGGGTGGGATTCAAACGCAGCTAATATTTTTTTATATCTTCTCACTCTGGTGTGTGTTCTAGATCTACCCATCACGCCCCTTCTTTCTACAACATGTCCATACTTTTTTTTTTTTTTTTAAGAAAATTCATCAAAGATTCTGAATTCATGTGCATTAAGGTCCCAGTGAATGACCCACGAGCTTAAATAGGATCATTCCCAGAGGCCTTTGGCATTCAAAGGTGGCCAATGCCTTGGGCTAAAAGAATTCTTTGTTAATTCTCACCCGAGGACATGTTTCTATTGACTTCTAGAGAAAGAGGGAGAGACATTGATGTGAAAGAGAAACATCAACCAGGATCAAACTTACAATCTAGGAAAGTACGCTGACCAGTAATCAGACTGGCAACCTTTAGGTGCACAAACCCACGCTCCAACCACCTGAGCCTCATGGCCAGGGCTAAAAGAACAGTTATAGTGATGAAATGGTAGGTATCAGGTGATGGAAGGGAAAGGTGTCTGCAGCGGCAAAGGATCTTGCTCCTGATTGTTAGTTGCATGAACTTGTGTGAGTTGCTTAGCCTCTTAGAGCCTCAGTATTCTCATCTGCCTAGTGGAAAGAACAAGGCTTGCCTTGCTGAAGGATAGTATTAGGCTAGGAGAGTCCTGGAAGATGTTCGGGGAAAACAAAAACAATGACAGCAGGATGGGAGCAAGAGTTTGGAAGCCCCGAGTTTGGGGCCAGCTCTTCCATGGTACTAGTGTGTTATTTTATTATTTATTTTTTATTTTTTTTATTTTTTTAAAGATTTTTTTAATTTCATTATTTTGAGAAGGAGGGGAAGGGAGAGAGGCAGAGAGGGAGAGAGACATCAATGTATGGTTGCTTTTCACTTGCCTCCAGCCACAGACCTGACTGGAGACCTGGTTTGCAACCTGGTTATGTGCCCTGGCTGGGGAATCGAACCTGTGACCTTTGGGTTCGCAGGCCGGCACCTTATCCACTGTGCTACCAGGCAGGGCTAGTGTGTTATTTTAATAAATAACCTCGCCATCTTCAGCATCAGGGTCCTCACCTATCAAAGGAGAGCTCCATTGACACAGTCTACCTCACCCCCATTCCAAAAAAACAT
This sequence comes from Noctilio leporinus, assembly GCA_004026585.1. Lineage (NCBI taxonomy): Eukaryota > Metazoa > Chordata > Mammalia > Chiroptera > Noctilionidae > Noctilio > Noctilio leporinus. Next base: position 293,279 of record PVIW01001045.1, read on the forward strand.
CATTAACTCATTTCCCCTATGTTCATTAATCACAGGCTGGGATATGACTGCCCATTGAGGCTTTGGATTAGCATGAAAGAACTGGCATGACCCACTGAGCTGGTAAAATTCTAGCCCACAGCAAAGAAACGGGCATTTTAAGTCAACCAATCTGCCTTACCTCTGGGAAAAGCCTGCTTCCCATCTGTTCTTTTTAGAAAGCAAAACGAAATGTTGGAGGAGCCCCATTCCTTTCTTCAAGGAAGTCTCGGGGCCCAGACCTCCCAGTTTATGGACCACTGAATCAATCATCTTGAAGGCAGCCCCGACATGGGAGGGTATGCAAAATCGACAGGTTAGTTACTGACCTTCCAGAAACCTGGACACCTGTGTGTCCCCTCCCCCACCCATCCTCTCATCCCCTGAAGCCTATTTCTTCTTCCTCTGTTTCCAGCTTTCTGACCTGAGCCCTGTGAATGGCCCTCTCTTTCCCAGCCCAGAGCTCAGTTCTCATGGCTGGAAAGGCTGCTGGGCTCTAAAGTGGGTACATTTATCAGGGGTAACACTCATACGCACATACGCAACATTACAGGTTAATTCAGTCCATCAGAAGATGGAATCTTACACGTGTCAGGCTTGTTCTAGGTATAGGGACACAACAGTATGCCTAGAGCTAAGACCCTATTCTCCTGGGACTTATTTCTTTTATTTATTTATTTTTAAGATTTTATTTCATTATTTTTAGAAGGAGGGGAAGGGAGAGAGGCAGAGAGGGAGAGAGGCATCAATGCATGGTTGCTTTTCACCTGCCTCCAGCCACAGACCTGACTGGAGACCTGGTTTGCAACCCTGTTATGTGCCCTGGCTGGGAATCGAACCAGCGACCTTTGGGTTCGCAAGCTGGCACCTTATCCACTGTGCTACCAGCCAGGGCGGACTTATTTCTTACCCAGGCATACATGTAGTGCATATAGCACATTTTCCTGATCTGTTCATCTATGGACTCACAAATGGATTGTTTGCATGTCTTGACTATTGTAAATAACGTTGCAATGAACATGGGGGTGCAGATATCTCTTTGAGATTGTGATTTTATTTCCTTCAAATAGATACCTAGAATTGAAATTGCTGGATCGTATGGTAGTTCTGTTTTTAATTTTTTGAGGAATCTCCATACTGTTTTCCATAGTGGCTGTATCATTTTATAACCCCACCAATAGTACACAAGTGTTCCCTTTTCTCTTCATTCTCCCCAGCATTTATAGTCTTTTTTATAGTAGCCATTCTAACAGGTGTGAGGTGATATCTCCCTGTGGTTTTGATTTGCATTTCCCTGATATTTAGTGATGTTGAGTGCATTTCATGTACCTGTTGGCCATTTGTCTGTGTTCTTCAGAAAAAATGTCCATTCAGGTCCTTTCCTCATCTTTAAATTGAATTTTTTGAAAGCTTTTATTTATTTTTAGACGGTGGGGAAGGGAGGGAGAAAGAGAGGGAGAGAAACATGCATGTATGGTTGCCTCTTGCACATCCCCAACTGGGGACCTGGCCTGCAACCCAGGCATGTGCCCTGATTTGGAATTGAACCTGTGACCCTTTGGTTCGCAGGCTGGCGCTCTATCCCCTGAGCCATGCCAGCCAGGGTGGGTTATTACTATTTTTATTTTATTTTATTTTTGCCATTGGGTGTTATGAGCTCCTTATATACTTTGGATAATAGTTTCCTATCAGATATATGATTTGCAAATATTTCCTCCCATTCAGTAGGTTGCCTTTGGGTTTTTTTTTTTTGTTATTGTTGTTGTTTGTTTTTTAGAAGACTTTATTTATTGTTTTTAGAGAAAGGGGAAAAGGGAGAGAGGCAGAGAGGGAGAGAGACATCAATATATGGTTGCCTTTCACCTGCCTCCAGCTATAGACCTGGCTGAAGACCTGGCTGGAGACCTGGTTATGTGCCCTGGCTGGGAATTGAACCAGCAACCTTTGAGTTCACAGGCTGGCTCCTTATGCACTGTGCCACCAGCCAGGGCAATTTTATATTTGTATTTTTTAATTTTTTTGCTGTGAAATAGCTTTATAATTTGATGTATTTCTACTTGTTTATTTTTGCCTTTGCTGCTTGTACAAAAAAAAAAATCACCAAGACCAAATTCAAAGAACATTTCCCTTATGTTTTCTTCTGGGACTTTTACATTTTCAGCCCTTACACAGAAGTCTTTGATTCATTTCAAAATAATTTTTCTGAGTGATATAAGGTATGAGTTATACTACATAAGACTTGAAATCAAGCAGATTGAGTCCTCCCATTTTTTCTTCTCTTTAAAATTGTTTTAGCTATTCTAATTTATTTGCTTTCCATGTAGATTTTAGAATAATCTTGTTTATATATACATTTTTCTCTGGCTGCTTTTAAGATACTTTGTTTTTAGTTTTCTGAAATTTAACTATGGTGCATCTTGAAGTAGATTTTTAAAGACATTGAGCATCTTTTCATATGTCTGTTGGCCATCTGTATGTCTTCTTTGGAGAAGTGTATATTCAGGTTCTTTGTCCATTTTTTAAATTGGAACTTATATTTTTGGTGTTGAGTTTGGTGTTGGTTCTTTATAAAATGGACAGATACATGCAAAACAATGAAACTACACAGCCTTTTTACACCATACATGAGAATAAACTTAAAATGGATTAAAGACTTACATGTTAGATCCAAAACCATAAAGATCCTAGAAGAAAACATAGGCAGTAAAATCTAGATCCTGCCCTGGCTGGTAGCACAGTGGGTAAGTGCGACCCAAAGGTCGCAGGTTCGATTCCCCAGCCAGGGCACATAACCAGGTTGCAAACCAGGTCTCCAGTCAGGTCTGTGGCTGGAGTCAGGTGAAAGGCAACCATACATTGATGTCTCTCTCCCTCTCTGCCTCTCTCCCTTCCCCTCTTTCTAGAAATAATGAAATAAAATCTTTAAAAAAAAAAATCTAGATCCTTTCTCACAAAATATTTTTTTCTGATATATTTCCTCAGACAAGGAAACAAAAGAAAAAAATAAACCAATAAAAAGCTTTTGCACAGCAATGGAAACCATCAACAAATGAAAAGACAACCCAACGAATGGGAGAACACATTCACTAATAATACATCTGATAAGGGGTTAACGTCCAAAATTTATAAAGGATTCACTCAGTTTCTTGAATCTGTAGTTTATGTCTAGAAAAATTTGGGTGGTTCTTAACCATAATTTCTTCAAGTATTTTTTCAGCCTTGCTCTCTTCTCTACTTCTGGGACTTCAAGGACATGAATGCTAGAAAATTTGCTCTAGTCCCATGTGTCTCCAAGACTCTGTTTATTATTTTTTTTCTTCTATTTTCCTTCAGTTGTTCAGATTGGATAATTTCTATTGTTCTATCTTCCCATTCACTGACTATTTCTCCTCTCCATTATGCCGTTGAGCCTACCTATTGAGCTTTTTATTTGGGTTGTACTTTTCAGTTCTAAAATTTCCATCTGGTTCTTCTTTATATGTCAGTTGTCCTTGCTGAGATTTTCTATTTTGTTTTTAACTTTTTCAAGCATGTTTTCTAACTGTCCACTGAAACATTTTTATATTTCTAGTTCTCTGTTCTAGGTGTTGGCATCTATTGATTGTCTTTTTTTCATTTGGTGTGAGATCATTCTGGTTGTTGAAATTGATAAATGAATTCCTACTGAAACATGGACATTTTCATATTATGAAAACCTGCAGCCTATTTAAACTTTCTGTTTCATGTGGCTTCTCCTGACTCCACTATGGCAGAAGAAGGGAGCACTGCCTTGTTACTGCTAGGTGGACACAGAAGTCCAGCTTCCATGGACACCTGAGGACAAGGGCACTTTGTTAAACTGTACAAGGATGGGAGTTCCCAGAGTGATCAGCATTCACCCTGCAAAGGGATGCACCTCATTCCAGGCTGGTGGAGTTCAAGGTCCTGGCCGACTCTTCTGCCTTCTCTGACACCACTCTGCTGGGGGATTTGGGGGAACATTTTTACAGCCTGGCTAGGGTGAAAGTCAAGGCTCTCCACTGGGCCTTTGGTGGTGTGAGTGTGGATGGGGTCACTCACAGTATTTTTCTGTGGTGTTAGGCAAAAGCAGAGTGGTTATTATCTAAGAGGTTTTTGTCATGCTAGGCTGCCCCTCTCCTGGTCCTTTGGAAAGAGAGAACAGGTTTTTCTTGCCCCGCCCCCCCTTTATTTATTTATTTATTTATTTATGTCTTCATTCAGTGTTTCCAAGTTGCTGACTTCTTTAACTCCAAGTCTGGGATAAAGGAGGTCAAAATAAAACCCAGCGAATTCACCACTGTGTTGTTCTGTGGGTCCTGAGATCCCTAACTGTTCTGCCTTTCTCCCTCCAACTTTAACAGTCGTCTCATGTTTGTTATGTGGGATGTTCCAGGTTCTCAGTTGTGCTGAGTAGGAGGAATAGAGGAAACTGTCTACATACCTTCCTGGAAGTGACAGTGCTTTCCTTCTGATTTTTACTTACACCTCTTAACCAAAGCAAAAACCCACTGGAATTTTAGTATCATGTCAACTTCTGGAATAACTCACTGATATTTTTAAGTGACCGAAGTTCTTTGCTAATAGAATATCCACATGAGGTATTTTGAGTCCATCTTTCTAGAGAGATAATCAGGCCTGAATTAGGCAAGGATCATCTCTGGATAAATCTGGTACCACAGTAAAATTAACCCCATCCAAGGATTTTAAATCTTGCTCACTCAATGGGAGGAGGCAAAGATAGTTTTATACCCAGAATGGCTATCCTAAAAATACCAACATAACTAGCTGTTGGGTCTTCCTTGGTCATGCCTTGTGGGCTAATAATGACCTCTAAATTAATGATCTGCAACACCCACCCCAACCTTTTGATTTGATCTCCCAGAAAAACTGCCCAAATTCCTATTGTTTCTTTGAGCACAGTCAGTTACCAAACCTAAATCAGAAACAAATCTCTGAATATTATTAATAAAGGAGGAGTTTCCTTTGGACAAGAGTCTTTTAAACTGTGTTTCCTAGAGATTTCCTGTGCAGGTTCAAAAGGAGCCTATGCCATTTGGATTAGGACTTTATCTCAAGCCCTAATGAAGATAGGTGTGTTCGCTGAACATCCATCAGCATAAATGTTAGTCAGCTATGTTCCCTTGTAAAATAAATCAACACAACCCTTCCCAGGGATCCCCACTAATGCAATGATTTTCTTCATCGGAGGAGAGTTGGTTGTTTCTCCCACTCTGAGCCCTGTGGCTGGAAAACTTCTGGAAACCCAAAGAGGAATTTTTCTTTCGTTACCTGGTTTGCTCTTGGGTCCATCCTGCTGTTAAACACACCTGGACAGAACGCTGTCAGCTGCAACCAGAGTCTTTTATTGCACTATTATTTCAGTCATTTGGGGGTTTGGAAAGAGGTGGTGGGGTGGGGGATGGCTAACAGAGACAGATGGCTACACAATTACCACTTGAAAAACAGGTTTGTCCTTCAAAAATGACAACAGCAGTGGACTCTAACAACAGGCGAAATTTGAAAAAGGATTAGGAAAGGGTTACGTAAGAGAAAAAGAACAGGTGTATCCAGAGGGTTCCAATTTGGGGGGCAGGGGGGTACTTCAGTTTTTGAATGACACTCTCAAAATAGCCCCTTCACACTTCAGCTGTATCTGTACCCGTGGACTTGGGCAACGGCCAGTGTTGGTGAGTTTGGGGCCATCGTAATGAAAGGCAAAGTCAGAATGAGTGCAGAAGTTTCCTTTGATTCTTTAAAGGGGAAGCACAACTCAAAGGGAGAAGGTATGTTAGATTTTTGAGCAAAACAGAAGTATACAGGTGCTTGAAGAGAAGGCAGGAATTCCACATTTCTCAAAGCTCTCTGCCCCACAGGACCCCAGTGTTCAATTTCAAAACTGAAATAGGTAGGAAAAGAATCATAATTCTCTGGGGAGAGAGAGTGGCCATGGACTCAAGGCCAGAATTTCTCTAAGTAAGCTGATCATGGAGCATTATAGATGGAAGTGGTCATCTGGCCTCTATTTATCTTACAGATGAAGAAACATCCCTGAGAGGGGCAATGACCTGCCTAAGATCATGACCCGTTAGTGACAAAGTCACAACTGGAATTCAGAGACTCAGGTCCCCATTGTGAGATCTACGCCATTTTCTTTTTTTTGTTTGTTTGGTTTTTTTTGTTTGCTTGTTTTGTTTTGTTTTTTAAATTTCATTTCATTATTTTTAGAAAGAGGGGAAGGGAGAGAGGCAGAGAGAGACATCAATGTATGGTTGCGTTTCACCTGCTTCCAGCCACAGACCTGACTGGAGACCTGGTTTGCAACCTGGTTATGGGCCCTGGCTGGGGAATCAAACCTGTGACCTTTGGGTTCGCAGGCTGGCGCCTTAACCACTGTGCTACCAGCCAGGGCAACACCATTTTCTTTATGCTATGAGTAATCCTATCTTTCCAGGCTTGGTCTCAAAGTGAGAAAGGTGAGACCAAGAGGATCGGGGCCCATGTTCTGTCCAGCAGAGGCACTCCAGGTGGTCCTTTTGCTGCCAAGCCTTGGGGCAGGAGGATCTGCAGGGGCATCTGGGAAAGGCCGCCAAAGGAAATAATAATACCAGCTACTTATTGAATGAAAGAATAATAACAGCTACTTATTAAAATTTGAGCATATGTCCCAGATATTACATGGGTTATACTAAAACATTATTTGTTGCTTATCTGAAATGCAAATTAAACTGGGCATACTGTGTGTTCACGTTAGACACTGTGCTAAGCACTTCATAGGCATTTTCTCATTTGATTCTCACAATAAGCTTGTACGATAAGTATAATTATGATTCCCATTCTGCAGATAAAAAACTGAGCCCTGGCTGGTGTGGCTCAGTGAATTGAGTACCAGCCTAAAAGGGTTGCAGGTTTGGTTCCCTGTCAGGTCACACACCTGCCTGGGTTGTGGGCCAGGTCCTCAGTTGGGGGCATGGCAGCAGTGACCACGCATTGTTATTTCTCTTCCCATCTTTCTCCCTCCTTTCCCCTCTTTTTAAACATGAATAACTAAAACCTTCAAACAAAAACAAACAGAGTCAGAGAGGTATTGTGACTTGCCCAATCTGATAAGCTAAGTAAATGCCAAAAGCAGAATTTGAAGCCATCTCTGCCTGGCCCCAAACACCAAGCTTCTCAGTCAAAGGCAGACAGGCGGCACTTGGAGATCCCCAAGTCACAGTGAAGTTGGCTGCGTGTCTACTACTTCCTACTTGGTAGTTCTCTACCTTGGGCCAAACTTCATTGTTCCTCCAGATCTTAGATCCCCTCTAGCACCCCTCAAGCATAGGTGCGCATGAGAATCATCTAGGAAGCTTATTAAAATTACTAGTATCTGAAGCCCATTTCCAGGGATTCTAATTTAATTGCACTAGGTCAAGCTCCCCAATTAAAGTTGCCACTTAAAATAGAAAACACTCAGATGGATTTGAATTTCAGATGAACCATGAGAACTTTTTAGTGCAAGTATATCCTGGATAGCGCATGGGTTATACTTATACTAAAACATTATTTGTTGTTGATCTGAAATTCAAATTATACTAGGTGTCCTGCATTTTCATCTGATAAATCTGGTACTCCAATCCTCAGGTCATCCCAACGCACAGGCACAAGATGATAATCCTTCCATGTGCACTTACATGTTGCTCTCAGCTTCACAGGCAGCAAACATGGGTGTCCTCTTAGAGCCTTCTGTGGTACCATGTGGGGCCTTTAACTTGGCCGCAGAACCAAGGGTGTGAAGATGAGGACAAATTGTGAGAGGTTAGCTGGGGTGCCAATGGGAGCCTGGTGATGTCGTTACCTGCTCCCTGTGCTGGTCCTGTGCTGGGTTCCTAGTTTCCTTTACTGGAGAAACTTTCAGTCTACAATTTAATAAGGATCTGAAATGAGCACCCTGGTTATGCACAGAAACCCATTTGCCAGACAAATGGGTATAAGCTTATACCCAATGCATGTGTGGCTGAACAGAACCACATGAAGGTAAGTGAGCCATAAACAAGAAGAAGGAACGCTCTGCTCTATCAGCCTAGGGGAGCATCCCAGCTCTGTCTCTTGCTGGCCGTGCCATCTAGAGTCAGGCACTTATTCTTTCCTCAACCTTCATTTCTTCATCTGTAAAATGGGGACGGTGATGATAATACCTCATGGGATGATTATGAGGAGGAAATAAAATTGGGCTTGGAAAATAAAGCCTGGAGTACTGTAAGCATTTTATGACTCGGAGATCTCATACTAAACAGTATCTCTAAGACAATCTGGCCCCACATTGTACATTTGCATAATGCGCTCAAGAGTGTTCATGTCCAAAGGGTATACAACTAAAAGTAACAAGATGAGAAGACATTTCCTTTAATATTTGTTCAGCCTGAGATTTGATAGAACCCAGTTCTTCCGCAACTTTGAAACATGGACAGGAAATGAAGAAGAATTTCCCAATTCTAGCCTCTGTGTCTGGGATTTTTTTACTCAATTCTACTTTAACAATGATGCAATTAAGTATCAAAGGTCTAAGGCAGATTCTTGCATCTGTATGCCAACATGTTATTCTCATGTGCCTGCCTGTCTGGGATGGGTGTTTTTAGGGTGTAGTTATATGAAACTAGCCTCCTAGCCTCTGATTACATTTCTGACTTTTCCAGGTAGGTTATAATTTCAGACAGTTGTATTGACGTGACTCCTTGGCAGGCCACACATATCTGTGAGATCATCAGAATTCCGTCAATAAGAATGACATGAAAGTATTAAAAATTTAACTATTCTGTTACATAATGTGGTATGCCTTCCTACTGTGGAAACATGCAAAGGGTCAGTCGAATGCAAACAGAAAATAATTTCTAATGTAAGCATGAAGAGGGAAAGGGAAACATGAAGGCAAACCCTTCCTCGAGCTCTTTTATGACTATTTCTGTGATGCGTAAAAGCATGTTAACAGTCCCTCTGAATGAATTCCTGTTACTTTGCCTCCCTCCAACTTGCAGTTTAATTTCATTATCTGAAAGACACAGGAGTAAAGAAGACTGTCTTTGAGTTTATGTATGTGCCCATATGCATATCTGCATGCATAGGATTGGTCCTACGTCTATGTAAGTAAAATCTAAAAACCAAAACAAACAAGAAAAAAGTCCTGAATCCATAAAAACAGAGACTATTCCCAGTCAGGGCAGATACCCAAGGTTGCAAGCCAGGTTTCTAAGCCTAGTCCCCAGCTATAGGCAGGTGAAAGGCAACCATACATTAATGTTTCTTTCCCTTTCTTCCTCCCCACTTCCCCTCCCTCTAAATATAATGAATACAATCTTTTTAAAAAAGTTGTATAAATAAAAAAGTAAACTTCTAAAAAAGAAAAAAGAAAACAAAACCAGAGACTAAATTGGTGTTTTCCAAGGGCAGGGGTTAGGTGAGGTGGGGAAAATGAAGTGAAAGTGGTCAGAGGGTACAAACTTCCAGTTATAAAATAAGTTGCAGGGATTTAATGTACAGCATGGTGGCTGTATTTAATAATACTCTATTGTACACTTGAAAGTAGATCTTAGAAGTTCTCACCACACACACACACACACACACACACACACACACACATAACTGTGAAGTGATGGTGTATTAACTAACCTCATTGCGGTAATCATTTCACAATATACATGTATATCAAATTATCACATTGTACATCTTAAATTTACATAATGTTATATGTCAATGATATTTCAATAAAACTGTCCTGTATATATACACACACACAAGTATACTTGTCAGGTATTACCTTTGGGGGCAACCAGGTAAAGGGGTAGGCTGGACCTACAATTATATGAGCAGAAAATATTTATTAAAAAAAATAAGCCAGGGAAAATCTGAATTACTTTTGGAAGTTATAACTATGCCCTTCATCCATAAGTGTAGAGTTAAAGTGTGTCATAATATACCTCATTCCACTTCAATATACACAACTTCTGGTCCCAAAAGAACTAGAATTATCTTGCTGTGATGTAAAATTGCAGAAGGGAAAAAGAATACGCATTCGTGTTGCATAGAGCTTCTCTAACACATGTTTATCATTGCTTCATGTTCTATTTCAATGATATTCTTACTAAATAATGGCCACAGCTAAACAAAGCAAAACAGACAGAAGCTCTCCGTTGTGAGTGTCACCATGATCGCTGGGCTGGAGTTCTCTTTTTCCTGAGTTCTGCCTCACGTGTCCCCACTCAGCTCTCCTGCACAGCAGCAGTTTTGGTTTCATTTGTTTTTTTCTCCTGTCCAGGCCTCACCAAAAATGAGCTGACCACGTGGTAGTCAGGCCAAGGCGATCCAGCATCTGCCCGGAAACGGAACCGAGCACACGTCCAAACGATTGACCTCAGGAGACATGCCTACAGGAAACAGTGGCTGGCTATTGCTGGCATGTGTCCCAGGGACCCAGGTAAGGTCATGGGCAGTGTCTCTGAGAGACTGTAGATGAGAGTCTGAAGGCACAGGAGTTTGCTTTGCTGGTCTCTCAACTCCCCTTTGTTCTTTCCCAGCTCTCACGGTCCTTTAGCCATTTAGCTTGGATTTCTTCTAGTCTTTAAAAAAAGAAGCTCCCTGGCTGGTGTGGCTAAGTGGGTTGAGCACCAGCCTGCAGACCAGAGGGTCGCTGGTTCGATTCCCAGTCTGGGCACATGCCTGGGTTGCACGCTGGGCCCCAGTTTGGGGGCCTCTGAGAGGCAACCATGCACTGATGTTTCTCTCCCTCTCTTTTTCCCTCCCTTCCCCTCTCTCTAAAAATAAATAAGTATAATCGTTCTAAAAATAAATAAATAAAAGAAAAAGAAAAAAGCTTAAAAATTTTAAGTAAGTAAACAATCATCATAGAAATACAGAGAACCCAGGCCGATGTGGCTCAGTGGATTGAGTACCAGCCTGAGAACCCAAGGGTCACCGGTTTGATTCCCAGTCAGGATATATACCCAGGTTGCAACACAGGTCTCCAGCCAGGTCCCCAGCTAGAGGCAGGTAAAAGGCAACCATACATCCATGTTTCTCTTCCTTTCTTCCTTCCTCTCTTCCCCTCTCTCTAACAATAATGAATAAAATCTTAAAAAGAAAAGAAATACAGAGAAGAAAAATAAGATTAAAATGATCCAAATCCCAGCTGCTACTGATGACATTTTATTGGTATACACATAGGAACATCCTTATTTTCCCACTTCAGGTCCTTAATTTGTACCAACCTCCCTTCCAGGTTAAAGTCAAAATGTGTTAAGTGAAAAAAGGCTACATTACCATAATGCAAAAGATACTGCATAAGGCCTTGTATTACATGTGCCTGTAGCAAAGTGTTTCCTAAAACAATGTTCTCCTTACTTACTACTACTCCTACTCCTATTACTACACACACACACATACACATTTTAATAAAAATGAAATTGTACCATACAGGCTATTTTATAACCTCTTTTTTTTTTCACTCAATAATGAATCATGAACATCTTTCCAGGTCAATAAATATGCTTTTACAATATTATAATGGCTGCACAATATCCCATTGTATAACTGGACCATAATTTATTAACCAGTCTCCCAATGGTAGACATATAAATTATTTTCTTGTGTGTGTGTGTGTGTGTGTGTGTGTGTGCTATAAACAATGTTATAATAAACATCCTGGAGCAAAATCTTCACACACATTGTTATTTGTTTTCTTAGGATACTTTCCTTGAAGGGTATAGCTGGGTATGTGTTTGCAATTTTTAAGGGTATGCAAAGATTTTATCAAATTGTCCTATAGTTCATTTGTTCTTATTTGCTGTGTATCAAAATGCCTGAACCCAACACACACACAGTATCCCCATCACTTGGGTCCCATTCTAATTTTCAAGGAGCTGCCAATGATTTCCTGATTAGTTCTTAACTGAAGCTAAAGGTTTAAGCTGATGACATAGGCTTGGTCCCCTCCCATGGCAATTTGCACTTTCAATGTGGGTGTCTGAGGAGGGTGGTGTGGGTGGTGTGCCCTTGAATGGACCACGCCTCTGTGACATCTGCTGCTGGCACTCAGAGATCAAAGGAGGTGTGGTCAGAATGTCCCTAGCTACTGCCTGCCACACTGGAGGGTGGTTTGCCTGGAGTGGTCCTCTCCCCCAACCCATTTTGGGAAGGAGTGATTCCATGAAAACCAGCTGAGCCCAAGTTTCTCAAGGTGCCAACCCACCAGGACAGACACATGCCACCTCTTCTCAAACTTCCGGTTGGCCAGTGTCAGTGGTGGCAGTGCCCGCTTCTAAGTCAACTCTAGTTTCAAATTCCACACAGAGACCCTGTACTTGCCACCCATGCTCCTGTGGGGTCCGCTCAAGGCTGCATGGCAAGTGGGCACGCAGCCCACACCACTGGCTGTCCGGCCAGAGGAGAGAGTTGGTCCTGAAACCAGGGAAATGGGGGGCGTGGATCTCAGGTCTTTGGCAGGGCAGCTGAGGCTGTGAAGTAAAATCTCATCCTTTTGTTTCATCCATTGGGGGCCAGGAAGAAGGGAGGTCCTGTTTCATATCTCTTCCAATCTCACAGGCTTGAACAAGGAGAGAATGTCGGTGAAGATAAAGGCTTTGAGCCCTGAGGACATGCTTGCCTTAGGTGTATTATCACTGTTATCATCAACAGCTCCTAATACGAGCCCAGGGCTGACCACCATGGGTCAGGCACCTATGGTTTACCAGGAATTAGCTCATTTAATCTTAGCAACAGCTCCACAAGGGGAGTATAGCATTATTCTCATTCGACTGATAAGTAAGCTAAGAACACAGAGGTCAAGAGAGTGTTCAAGTACCACAGCTGGTAAATAGGGAAGCTGAGAATCTGCCCTAGGTGGTCTGATCCCAGAGCCCACCTTCTTCACCTCCACACAGAACTGCCTATGTGAGGCAGTGACATCAGCCACCAGCCACTGAGCATATAAATTAGGTCCCTGGCACTGTGCTAAGAACCTGAAATGCAGTGTCTCACTTAATCTTGTCCACCCCCGGTAAAATAGGGCTTCCAGACACTGCTTTTCAGAAGAGTAAACTGAGTTCCGACAGATTTGATGGCTTAGCCTAGGGCCAAGAGGACCTAGACTGCAACTGCTCACACTGCACTTCTCCAGCAGTGACCTTGGGACCTCAGGGCAGCATCTGAGGATCCCGCAAACAATACTGTCCTCCTGCTACCCAGCTCATCTCCTAATTAAGCACTTTTGTCGGAGCAAGTGGCTCTTTGTCCTCAAAGCAGCCATCCTCCAGGCCAAAGTTGCCAATCTCGTTTCATTGTTGTTTCCCGGAAAGGGGTGGGGAGCTGGGTGAAGCCATCAACAATGTGGCTGCCAAAGCGCCCAGGGCCCTGCCACCCCCTCCAGCCTTCCTGAGGGCTCTAGGCAGATCTGCAGGTACAGCATTATCAGTCTTGCGAGCCAGCAGGCTTTCTTCTTTCCAGAGAGGAGCAGGGAAGCTTTTCCACTGGGTTTGGGGTGTTGAGTCCTAGCCTGGAGTTGAAGCAGCTCCCAAGGACCAACAGAGCCTCACCCTACTGGGGATGCGTGTTGTGAGTGAGACCAACTATGGGGCTGAGGGGCTTGGAGTCTTTTTTTAGTTATTTATTTTTAAATCATATATTTTTACACATAAAGGCAGTTGAAATGCTGCAGAAGCAGTATAAAAAGTACAATTCTCAACTGGTGTAAAATGGTATCTCCCAGCATCTGGATTTTGAAGAGGGCCTTTGCCCTTGGCCTTTCACATTTGTGAACGCTGAAGGTTCTTAAACTTGAAATAAAAGGTATTATCAAAAAAAAAAAAAAAAAAAAAGTACAATCCTCACCCTGGCTGGTGACTCAGTGGATAGGTGCTGGGTTGCAAACCCAAAGGTCGCTGGTTCGATTCCCAGTCAGGGCATATAACCAGGTCTCCAGCCAGGTCCTTAGCTGGAGGCAGGTGAAAGGCAACCACACATTGATGTTTCTCTAACTTTCTTCTTCCCTCCCTGCCCTTCTCTCTAAAAATAATGACTAAAAATTTTTTTAATTATTAAAAAAAAGTACAATTCTCAACTAAGGGAGGGGTAAGGCAGGCAGGGGGAGAGCAGTGGAGGAAAATGAAACAATTATGATACAACAATAATAGATAAAAAAAATTTTTAAAGTACAATTCTCATTCATCCTACCCCTGCTCAGATCATTTACCACAATCCTTCCTGATTCTTCTGTTTGTATTTATCTATGCAAAAATAAACATATAGAATTTTGTACATCTACATGTTTTATGCACAACAAATAATAGAATATAAATTATGATTTCTAACATAAAATATATCCTGGCATTCTTTTTATTCTTTTGAATAAGGTATATAATATTCAATAGTAGGGATGTGATTTCCCCCCACTATTTCATCAAAATGGTTATTTTTTATTTGGAAAGGGACACATACATATGGGTGATTTCAAACAGTACAAAGGGGAATATATTGTGTTTGTCTTTTCCACTGATGTAATCTCAGCACCTAAAACAGTGCCTGACACAAAGGGACCCTCAGACAAAGGGTATCTCTGTCCCACTCCTGAAGAACCGCCACCCAGACTCCTAGTCTCCTGTGCATCCTTCAGGGTCTACTCTGCTCACACAGGCATAGCTGTCACTCTAGCTTGTGATGGAAATACAGCCGCTCACTGCCTCCTTTCTTCTCTCTTCCTGTCCCCATGCACGCTGGCAGGGGGCAGATCTTTGCGGGGGAGGGGGAGCTGCCCACATGACCGCTGGTCAGCCCACACAGCGGGTGGAAAGAAGTTGGGGTTTTAGCAGATGTGGACTGGATTCCAGCCTCCAAGGCTGACCAGCCTTAACCTAACAGAGGTGACTCTGAGCTTCCGTTGCTTCCTAGGCAAACGGGGACCCTTACACAGGCCACACAAGGTAGTTCTTGCAGACACAGAACACGTTCTGGGAGGGAATGTGTGTGAAAGCCAGGGACACGTGGTGAGCTCACGGTCAGTTGAAGCAGGTGACAGGAAGCTGAGCAAGCGCTCTGTGTGCTGCCCTGACATGGAAGACTCGGTTTTTTCAGTGAGTGGGGGGGGAGGAAGTCAGAGTTTTACTCTTCTGAAATCAGATGAGCCTTTAGAGCAATCTATATATTTTAAATGATGGTTTACTGCTATTAATTAACCAAGAATATATTTGAGGCGTTACTAGGTACCAGGCACTGTGCTAGATGCTTGAGATACAAAGACGGAAATGTTTAGGCACCAGGACCTCCCGCCCCACTTTATTGGGGAAGCCATTCAATATATGTTTATTGAGTGCCTACTCTAGGCATAGAAGATACAGCAGTAATCAAAACGGACCAAAATGCGTAGGACCTACTTCAGTTGCTCGAATAATGGAGCAGTGGTTGGGAAAGGGGGCAACTTGATCAGCCTGAAGAGGGAGGAACAGTTTCACATAGAGATAATCCTGGGAGTCAGCCAGCCCAAAGGAGGAGAGAATTTGGGACAGAAGGAACAGCGATGGCAAAGACCAGAGATGGGGAAGAAAATGGTCTGCTGGAGGAAGTCCTTGTGATTGGAGGATTGAGTGACTGGGCCAGGTGAAGGCGGCATCATCAGGGGATGATGAGGTTGGCAAGGTAGGTCAGGGAAAACTTTATTCGTTTCCCGTTGCAACTCTAACACCTTATGACAAACTTAGGCTTTAAACAGTGCAAATTTATTATCTTACAGATCTGAAGGTCAGAAACCTGAAATGGATCTCCCTAGGCTAAAATCAAGGTGCCCCCAGGGTTATGTTTCTCCTGGAGACATCTGTTACCTTGCCCCTTCCAGCTTCTAGAGGTTGCCTACATTTCTTGGCTTGTAACCCCTTCCTCCATCCTCAAAGCCCGCAGCATAACATCTTCATAATTTCTCTCTCTATCCCTCTTCTCCCCTCTTTTTCATGTATAGCTACCCTTGTGGTTATATTGGGCCCACCTGGATAATCCAGGATACTCTCCTCATCTCTAGATCCCTAGTTTAATCTCATCTACAAAATCCTTTTTGCAATGGAAGGTAATTTATTCATAGGTCCAAGGGATTAGGGGGTGAATATTTTAGGATGTAGCCCTTGTTCAGCCCAGCACAGGCCTCTTAAACCATGTCAGAGAGGTGGCACTGGCCAAGTGGATGGGCCCTCTTCGTGATGGGGGGTGGGATGGGGTGGAGTCGGGTGGAGGTTTAGGGGAGTGGAGTGGGGTGGAGGTGCAGGGGGTGGGGGTGTGTTGGAAAGCTCATCTTGTTGAGCAGCAGGGCAGATGGACCTGAATCAGGAGGGAGAAATGCATGGTCCAAGCGAAGTAGGTGGTTTTGGAAATGGAACAGACATTGGGCTGGAGAGAAGATGTCTAGATCTTTCTAGAAGTGTAGTGCAGGACAGGAAAGGAGGATGAAGCTGAGGGAAAATGTTTCTTTTCTTTTTTTTGGGGGGGGGATGTTTCTTATTTGCTTTTTGGCTGATTTTGTTCTATCTTTTACGATAAAATAAAGTGCTTAAGAGTGATTTTGACTGAAGACATAAGAGAATTGATGAAAAGGGAAATTGAGAGGAATTAAAGATTGAACTAAATAATACTCTTTCAAGTTGAAAAACTCATGTTTAAGGTCATCTCCCAGCTAGAGAACCTCCTCTATTTTATTCTGCCTTAAACTTCTGGTGCTAAAATAAGTATCCATTAGAGGGTATTTCTAAGGACCATTCATCCAATGTCAGCTTCCTCTCTGTGAAGCAAGAATAATTATAATCCCTGCCTGCTTACTTCAATGTTGTCATGAGAAAACCATTGAAATGGTCCACAAACAGCTCTGTAATGGACAAAGCACTGTACAATTACAGGCACCATTATTATTTTTTCATGCCCAGACACTTACTTGGTTATTTTTCCTGGAGATCATACTCTATTCCATCTGTAAGTGGGGAAGTGAACCGGGGGCTAAGCCAGGTGAGTCTCAACTGGCTACTGGGGAGGAGGAAGAGGGGGCTGTGGCAGCTGCTCCCCCCTCTCCTCACCCCCTTCCCACTTCCCTTCCTCAGAAGCCCCACCAGAACCAAGTATATGAATACAAGGAATAGGCCTTCAGTGGTCAGGGGGAAAGGGGTTGGGGGGGGGGGAGGCAGAGGGAAAGAAGGGGAGCCGCTTAGACAAGAACCTAGTATAAAGGAACCATGGTCATGGACAACAGGTGGGATTGACTTTGGGGGGAATGGGTGGGAGGGGAGGGGGACAGAGGGGAGCAAAAAGGGGATGGATGTAATACAACAACAATAAAATTAAAAAAAAAAGAAGCCCCACCCCCAACCCAGCTCCTGAGTCACCTGCCAGACTCCGCCCTCAGGGTCTTACACTTCAGTCGGGGGTGGGAGAAGTGACAGGACAATGACTATGCAAGGTGCTAAGTGCTGCAGAGGTCTCCAGAATCTGTGGAGAGCAAGGGAATCCCAAAGAACAGGGAATCTGTCACTAGGGACTGGTGGTCAGGACTGGCTTCTAGGGAGATAAGCAAATGCTGAGTAAAAACCAGCAAGCAGTGAAGCCAAGAAGAGGGAAGGAAAGGGCACTCCAAGTGGAAGAAGCAGCCTGAGACAAGGCATGGAGGTTTCCAGCAATCTAACAGGTTCCCAAGCCTTGGATGGGACAGCCAAATTCACACGGCTGGTGCCAGCTCCCTTGTATCTCATGAACTTTCTGAAGCCCCTCTCAGTTCATGCTGAGGTGGGCTGGGGGTCCTGCAGCTGCACCCCTGTTCTGGATCCCAACTCCACATGATTGTGGAACTTGGGATGCTCCCAATAGTGGGCCCATGTACCTGCACCCACCTGGACTCCTTTCCCAGGGAAGGTTCGGGCTACAGCTTCATCTCCCGGAATACATCTGCTTTGCAAACAGCCAGTCTGCCATGAACAAGTTTCTCACGGAAGGCAATTTTGGTATAAGGGGGTGGGGGTGGGGGGGAGCTTCTGTCTCCACCCCCTTTGCTCCCCCAACTCCTTGACTTGAGTTCCTGTCGTTAGTTTCTTTGGCAGTTTTATTATGGAAATGACATATTGAAATACAAATTGGGACGTGTACAGTATAATTACTAATACTATACTGCATATTCATTTCCTCCCTTTGTTGCTGGTGAGTCCCTGTAAAGCTCTCTCTGCAGCCCAACCCTGCAGGTAGTTGGTTCTGGTCTCCTTTCTTCTGAGGCCCAGGCAGGACTGAGAGGGAAACTCGGCCGGAGGAAGTACCAGCCTTCCCTGAGAAGGGCTATTTTTGTGACAATGCTGAACTATCCCGGTCTCTGAGGTCCAAGGGTTTCCCAGCTTTCCCCACACAAACAGTGTGCAGACTGAGCCAGACACGGGAAGTCCCAGCCAGGCGACCTTTCTAAAAACTTCAATGCAACAAAACAAGTATTTTTAGCGATGGTCCAGGCTGGACTATGCTGTCCCCAGGGCCCATTACTTGTCTTTCCTCAGCACCTTCTCAGCGGAAGGGGGTCACAGAAGTTAGTTGACTGGACCACCAGCCAGACCTGTGCTATAAGGCAGTCAGTGCTGTGTGACCTGTCCCTTCTCCTTCAATGACCTTGGCTTCTGCCTCTACCGAGGGAACCACCGGGCTGTAAACACCCGCCCCTGTGAGACACCCAGAGTGGGCTCTGGATTCTAATCTTGTCTCTGTCACTTAGCAGTTGTACCATTTGGGGCAACTTTGCTTAATCAGCCTGTAACTCAATGTCCCCATCTATATAATGGGGCTACCCGTAGTTTCCATCTCAGAGATGTTATAAGGATTACATGTCTTCAATGTATAGAAAGCCTGTGGGACAGATCTATTGTTCGGTAGATTTATTGCACTGATGGCCTCCATTAATATCCTTTCTCTATAGAGCCCTTTGCAATGTGGCTTTGCAGGAACCCTCGGTTAGCAATGAGTATTTCTCCACTCCTTGAATCCGAGTCAGCTTGTTTCTCTGGCCAGCTGAGGTGACAATGGGTCAAGTCCGAGCTGAGGCCCCAAGAGGTCTTACACACTTTGTTCTGCTGGAACCCTGGCTCTGCGGTGAGAACAAGCCCGGGCTAGCCTGCTGGATGGTAACAGACTCTGTGCGGCAGGGGTGAGTCAGCCTATTGTCCCGGCAGAGGCCCCAGACATGTGAAGAAGTCCAGCAGCGATCAATGCACCAACCCATAGGCTAACCACAGCTGACCACAGGAACACAAGTGAGGCCAACCTAGACCAAAAGAGCCACCCACCCAACCCACAGACTCCAGATCTAAATACATGCTTATGATTTTAAGCCACTTGGTGTTGGAGGTGGTTTGTTATGCAGCAATAAGTAACCGGTGCATATAGTAAGGTATTGTACTTTCTCCTTCCTCTAGTACTCACTATCTATACGTATTGACCCATTGCTCATGTACATACATTACAGTCCCCGGGGACAGAGAGATAGTGAGGTGTCAGGGCAAGAACATAGGTCCTGAAGTCAGAAAGATAGGGTTTAAATCCCAGGGTTCATATCTGATATGTACAGAGATAGGAAACCTTTAACAAGTAATTTCTGCTCCATTACATGTGAAATAATAACATCACACAGGTTATAGTAGGATCTGAGTCAAGTAATGGATGTGGAAGAGTGTGACACCCAGATTCTCCTCTTTCCACAGGAAGCACAGGGTTCTGCACATTAAGTAACATTCAATCCATGGTGCCCTCTGGGAGGGCAAATTTCTGTCTTGGGGGAGATCAGGGGCTGAGAGGTAGGTATGGAGGATGTGAAATGTCATCAAATAGCCAAGTTTGGTGTCTGCTTTCTAGGAGCTCATAATCCAAATGGGTCCTGGAAATTGATCAAAAGTTAAAGAGCTGCTCTGGCTGGTGTGGCTTGAGCACCGGCTTGAGAACCAAAGGGTCGAAGGTTCAATTCCCAGTCAGGGCACATGCCTGGGTTATAGGCCAGGTCCCCAGTTGGGGGCATGAGAGGCAACCACACATGGATGTTTCTCTCCCTCTCTTTCTCCCTTCATTCCCCTCTCTCTAAAAATAAATAAAATATTAAAAAAAAAAAAAACTTAAAGAGCTATTTGTATAAAGATATTTATAGCAAGATAACTCAGAGTGATGACGATTTGGAAATTACCCGAATACATAGCAAAAGAGAATTGGTTAAGCAAATTTTATTTTTATCAGATTGAAGAAATATTACCCTGCCCTTAAGAAGGATACTAATGAAGTTTAAGTGGATCCATGGAAAGTGTACATGAAATAATATCAGGGCAAATGAAGAATGGAAAAAAGTTCCCAAGCCTGGTTACACCTGTGCAAAATCATTTTTGCACAATGATAATGATGGTAAGAAGACATTACAAAATAAATGGAGCAGCTGTTTTAAGGTAAGGGGGCATGATTGTAATTTTGGGGTATGTGAGCGTGATAAGCAGTTTTAAAAAATTGAGGAAGTAGCAAGAGAGACATGCCACCTGGCTTTCAGAACACTGACCAAACAGCCAATAGTGCAAATGAGAAGGAAATACGCGCATAATAGTGTGGGGGGTGGTGGTGAGGAAAAGTTGCATTTATTCAAGAGTTGGACTTCGGGTGGATTAATGATGTATCACTGCTGAGGTGGGAGTCCCAGGGACGTTCGTTCAACCATACACAGAGAACATACAGCAGTAGCTCTGCCGGAATGCCACACACAGGGCCAGCCTGCTGGGGGAGAGTCTGGGAGTAGGAAGGTCTTCTTAATGCTAGTCCTTCAGCACGTGGAAGGCTAGTACTTGACCTGCATTCAAGGTTTTAATTTCTTTTTTGTCTTGGATTTTAATATAATTAGCACTACATAGTGATGAGAAAGCACAAAAATAAGCAATGAGCAGCTGAGCTGTGCATCCAATTCAAAGAAGCCAAGTTTTACTATCAGGATGTTTAATGTAGGATGTTCCTGGGGGTTCATGGGAGGCCAGTGCATGTATGCTCTTTGAAGTTCTTCTCTAGCCAGAAGCTCGTGACCCAAAATGCACAGTCTGAGACTATCCATCTGTTCTCTGATGTACTTCGGATGCAAAAATATGCAGAGGCCAGGGCCCAGCCTGTGGTTCGAATTCAGACAGCGAACTATTTGTCCACAAGCCTGCCAGGGGATGCTGATGTATGTGGTCCTAGAAGCATTGAAGTAAAAGACCTTGATTTAGAAGTGCAAATCCTGCCTTCGCTGGGGTGCAGTTGGCTGGGGCATCACCCCGTGCATCAATATGTTGGGGGTTCAATTCCCCATCTTATGCACATCCCTTGATTTCGGATTCGGTCCCTGGGTGGGGCACATATATGAGGCAACCAATTGATGTTTCTTTCTCTCTTTCAAATCAATAAACATATTACTTAAAAAGTGAAAAGTAAAAATTAAACAGTAAGAATGCAAATCTTAACCCAGTCCTTACCTTCCCACCTGGCTTCTTGAAGGTGTATGGGCCATTTTCACATTGTCAGGAGGGAGGAGGAAGGGCAGGAGGGCACATGATGCTAAGAGGGGGCAGGTCCCTCTCCTTCAGAGAGGCCAAGACCAGAGTTAGCCAAGGACTTTACACGCAACTTTACTGATGCTGTCTCTGCCACCGGCGGCCAACGTGTATGACATCTTCCATCTTGTCATGAATGGATTGGGGAGTGTGTGCACAGTTAGTTGCATTTGAATTTGGGCACTCAGGCTGGGACAAACCCAAGAATGGCATAGGGGCTGCTGGTGCCTTTCTGATCCCCTCTCTCAAGGTACTAAATAGAGAGGAAGAGGCAGACTTAAATAATTATGACAATAAAATGATGAATCTGCCCTGAGAGAGTGATACAAGTATTGTGGGAACCAGGGCAGAGAAGGGAGTGACTGAAAACTGTGTGGGGGTAGGAGGAGGGAGGGGCTGGTCAGGTGGTGTGTTGATGACCTATTAAGGGCCAGGTATGGTAAACAGTAATTTCATCCTCACAACAGCCCTGCAAATGAGGGTGTTATTTCACATGGGTAAATGTGTATCTTAGAAAGATCGGTTGTATTCCAGAGTCCTACAGTGGTGATTTGGGCACAGCTCCATCCAACTCTGAAACAAGAGGTATGATTTCCCCTTAGGACTCATTTGCCTGTGATCTTGGGTGAGTCATTTCCCTGCAGGTTTCTCATCTATGAATAAAGGGTTGGGCTCCCTGTGTGATGCCCAGATTCTCCTGGTTTAGAGCCTCAAGGAGCCTACCAAAACCTCCAGTGGGGGACCTGAAAGAACACGGAGATTCAATCTCCAGGAGGGACCCTTGCCTTGCAAAGAGGGGTCATCATGAGATAGGATAGCACCGTCACCTCTTCCCACCCCCACTGCCCACTCCCACCCTCCTGATTTAGTGCCCAGACCTGGGCAGGAAGTGAGAATGGACATTCCAGAGCCAAGAATATTTCAGCAGGTTGCCGAAAACCCACCAGGGAAACAGGATGAGAGGTTTTTTCCTGGTTTTATATGTTGACTCTGATCTCCCATCTCTGTTAGAAAGTTTACTGAGCCTCAGTGCAGTGTGGGATAGAGGAAGTGAAGGGAAGTAAAATGTTTTTGGCCACCGGCGGCCCAGCAGCCTTCCAGGGGCTACACAATCAGTGGGCTGGGAGGAAGGTAGCAAGGTGGAATTCCCTCTGGGAAGCCCTGGGAGGACCACACAGCATGCTTGACCTCCCAGTAGCTCAAAAGCAAACAGAAGGAAAATCAATCCTGGCTGTGCCAAGTCCCCTCCCCCAACGTCTCAGGTCACACCCATTCCTGCCTGTCTGAGGGACAAGCCTGCACCTGGGCCCCCACAGTGGACTGTCACAAGCTAGGAGCAAAGGACATGGGGACTGATCACTCTCCAGGGGGAGCGGCCAGGGACAGACCCCAGGGTCCCAAAGGTGCTCAAGGGCAGGTCCAGGAATAGCCCCAGGTGCCATCAATTCAATTGCCTCACACTAGCAAACCCCCAGCCCTTGCTCCAGAATTATTTGTCTCTTTCCATGAACGCAAGCAGCTCCTGCCTTCCCAACCTGCCTGTAGGCTCTAGGGTACCCTGCGGTGCTTTGACACCTAGATGTTAAACCAAGTATTTCCCAGCTGTGGAAACAGGCAGACCAGCTGTGGGTGGTCAAACCGGGGTGGGTGGGGGGAGCAAAGCAAAAGACCACCTCGCATCTGTGGGGTTCCCCACCCAGCTCAAGAGTACCTTTAGCTTCTGCTATTAGTAGCAGGGGCAAAGGCTTGCTGGAGACTTTTACGTGGGTTATCTTACTGATTTCTCCAAGTGATCAGGTGAATGGGTACTAGTTATTCCTTTTTCTGCAAATGAGCAAATGGAGGCTTAGAAAGGTGAAGTGGTGGAGGAGAGATTAGTACCGGGCATCCTGGCTTCCAGAGCCTGGGCTCTCAGCCACGACACTCAGGGGAGGGTCGTGGGTTCGCTCAGATGGCAAAAACACCACGAGGGCTTCCATGCCATGACAAGTCAATGGGAGGTTTTCCGGGGCCCCTCTCCCTCCTCGGAAAAGAGGAAGCAGTAACTCCAGAGATGGTGGGGCACAGTTAACTCCAATGGGAGGGGAAGTGGGAGGGGCTGGCAGTGGGGGTGGGGAGGGAGTGTGTTTAGCGCCAAGAGGTCACTTGGGATCAGCTTGGTTTGCAGGGCAGCTGGCCCTGAATGGTGACCCCAGGCAGAGCCACGGCCCTGGGGCCCTTCCCCTCAGCACCTTGCTCTCTTCCTCCTACACCTTCTCAAGCTAAGTTGTTCTCAGGGCTCCCAGTTGCCACTAAGTCCCCTGTTCCCTCTTCTGGGTCACACACATTTTTACAGGGCCCTTCTAGAAGTAAAAATGGGAAGTGTTTGGGGTTGTGGCACCATGGAAGGTCTGGGGAATGTCTCTACCTCTTCCTCAAATGGAACGACGGGGGTTGCCACCAGCTGGAAGGGTCTCACGTTCAAAGGGGAAAAGAGTTAGTGGGGATGGAAGAGTTAAGTGAGGTGTCGTCAAGGTGCGGAAACAACCTAAATGTCATAGACAGATGATGGGTAAAGAAAATGTGGTGCATTGTGTGTATGTTACATACATAATGTATCATGCATGTGTGTGTATCTATTGTGTGTGCACGTTATGTGTTTATGTGTATATTATGTATAATACTATTACATCATATATTTTATGTATATTATATATCTATATATTTTATATGTATATATATATATATATATATGTCCATACACACAATGGAATATTATTCAGCCTTAAAAAAAGGAAATCCTGCCGTTTGAGACAACTGGGCTCAACCTAGAGGACATTATGCTCATTGAAATACGCCAGACACAGAAAGACAAATACTGCATGATCTCACTTCTCTGTGGAATCTAAAAAAAACGCCACCAGCAAAGAGTCAAACTCATAGCAACAGAGAGTAAAGGTGATTTTTCAGGGTTTGTGGTGGGGGTGGGGGTTGTGAAGGAGGTGTTGGTCAAAGGGTACAAACTTTCAGTTACATGATAAGCTCCGGAGATGTAAGGTACAGCACGCTGATTATAGTTCAAACTGCTGCACTGTGTACTTGAAGTGAGCTAAAGAGTAGACCCTAAGGGTCTCCTCACCCGTACGCAAAGATGACTTGTGAGCTGATGGATGTGTTCGTGAGCCTGATGGTGGAAACTGTTTCATAATGCAAACGTATATCGTATATCAAAACTAGGCTTTACACCTTAAATATGTGCAATGGATAGTTGTCAGTCATGCCTCAGTCAAGGTGGGGGGGAAAGGTGGAGTGTGGCATCTGCCTGAAGGACTGTCACAAAAAAGAGATGGCGAAGAGGAGCTTTTCAGAGGGCAGAGTGGTATCCTCGGAGGCAGATGTCAGCTTCACAGAAAGGCCTAAACCAATGTTTTCCTTCTGTTATTATTATTCTCACAGCTGCTGTTGATGGCGGCCCAGCGTTACACTAAGTAATAGATGCCTGCAGTTAATTATGTCCCTGGCGTTACACAGGAGAAATGAAGCTCAGTGAAGTTAACTGATTAAGTGTGGCTGAATTAGCACCTGGGACAGCAGGGGTCCCTATCCACGGGTGGCTCCAAAGTCCACCTCTTCATCTATTAGTCCATCCTCTCCCCAGCCCTCTAGAGAGGGCGGTGAGTTCCCCATCCCGCGGTGTTGAAGAGATGCTGGAAGTTGCCTGATCATAGGAATCCCCGAGAGGTTTTTCCACAGGCCTCACCCCGGAACCACCGCCGACTCTCTGGAGAGCGGCCCAGAGCCTGTTTTAGGCAAAACTTGGGAGCCTGGCTTTAGGGAGTCGTGTACCGAGAGGAAGCAGGGCCCGTTGACTTCTCAGGGATCCCAGTTTCTGTGTGGCCTAGGATTTGTGTCATTGTATGTTTAGGCAGGTCCTCCCTGAACCAACGTGTCAGACTTTGTGGCACCTTCTGATGACCCCAGGGCACCGGAGCTCTTTCAGAGCCGCCCTGATGCCCCACAGATATGTGGCGCAGGGCTGGAAGGAGCCCTGGGGGCCAGGCGGGCAGAGTGAAGGGGAGGAGAGAGAGGAAGCCAGCCTTTCATGTCCAGCTCCGAGGGGGCGGTCCTGCTTCTCTACACCTGTCATTGCTGCAACCCACCCTTGCAGAGAAGTTATCCCTGATCAGGGAGCAGGGGTGGAGAGGAGAGAAAGAAGTTCCCATGAATATTTTCTCAGCTGCTTCGGTGGGTTGGAGGATAGCTTTTTTGGGAAACAAGTAGAGAAGATACTGCAGAGAAGTCCTACCCCCTTGAAAGCCCAGTGATGAAAGCACTTGATTTGTGCCAGATGCTGTGCCACCAGCCTCAGTCAATCCTCGGGAAAGTCCCATAAATGCTACAATGGCTCCCACTTTGCAGGTAAATTAATAGGCTTAGAGAGGTAGGTGACTTGTCCCCAGCCTCGCAGTAACTGGCAGAGACTTTGAGTCTCATTGACAGTGACAATACACTCCTAACCGTCCCACCAGGTGGCTCCTTGGGCCCCCAGAGAACTCAATGTATCTTAACCTCCTTTTGGATTAACTTTTGCAGGTGTGCCGACAGCTATTATTTTGTCCTAACAGCTCATGATCAATAATATTGACCATGGGCCAGGCGCTGTTTCTGGTGCTTTACATGTACTGACTCATTTAATCCTAGCAACAGCCGCAATGGGTGCTATCATTGTCCCCATTTAACAGATGAGAACACAGAGCCTCAGAGACATTGAGTCACTTGGGCCAACAGTGGTAAACTGGTACAGCCACACTTCAAGCTCCGTGAGTTTGACTTCGAAGTCCACGCCATTAACTACAACTTCTGCATGGGCCGGCCTTCTTTTGTCTCACTTCACTTAGTGATGTGTCAGAGACGTCACGTTTTTCTTAGAAATTGAAGGCAAGACCCTCCACCATTAAAAAAGATTATGCCTCCTTTTATTGTGACATGAGAAATAAATGTGTTGGTCTGGAACTAAACCTGCAGTATCTTTGATGTACTTTCTGCACTACCTTACTCCAGGGAAGCCACACACACAGCTGTGTATTCAATTTCAGTGGATTTGGGGCACGCCTGAGATCCTCATTTGGGGTCCAGGTCTAGATTAAAAATACCTAAGAATTAAATTTTTTAAAAAATCAATTGAAAACCGAGATCTGGCTTTCCACTTCCAGGAAGACCATGGAAGAGGGAAGCACAGGCCCGGGCCTTTAGCTGGGCTTCCCTGAAACCCACTCTCCCCTTCACCAAGTCCAGGTGCTGGGTTCCACCCCAAGGCCAGGGAAAAGGTCAGTTCTGGCCACAACTTTCTTGTCGTTGGAAACAAGACCATGTGGTTGGGCAGCTCCATCTCCCACCTGCCCCTTGCCCTGGAATGACTGGGCCTCCGTTTGCCTTCCTGGTGGGGCACGAACTGGGGTTAAGTCCAGGAGGATATCTGGGAGGGGGCCGGGAGAAGGAAGTGCTCCCAGTAGATCACAGTGGTCTTCGATTTGAGTTTGCATCAGCAGCCTACCCAAAAGCAGGTACCTGGGCCTCACCTCAAGGCTTCTGATGGAGTCACCTGAGGGCTTTTAAATGAAAACCTCAAGTGTTCCTGATGGGGTGGGCCATTGGCCAAGAATCTGAACAAGGTAGGGGTCCATGTTATCCTACTGTAGCCAAGAGGACTCTTGGTTGACTCTACTCTTTTTTTTTTTTTTTTTAATTGTATTTATTATTTTCAGAGAGGTGGGAGGACAGAGAGGCAGAAAGGGAGAAAAACATTAATGTATGATTGCCTTTCGCCTGCCTCCAGCTATGGACCTGGCTGGATACCTGGCTTACAATCTGGTTATGTGCCCTGGCTGGGAATCGAACCCAGCAACCTTTGGATTCACAGCCCAGCACCTTATCCACTGTGCTCCCAGCCAGGGCATTGACTTTACTCTTGCTTGGGCAATGGCATAGGGGGAGAATCCTAGAGTTTGGGCCCAGGGCTCCTGGGTTTGTCCATTGAGCGGGGGCTGAAGGAGGAGGTGGTCTCTGGAACTTCTTCCTGGCTGCCCCCTCCCTGACCCCCAGCAGCTGGCCTGAGGCTCAGCTACCAGCCTCCTCCCTCACCTGCAACCTCTCACTGGCCTTTAACAAGCCTCCTGCTGAGTCTCTGCCTGAGCTGTGAGTGCTGCTGAAGGCCATGAGGCTGAATTTGATAGGACAAGACACAGTTCCTTGCCTCAAGGGACACAGAGTCCGGTTGAAATGGACGAGTCAAGCGAGAAATGTCAGCGAAGCTGGGGCATTTGAACCAGGCTGTGGGAGTTGGAGCCCAGCCCGCTGGGCGGGACAGGCGTGTTGGGAGACGCTACGGTGAAGGCCGGTTGGGGGTACAGAGGCGACTGCGGGGGAGCCTGGAAAGTGAGGCGCCTAACCTACCAGGTTTGCTGGGGACGGAGGGGGTCCCCTGGATGCAGGGCTTCCAGAGGAAATCCCGGGCAGCCCCCGCACAGGAGCAGGGGGAGATCACCCTTAGAGGGCCCCAAGGGCTCCCTCGCCCAAGGCATAGAAGAGTCACCTGTAATCTTCATGACCTTAGACTCTCTCTCCGCCCAGGGAGGAGGTGAAAGAAAGCTGGTAAGCCTGGAGGTTTGGGGACCAACCTCTGAATATTGCAGGCTCTTTTACACACTTTGGAAGGTCTCTTGCAAGAGGCCTGGCCCAGATCACCTCCAGTTCCAAGTAAACAGTTGACTTACCCCACATGAAGCAGTAGGAGTGATGACTCAGCCTGCTCTTAACTGAGCTCTTACTATGCGCCAAGACTGTAATAAATGTCTGATGGAGACTGTCTCATCTAATCCTCCTTACTTTCCCTGAGAGGCAGATTTTATTACCCCCGTGTAGACAGATGAAAAGACAGGCACAGAGGGAGCAAGGCACCTACCCCAAATCACACAGCTAGTCCGTGGCTGAGCTGGGACTTCAACCAAGCTCACCTTAATTGAGGAATTAAGATCCACAGGATATTTACTCTAATAGGCCAGAGTGAAATGCCCCGAAGTTCGAAACAAAGCTCACCTGTCACAGAGAATTAGAACCAGGAGGAGGAAATGACTTAGTTTAAGGGAAAACATAAGAAAATAAAATAAAACTTCAACCGCTAGAGAGACAAAGTTAACATGAACCTTTAGAGTTGACATTGCATTCTGAACGTCTGAGTTGGGCCAAGAAGCTGAAGCCCGTGTTCCCAGGGGAAGGTGCTTTCTGGTTGGGGCGCTAAGCCGCGTTTGAAAAAGGAATGAAAGATCAGTTGCATTTCTGGAGCAGGGTGAGTAACAAAGGGGGCCTCTGTCATTCTCTGGGTCCAGCAAGGTGACACTGCTAATCCTAAAATCTATCCTGCAATCACATGGCCAGGGAGAGGCCCCTGTCCCCAAAGCCCTCACCAGACAGTCATCCAGGTTCAGGCGGAAAGTGGGGGTGATCCTCTCATGGCGATTTCCCCTCTACAGGAAAGAGGACAGTGTTTTCCAAACTTTCTGGCGACAAGCCACAGTAAGAAATATGTTTAGTGCCACCTGCCTGGATATGTGTCTCAGGAAAATATATTTACCCATATTAAATGCAGTGCACCCTTATATTTCTATTCTTTCCAGATTTGTTTGAAAGCTGGTTGTGAGCCGCTAAATGGATTTCACTCCCCACTGATGGTTTATGAACCACAGTTTGAAAACACCTAGTGCTGGGAGCAGGGAAACGGAATAGGAGATGGTCGTGACAGGTATTTATATGGTAGTCATTCTCTCTACCCTTGTGCCTTCCAATAGCATCTCTCAAATGTGTTCCATGGATCACCTTTATTCTAAGGGATCTGAGTAGATGTTTTCCTCCCAAGTAGTTCTGGGGCCAGTTTGAGAAAGAATTCATAAGTCTAGCCACAGCTGACATGTCACAATGCACTGAGCATATTCAAGGCTCCCAGAAGGTCTGCAGTGAAAGACCTCGTTAACTTGGTTTACCTGCCCTTTCCCAGACTTTTTTTTTTTTTTAATCCACAGAGCCTCTTGTGCCCTCATGGGAGTGCTAAGTAGTGTTCCCCAGAAACCAGGGAACCAGGGCCTGACTGCTTCACTTTTTTTTTTTAAAGGTTTTATTTATTTATCCTTAGAGAGAGGGGAAGGGAGGGAGAACAAAAGGGAGAGAATTATCAATGTCTGGTTGCCTCCTGCATGCCCCCAACTGGGGATCTGGCCTGCAACCTAGGCATGTGCCCTGATTGGGAATCGAACCCGTGATCCTCTGGTTTGCAGGCTGGTCCTCAGTCCATTGAGCCACACCAGCCTGGGTTGCTTCACATTCTTGGCCACATTCTTGGCGCCCCTCACCTTGTCCCTGTGAGTCAGGGAGGAGGGTGTTACGGGAGTAGGCTGAGACAGATGGTTCCCCTGCTTGTCTGATCTCCCATGTTGGGTCAGGGCCAGAGCTACGCCTCCTGACTCTCAATCAGAGTGGGGAGCCCTGGGCCATCCCACAGCTCCTAATGGGTCACTTTCCCACAAGGCTGAGGACACATCTCCACCCTCTGAGCTGCGTTCAAGGACCAGCGTTCAGTGTTTCAGGAGTTCCAAACTCAGCCTGAAGAACCTTTAGCCTTGCAACCTCCCTGGAGGCAAGAAGGGGAAGGGGGCCCTGTTCTTCCACCCCCCACGCCCCACCCCTGCAAACAGAACTTCAGTAGCTCACAGAGCAGTTAGTCCTGCAAAACAGCCATCCACTGCCCTGACCTCCGGCCTCTGCTGTGGTTCAGGTCAACCTTGGCGGAGGAGCCCGTATTCAGATTTGCAAACAGCTCTGCTGTGTTCTTTTAGTAATTTTTCTTTGAATATGTCATTTATTTCTCTGGATACAAAAGAACACAGGGATATATAGCAACATTCTTCTCTTCCAAAAACCAAAAAATTTCTTTCCTATCTCAGTTGTCAAATTACCCAGTTTCTCCCCAGGGTCAACCAATAGCACCAGTTTCTAGTATCTGTGTATGTATAAAAGAATGTATCTATTACATACTCACACCCACATCCAAGGTTAAATACAAATTAACATTCTGCACACTGTCTGTGCCTTACTTTTTTTTTTTTTTTTAATTTTATTGTTGTTGTATTACATCCATCCCCTTTTTGCTCCCCTCTGTCCCCCCATGTGCCTTACTTTTTAAAAGGTATTTATTTACTTATCTTTAGAGGGAGGGGAAGGGAGAGAGAAAGAGAGGGAGAGAAACATCCATGTGTGGTTGCCTCTCACGTGCCCCCAACTGGAGACCTGGCCTGCAACCCAGGCATGTGCCCTGACTAGGAATTGAACCAGTGACCCTTCAGTTTGCAGGCCAGCATTCAATCCACTGAACCACACAGCCAGGGCTGCACCTTACTTTTTAACTTAAGGATGGATTTTGGAACTTGTTTTGGAACTTTTAGCACACTCAAAGTTTTCTTAGTCATTTTTCCCCCCCTGCTGTATCTATTATGGCCATCTGTGAATGCATCATGGTACACTTATCTAGCTTCCCTTTGTCGAACACGTACACGTATTTCTTCCAGTGCTTTCTATTGGGAACAGTGGTGCAGCGGATAATGGAGTGTCTAAGTTCCGCACACCAGCGACAAAGTGTGAAGGATGAAATCCTAGGAGCAGATGCAGGAAACGTGGGGTATAGTTCTGCCCTGTCTTACACCAGCTATGTGACCTTAGGTAAGACACATCCCCACCTTGAATCTTTCCTCACTTTTATACAATTAGGATGTAGGGACCCACCTACTCCTTATTCTCCATGATTCTCGTATGTGTTCTTGGTGAGTTTTCCACTGTGGACAAAGGCAGCACTGAACTGTTCTTTCTTCCCTGTCTTCTCACCGAATCACTGGTTAGGGGCAGGTCTTTGGTCTGGTTCTTTGGAAAAAGACAATTGAGCTGTTGACTTGCCTCTGTTATCTTCTGCCACAAAAAATAGGACCTCCACATAGCTGGGATGCCGTGGGTCTCGCTGCTGTGTCCCAGTGTCTAGAGCAGCCCTGTTTAATGAAAATATAATGGCATACCATTCCACACCTATCAGAAGGGCAACCCCCCGGAATGCTGACAACCCCGAATGCTGGCGAGGATGGGGAGCCGCAGGGAACTCTCATTCATTGGGGGTGGGGTTACAGGGCTCACAGTTAGAACAGGCCAGTCCCTGGAGGGCCTTTGAGAATGGGGAGTTTGAGGGGAGGGCAGAAAGGAGCCCTGGTGAGTTCTGGAAGCTGAACCCTGCTCAGGGCTGCACTCCACGTGCTGGAGAAAAGAGGAAAACGGTAACTAAGACTCAACTGAGTGCGTACTTCATCTAAGTCTTTCCATACACCTCATTTCACCTTCAAAGACAGATCCTCTGAGGAAGGTAATCTGTTTCAAAATTTATTTTCTTTAAAAAATAATTAATATATTTTTAAGAGAGGGGGGGAGGGAAGGAGAAAGAGAGGGAGAGAAACATTGACTGGTTGCTCCTTGTAGGTGCCCCGACCTGGAACTGAACCCGCAACCCAGGAATGTGCCCTGACTAAGGATCAAACTAGCGACCTTTCACTCTGCAGCATGGTGACCCACCAATTGAATCACACAGGTCAGGGAGGAAGGTACCCTTAATTATTTCCATTTTACGGGGGAAAAATACGGAAGCTCCCAGGGATTGAGTGCCCAGAAGTCTCAGAGCTCAGGAGAGCCAGGCTTCCAGCAGGTCTGCTTGCCTCCGTTCTACCCTTTCCCCCAGGTCATCTCTTTACCCTGGATGCCCTCGCAGTGTCCCGGACGAGCTGGGACCCAACCCCAAACATGTGGTAGCCAGAAGGCGCACAGAAAGGAGCAGGGTGCTCAGTGGGCCGGTGTATGGAGTGGTTCTGGCTGAGATACTGGAAGGGAGAGCAGGAGAAGGACAAACAGAAAAGAAAGAAGTTATTTTTTGAGGCAGTACCTTTGCACAGTTTATAAGCCCTAAAACCCACCCGGCTCCTTGCTGCTGTATTACCCGCTGGCCTTGCTTGTCCCAGTATCTCTCCTGAAACACTTGGGTACAGCAGATATGCCTTAGCACCTCAGCACCTCAGCATTGGGAGTAGACCCAATTTCCTGATGAGGAAACCAAGGCTCAGAGACATTCCATAACTTGTCTCGAACCACCCAGCAAATCAGCCGGAAGGCTGAGATTCAAACTTCATGTTTGGCTCCCGGTCCAGTGCTTTCCCCGCTATCATAGTGATTTTCAATCTGGGGCAGGTTGTGGACCCTTGAAGATTCAGATGAAAGCTATCTTCCTTCCCCAGGTCTCATGTGAATATCACACGTGAGTGGAAGTGTGGCAGGCTCATTCACACGCTATGATTTTAGGGCAATGCTCAGACCCTGGTTAACGTGCTCTGCTTTGCCGACGGTTTGAGGGACTCTTCACAGGAGTGGCAGTTTCATGAGAACATTTTAACACCTCTCAAAGAGAAAGGCAACTTAAAAGGGCTGGTTTATCGCAGAGATGGGTCCCTGCTTGGCAGGCCCAAGGCGGGGGCCCGGAAACCATCAAAAGCTGCGGCTGGGAAACCCAGCTTCCTGCTTCTGGCCTCAATTCCCCACCACCCTCACCATCATGACCACTAAAAATAAGACCCAACCCAGCACAACGCCCTCCCTAAGTCATCCCCTTGTGATTTATCTCCCTGCTTCCTGTTGATCTCAAAGGTTGTTTTATTTCGCAGCCTCCAACTTCTGTTCACAGCCCACTGGCACTTCCCCAGCTTGAGAGGAAACAATATGAAAAACAAAAAAAGACCAAGAGAAGGTGGGAAACAGCAGGGCACTGAGGGTCGGTGTCTTGCCCATCTTCACCCCCTTTGCTGGGAAGGTGGGGACCCCCTCCCTCCCACCAAGGTGTCTGTCCCAGGGAACTCTGGCCCAGAACTTGTTCAAATGCTGCCAAGACCGACCTGGGTGAATGCTTGGTTGCTGGTTTTAATAAAGGTACCCACTCTCACCAATGGTTGTGGGGCTATGGAAAGCAAAACTGCCATCTAGAATTTTTCACCCAGCATTGGGGGTGGGGTGAGGGATGGGGGTCACAGGACACAGGACCTTCGGAGACAGTTGATGAGAAATGCACATTTGTCCTCTGGAAAACCAAGGGCCATTGACCCAGTTTTCTGGTTCTTTTCCCAAAATGCCTTCTTCCAGCCATCATTTCAGATTCCATCCCCTCCAGGAGATCTCCCTGGAGCACCCGTAACACTTAACTCTACCCTCTCCCAGCCTGCTGTTTCCCTTCCACACATTCGTATCTGTTTTCCTAGATTGTGAGCCCTTGGTGCGGTGGGGTCATGGATGACCTTGTAATCATTCTCATTAGAAATTACACAAGTAATATATATTTACTGTGTGGAAATACCAGGAAAATCAAAGAGTACTTCCCTCCTCAAGAAGATATTATTTACCCATGATGCCCCAGCTGGGACTGTAACATTTTGGGGATATTTCCATTTTCCTGGGTGCATATACACACAGACACCCACCCCATGTTATCTAAGAGGACAGAATCAAGCACTCTATTTTATGTTCTCTAACTCCTTTTTGTACCTGCTCAGAAAGCTTAACATGTTTTCATACCAACATTTGCATCATTGAAAGTCACTGCTGAATATTCAATCAAAGAGTTGTATCACAATTTTCTCAACCAGTCTCCTCCTATTGGACTTTTAGGTTGCATCCCACTTTTTAAAATAAGAGCTTTATTGGTATGTAATTCACATACCAACACAGTAATCCTTCTGAGGTATACAAATGAGTGGTTCTATGTATTGATGGAGTTTTGCAACCATCACCACCACCTAATTTTAGACCATTTTCAACACCCCTGAAAGAAACCCCATGGCCATCAGCAGTCAGCCTACTCCTAGCCCCTGGAAACCTACTCTCCATTATATCTTTATGGATTTGACTGTTCTGACATCTTGTGTAAATGGAATCATGTAATAACCGTGGGTGGCTTCTTCACTTAGCATGTTTTCAAGGCCCATATATGTTGTAGCATACATCAGTACTTCATTTCTTTTCGCTGCTGCATAATACCCCATTGTACAGATATAACCCCGTTTTGTTTATGCATTCAGCATTTGATGGATATTCACTTGTTTCCTCTTTTTGGCTATGATGAACGAAGCTTCCGGGAACTTTTGTGTGCAAGTTTTTATGTGGACATATGTTTTCAGTTCTTTGGGGCAGACACCTAGGAGTGGAATTGCTGGATCACAGGGTAACTCTATTTTGACTTTCTGAAGAACTTCCAAACTGTTTTCCACAGTGGCCTCATCATTTCACATTCTCATTAGCGGTGAGACTGAACTTTCTCCACCTCCTGCACCTGTCTTTGCCCACCAACTGGTGTTTAACTCCATGCAGCCCCCAGGCTGTCCCTTGCATGCAGGGACTCCGGAGTCCACTTTTGCTGGGTGCATCATGCACCGTCCCTGGACAGAAATGGTTCATGTCCCTGAAATCCATCCCCATACTCCGCCTCCACAGATGCCAAGCCAGATCCAACCTCTGCGCTTGGAGTTGGGGAGGCTTTGTGGAAGGGAAAGCCTCTGAGCTGGGAAACAGTTGTAATCAAAGAGCCAGGTTGTAATCAAATCAACCACCGGAGGCATTGGTCCTGTCACCTCTTTAGTGGAGGCTGATAACAGTACGGACATCATGAGATAATGCAAATAAAATGCTCAGCACAGTGCCAGATCCCCGATGAGATCCTTGGTTGGAGGAAGTAGGATTTCATTTTTCTTATAAGTCTTAGGCTCTGGGAGTGACAGGACCAGAATTTATATCTTATAGGGCTCCCTCTGCCGCAAGGCCAGTAAAGGACTATTTAAATAAATTCAGGTAGAGCTGTGGAGCCTGGATGATTGTGCCGATGGGGGTAGAAAGAGGGGAGAAAGGGAGAGATTTGTGAAATTGCATCACTGGAAGGTGGCGGCCAGGTGGCCTCTGCAGCGGCCTGGTACATACGCTACCGTTCTTGCCTTGTTAAATCCTCACAACAGCTCTGCAAGGAGGTACCCAGTTTCCCATTCTCAGGTTAGGAAACTGATGCTCAAAGGAAGTAAATGACTTATTTGCCCAAATTCAAAGCAGCAGGGATACACTGTGAACCTGCTCTGCCTGCTTTCTTTGTCTTGCCGTCTCTTTGGGAAGGACTTAGCTACATGCATGGTAAGGCCTGGGATGAATTGGAAAGGGAGAGACAGCAGGGCAGGACAGTTGTTCTCCGGGAGAGGTGACTTGACTGGCAGGTCAGAGCTCAGGCGGACCGGAGTGGGTGAGCGGGACTATGACCCAGCCAGCCCGTGCATACGGCATGTGTAGTGCGTTGGCCCCGGGTGGAGGCCTGATAGCTTTCTCTCCCCTCATCCAAAGTCCCATCCTGGGCTGGGAGCCTAGGTGCTCTGGGTTTGGGGCCATTCGGGGGGTGGTATCACAGGGCTGGTGACTGAGGCCAGGCTGTCCCCAGCAGCTGCTGTCCGCTGGGCTGCAGAGACACCAGCCCCTTGCAGGAAACATGAACACACCATCTGGAGCTGTTCCAGGCCTGCCTCGCAGGAGTAGGTGAGCCGAGGGGCCTGGAGGAGGGAGCACCATGAGGGGACCCCCCAAGTTGCCTGGCCTCACACAGAAAGGGGAGCCCCTTGCTTCCTCTTATTACCCCCAGGCCATATTCCCCACAATCCTCTTCACGGGCACATCATCCTCTGCTCACGAGACACGACTCACTCAGCCTCCAGCTTCAAGTCTGAGGAAGGTCTGATGGGAACATGGCAGGGAGGAGTCATCTGGTCTTCTCCCAAGACCCTACACCCCATCCCCCTGTACCTCAGCCTGCCTCGCACCAATGACCCCTTACTCCTCTGCCTGGTCTTTATCCATATTGACTGTCTGTCTCTTAGGTGCCCTCCGTACTCTGCACACAGAAAGCCAGCCAACTTGGCCGTGGTTGGACACCTCCCCATGCCTCCTTCTCCCCTGGGTTGGAGAGTAGGGTGGGGTAGGGGGAGACAGGCAATCTGCAGTCCCCTCCAGCTCTAAGTGACCATGGCTTGGTCTTTCTCCAGTCAACTGTTTCTCCCAGCCCATAAGCAGGACTTCTGGGGCGGAGGTCCGGGGTGAGCAGCGACGTGGCAGGGCGCCTGTGAGTGAGCCGGTAGGTACGTAGGTCAGAGGCATGAGGTGTGGTTGTCATGGGACACGCGTTCCCTGATTGACTCGACCCAGTTGACCTTTCTGGTTGGAAGGGTTCTTCTAGGCCACCAACAGGTGTGTCCAGTGACCCCTCCCTGAGTGTTGCTGGACACTCAGTCCCCTCTTTCTGGCCCCTCAGAGGCCTCAGTCGGGAGGGTGGAAGAAGAGGAAGGAGACAGGAATAAAGTGGGAGCAGTCAGGGTGGGGCCCGAGGGAGGAGCGGGGAGGGGCCTCGCTGCCCGTCGGTGACAACATCTGGATGCCTGGCGTGGGCCAGCTCACACTGTTTCATCCCCAACGCCAACCACATGAGGAAGGCAGGCCCGTCACCGCCGCACAGCTGAGAAAACCGAGCACAGAGAAGAGGGTTGCCTAAGGCTGCACAGCTGGTCTGAGGCAGAGCTTCTGGCTCCAAAGTTCACTTGCTTGCTTGCTTCTCAGCCACAGTCCCTCCCTCTGGGACAGTCAGTCTGTCAGCTGTGATCACAGGCCTGAGCATCCGCAACCCAGCTTGTCACCAAACTGGGCTCTGCCTTCTAAAGGGACACACATGGCCCTGTTTCCGTCCCCCAGACGTGTTCTGGACAAGCTCACATCACAGCGGGGATCCCATGAGCATCCCTAACGGTGCCCAAGGCCAGAGGGCCCCTCCGGCACCCTCAGAGGACGGTGGAGCAGAGCAGGGGTACAGGAGAGACAAGAATGGGGCAGGTCCCAAGCGTTGAAGAAGCAGCTTCTCTCAGGAGCAACACAGCAGTTTGAATTATGCCCTCCACCCCTCTTATAGATGATCATCTTGAGCAAGTATGTTAGCCGCTAAGGGCCTGAGGGTCCTCACTTAGAAAACGGTAAGTGACATTGGTCTGTTCTGGGGGCATCGTCCGGCGCATGATCGTGCGTGTGAAGTACCCAGCACACTGCCTGAGACATGGGGTTTGTCATTCCTGTACTTTCTACCCTCAGCCGGACTCCTCTCACACTGCACTCTCTTGATGTTTCAGGTAACGGTGGCTAACAGTTAGCAGCCAGGACAGCAGGCTACCAGGCACATGACAAAGACAGGAAGAATTGTGGCCTCATGCAGCTTTTTTGACCAATGTCACCGCCCTGGGGCTCACGGGTGAGGTCAGCCTGAGCTCCAAGGGAAAGGAAAATTCAACCCTAATTGCTGACCATAAAGCCAGGAGCAAGATCTGAGGGGAAGGTGGACAGTGAGCAGTGCTTAGGGGGCCTGGTTCCAGCCAGAGTTTCCTGGTATCCCAGCGAGCGCAGACGGACCCGTGGCTGAGAGCCCTGCTCAGAAGGTGGCCTGCGGCATGTACATGCTGTTCCGACCAGGGCAGACAAGCTCCGGGTCCTTCTTGTGATCTAACCACCTGATAGCGATCCCCAGCTGATAACCCCTCGACACACGTCACTCCTTCACTTACAGAGGAGGCTGAGCCCAGAGAAAAGGGTGGAGGACCTCGTCGGGTGGGGCAGGAGCAGCAATGGGTTTCAAAGGCATAGGCCACACCCAGAAAAAGACTCTGCTAACCAGATCTTCATCTTTGGTAATGAATTGCTACATGAGGTCTTCAGGCCTTCCCTCACCTCAAAGCGGTTCATCGAGGTGCTCTTTCCTTCGCAGGATTTTGGAAGATAATTTGTAGGAGGAATCCTGGTAAGCTGATGTTCTTTGGCCTTCTCATCTTCGTCAGGAAGGGTTTCTGTGCCTAAGTAGGCTAGACTCCTGGCCAGCAATAGCTCGCCTGACCTCCTTCTTACTCCCACTCTGCCTCTGACAAGAGCACTGGCTCTGCAGACTTCCTGCCCAAGGACATCCTTCGCATGAGGACCTGCGCCTGATGAGCTGAGATGCCGCGGTCCTCCAGGCCTGCGCTCTCAGCAGGAAGGACAGTGCTGACCAGAGGATCCATCGGGCAAGTCTGGTCCTTAAGGGGAATGGAGTGGCCAGTGCTGAGAGGTGGGGGCTGGAGAGCTGGAATCCATAGCCCCTGGCCAGTAAGCCTGGCACCTCAAGGAGTTGGTCTTGCCCTGGATCAGGTCCCGTCTTGCAGCAGCAAAGAGGCCGCCAGCTACCTTTGGGGGCAAGTAGCCATATGACAATCAATGGCTGGGGGAAATCTATATTTGGAAGAGGATCCAAGTTGGGTGGGTGGTTCCCTGGCCTTATCTGGCCCTTGCAGTCCAGCATGGCACCAGGGCAGATGGGCTATCTCATCTCCACCCTATTGGGCTTGGCTCAGTCCCCTTAAGAGGGAGGGCCTTGTCCTCACACACCCCTGAGCTCTGTCACCCTGCCCCACTGACCCCACTTGCCTCTATGTCACAGCCAGCTGCAATGGGAAGAGAAGTTGGCTGGGGTTCAAAGTCAGGGGTGAGGAGAGTCATGGCACCGCCTGGACTGGGCAAACACCGGCCACTGCAGAAGACAGGGGATACGCTTCTGAAGGATAATTATCAACTGCTTGGTTCCGAAGGATTTAGAGAGGAGTTAAACGTCTCTGTTAGAATTCACTTAACATGGAGGATTAATCCCATTTCTTCTTGGCAGCAACATGGCCATGGCTGAGGCAGATCAAAGTAGCTAATCATTGGGAATGCTCTCCCTTCCTCACCGGGTAGGGTGATGGTCCACCTGTGACTTCAGGCCACCATGTATTTGCCACGCTCCTGCAACGCTTACTTGCTACGGGACCTTGCCCAAGTTATACATCCTCTTAGGGTCTCCTTTCCTCATCTGTAAAACTGAGAATACGTTTTTCTGAAATTAAACGTAATACTGGATGTGAAGTACAGGGCCTAGGACATAGCAGGCAGTTCATGGTCTCCTCTCCTAAAAGTGACCTTCCTTTTCTTTCTCATTTGACTACTTTGATATTGACTATTTCTGATTACTTATGACACCCTCTGGTGGTTTGGGGAAACTAATGACACTCCCCTTGAAGAATGCCTGGACTTGGTGACTCATTTCTATGGGAGGCGATATGGCAGAGATGAAGGTGCGTGACTTCTGAGGCAAGGTCATAAAAAGGCCATGGTTTCCGCCTTGTTCTCTCTTAGGCTGTCTGTTCAGTGGGCCACCCTGTCATGAGGACACTCCAGCAGCCTGTGGAGAGGCCCATGTGGGGAGGATCAAAGGTTTCCCACCAACAGCCAGCACCAACTTGCCAGCCTCTGGAAGCAGGCTCTGGCCCCACTCAAGCCCTCAGATAACTGCAGCTCTGGCTGACGTCTTAGCTGCAACCTCTTGAAAGACCCTGAGCCAGAATGTTCCTGAGTTTCTGACCCAAAGGAACTGTGAGGTACAGTAAGTGTATATTGTCGCTCCGTTTATTTTAGAGTGACTTCTTTCGTAGCAATAGATAACGGACGCATATTCACTCCTTCTACAAAGGTTTTGAAACTGCATCTGGGTAAACGCATAGCTCTAACTAGATGGAAAGGCATCAGAACAAGATTTGAAAGGTGCGAGTGAAGTAGTGAATGAGGTGGGAAGGGAGGAGTGTGGCTGCTCCCTTCAATCAGAAACTGGTTGAAGATAAAACATCACTTCAGGCTTCTTGGAAGTCAAGGCAAAAAATAGGAACTTGATGGGTCACAGTAAAACCATTTTTGTCTTTTGGTTCTGAATGAGGATATGCATTTGACATGTGGGCTTTTAGATAAAGAAGTAGCATCACAGGTGTGGTGAATGGCAGCTTGGAATCTTGCGGACATTACCTGGTCATGCTGAGTGAGCATGTTTCACATGGGGACCACAGATCACTTACAAGGATGCACTTTCTGGCCGTTTTCAGGAACTGTTGGCATTACAAAATTAGAACAGAAATACAACATGTTTTAAAATTGTTCACATAGTTACTGGATTAAAAACAAGGTGTAAGAGGATTTATAGTGCCCTGACCTGTGTGGCTCAGTGGGTTGGGTGTTGTTCCACAAAGCAAAAGGTTGTTGGTTTGATTCCCCAGTAAGGCCACACGCCTGGGTTGCGGTTCAGTCCCAGGTCAGAGCGTGTATGAGAGGCAACAGGTTGATGTTTCTCCCTCATGTTGATGTTCTTCTCCCTGTCTTTCTCCATCCCCTCCCCTCCCCTTAAAAGTGAATAAAACCTAAAAAAAAAAAAAAAAAAAAAAAAAGCTAGAGAAAGAGGATTTATAGTGAAAATTGTCTCTTTTACCCCTGTCCCCACAGGCTAGTTTCTTTTCCCATGGTCAACTCCCTGTGACTGAGCCCTGGTTTAATTTTCCAGAAATATTCTATACATGTACAAACTCATATGTATTATTTGCTCCCTTTATTACATGAATGGTAGCATGGTATAGATATTGTTCTGCACTATGCTTTTTTTTTTTTTTATTCTTTTTTTTTTTAAATATTTTATTTATTATTTCCAGAGAGAGGGGGAAGGGAAAGAGGGAGAGAAACATCAGTGTATGGTTGCCTTTCACCTGCCTCCAGCTACAGACCTGGCTGGAGACCTGGCTTGCAACCTGGTTATGTTGCCCTGGCTGGGAATCGAACCAGCGACCTTTGGGTTCACAGGCTGGCACCTTATCCACTGAGCCACCAGCCAGGGCTTCTATGCTTTTTTTTTTTGCACTATACTTTTTATTATTCAATATTGACATGACTTAAAAGTAACATTTCCCTTAAAATTTTATTTTTCTAACTTTTTAATATTATTCAAAGTTTGGGAATATAGCCCTGGCTGGTGTGGCTCAGCCAACCTAGCACTGGCCTGCGAACCAAACAGTTACTGGTTCAATTCCCAGTCAGGGCACATGGCTAGGTTGAGGGCCAGCTCCTCAGTTGGGGCATTTTATAGGCAACCGGCTGATGTTTTCCTCACACATCCATGTATTTTTTCCTCTTGTTCTCTCTCCCCCTTCGCCTGTCTCTAAAAAACAAATAAAACCTTTTTTAAAAATTGGAAATATAAAGAGTCAAGAATATAAAAAATACTTGTAATCCCACCACCAGGAGAATCACCACCGTTAAATACATGCTGTTTGGGTATCTTTTCTGATTTTCCTCTGTGAGTACAGAAGTATGTAGCATCCAGGCTGCTGTGAGAACAGCTCCGAATAACCTGTCGCCAGAGCCCCCTAAAATGGAAACCTGAAATTGTGAAGCATATTTAAACTTGCTCATAAATGATTTTCTTAGATTGTCAAGATGAGACAATTGGGGCCATAGTGCCGGCGGGTGGCCGACTCCTTGTGTGACAGATTCAACTTCCAAGGAGCAAAGAGAGGGAGGAAACGGAGTCCTTTCCAGCAAGAGCCCCAAAGATGGCTGCTTCCACCCAACGCCTCTTAGAATCACAGAGAAAGCCAATTATTGTTTAATCTTCATCCTAACATGCATTCTCTTCTAGCAGATAATGGAGATCCAAAAAAGTTATGATTCCAACAATACCAACATTGAGGGCTTACGAATACTGGGCTCCATGCTAAGTTTCATATATATTATAGTCTTGCTTGATTCTTATAACCACCCAAATTATCATCCTCGTTTTATAGAAAAGGAAAGAGCTAGGAATCAAACTCAGGTCTCCATGACTCTAGGGCCTAAGCTCTCAATCACTCAGTCCCTGTGTTCCCAGAGCTCAGTCTTGTAAGGAAGACATATAATCGATAATGTTAACATAAGCTGAGATAAGGATGATCCTAAATGCTATTGGAGTTGGTAGAGGAAGAAAGTCATTTTGAGGGAAACATCCTCTGTCAGTGAGGGGACCTTGACATCTAGGAAGGCATCTGAGGAGCTCAAGTCCTCTGTTGGGCATTGAGGTGAAGGGAGGTGGGTGTGAAGGGACTGCTGGCCAGGGAGTAGGAACGGGTGACCTACAGGCAGCTGCAGAAAGAAGACTGAATGGTTCACATGGAGATGATGATAGATGGGAGCTCTTGAAGGTGAGGGCCCAGGAAGCCATTCTTTTTAAGCAGCAGAACTGAAGAGTGAACTGAGAGGTCCTTATTCGGGCAAGTGTGGCAAGGCAAACCAGAGAGGCCTTCAGACTCAGGGGCAAAAGACTACTCCCACAACCAGAGGGCTACGGAGGAGATAACCATGTAGCATCGAAGCTGTTTTCCTATTCTGAAATCCTGGGCTCATTTATTCAAGGAGGAGGAGGAAACACAGACCATTCTCTCTGGTTCTTTTCTATCCAACGAGGACCCTTGAGAACCATCTTATAGTGGCCCCAGGAGGGGAGCCAGAATCATTTCTAGAGCTCATTT
This sequence comes from Noctilio leporinus, assembly GCA_004026585.1. Classification (NCBI taxonomy): domain Eukaryota; kingdom Metazoa; phylum Chordata; class Mammalia; order Chiroptera; family Noctilionidae; genus Noctilio; species Noctilio leporinus. The sequence goes on from PVIW01001045.1 coordinate 336,411, forward strand.
TCCTGTGGTGACATGATGCCTTCAGATAGAGAAAATGAGATTGTGAGAAACATAAGGCCATCTTCACAGCTCGTATCTGAGCTGCACTTGGCTCTTGTTTGTTAGTAGTTGTCCTCCCAGGTAGGTTTCAGTGTGAAATATTAGTAGCCTATTCCTGCCTCCCTGTAGCACTTAGGAGACTGTGTCTCTTGTCACATGGGGTTTTTATTGTGGTGGTCAGGTTCCTCCTTCTCCCCCTCAACAACAGGGGCCACTTGATCCCTTCACCTGGCCGTACCTGGCGGTGGTCTCCAGGACTGTCCTCAGGAGGCAGGGAGAACTAAGGCAGCTGTAGCTCCATGCTCTGAAACGAACTCAGCACTGAGCCATACTTGTCTGCAGGCCAGTCATTTAATTGTGCCTGCGATCCTGCGAGGTATCACATACATACTTCAGCTCTGGTGCCAGGGTCCCCATCTGTCATTCTCCTTGCATCTAAGTTCCTGCCCTGAAGAACTGTTCTCAGGCCCCAGAAGCTTGAGGTCCTGCCTTGACCTGGCCATTGCCCCACAGGAAGTAGAGGAAGTGCTGCTGCTCTTGAAGCTTTGCCTGTGTTGGAGGTTCCTCCATGCACGATGACACTTCTGCCGTCCTGCTTTTCTGCACCCGATTCCTGAGGGGGACTTCCACTTCCCTGGTACAGACTACTTCACCAGACTGTGTTTTTGGTTGATTGCCATGTCTTCCAGATCCCGTGTTCCACCTGCTGAGCTGGACTTCCTACTAGCTGCTCCAGCGCAAGCTGTTCCCCCAACGCCTGCCTTTGCTCCGTGGGTAGAATTCCAGAGCTTGCCCCACCCAGTCTGTCCTGTTCCTCAGCAGTGAATTGAGCCACGCTCAGCTTGACTTTAGCAAGTGTGCGTGTATGCAGCCTTGCTCCACGTTAACCTAAGGGTCAAAGTGGAGACACGAGACCACACCTATGCAAACTCATTTCATAGGCATGGTTCTAAAATATAAAACTAGTTAAAAAATAGTTTTAAAACCAGAACACCTCAATTCCCACACAGCGTATTTTAAAAAGCCTTAACACGCCCAAACATCCGGGCGCGGAGGGAGCCTCTCCCCTCTCTCTCCCACTAGGGACCAGCAGATAATATTAAGAGCTCAGCTTTGGTTGTCTTAACAGCCTCAAATAACCTTTATTTCAGTTAAAACAATTGAAGCAAATGTCTAAAATAGAAATCAGGTAGGAAGTAACGTTTAACCTTAACCTATTAGTTCAGTAAACACCTTTGGAAGCGTATGCCCAGCGCCTGCCAACAAATTGGTTGTATCTTTATGTTGGTTGTATCTTAGGTGCCCTCATAAAACTGTCAGGAGGTCATCCACTCTGAAGTCAAAGTCTACCACACCAGTCACCACTGAAACCCAGCTCCTAGAGCATTACTCAACAGGAAAGGGGTGAGTTATAGAGGGCAGCAACGACTTCCTCCATAGCTCCTGCTCAATCAGAATCATCAGAAGCTACTGCTTTTAGAAAAAACAACCCGTTTAAATCCCGCTTAGGAAAGAACATGCCCTATGTTAAGTAAGGACAGGCAGTAGGTTGGTCTGGCAAATCATTGAAAAAGAGTCTAGCCACACTGCAGCTCCAGGTCCAGGCTGGGATTGCCACCACCAATTTTATTTTTAACCCAGAAAAGATGATTTAAGGCAAGAGGACCCCGTGAGAAACCCACAGAATAGTCTACCTCTTAACTCCTGCGTTTTAGAACCACACCACTTCCTCATTTCCATCCCCAGCTATTAGGATTTTATAGCTTTGGGGAATCCAACCCTTTTCTTGAAAAACGTCAAGTCTGATTATCAACCAGCTAGCATATTATTTGGTCCGAGTCCAAAGAATTAACAACACCCCAAACTGGTCTTTTCATAAGGCTAACACATTTCCTGGTTTTCGGAGAAGCAATCTATATAAGTAGACACACAATGAGGGGAAAATCTTGTCTACAAGATTTTGTACTACATATTTGTCATTTCAAAAGCATGCCTAAAGTTTTTAGAATTTCTTAGACATTTAACAGTCTTTTGCCATATCCAAGTTAATAAAATTAGTGATTTTAAGGTACACAGTTTAGCAAGGAATTATTAATTTCTCTAGTGACAGGAATGAACTGGACTCAAAATACGGGATCAAAAAAATAACATTATGTCAAGGCTGGCCTAGGAGGACAAAGCCTAAAGTAGTTCGTGTAGGACTAAAACAAAAGCTAACATAATCAATAACCTTCATCATTGCTTTAGTCAAGATTCACCCAACTAGAATTATACAGGCCTTAAAAATAACTGTGGACTGGATATATATCCATCTATATTTTTCCTGCTAAATAAAAGATATTATTTTTATTTTATTTTCTTGCTGTGGTATACCAAAGGTACCAGTATGTCATTTAAGGTATAATAAGCATTTAAAATATGATAGCTTGCAGCAGTACTCAATATCATGATTAACTCGAGAAAATACACATTAAGATTTTCAAAGATCTGAAAGACTTGAAGTTTTATGAAAAACAATATGTAAGGCTCAGGCTTGGTCCTGCAATGTTTCTTAGTTATTCCCACAATGAAGTTCTAAAGATTAATTTGGAGAGAAATTTAGAAGAGTATATTTTATTTATTTATTTACTATATTGATCTATTCCTAGGTTAGGATCCATGGGCTCCCAAGGGAGACTGCGTGGAGTAGGAAAGTGAGGGGCGTAGACCTGAAGATCTTTGAATCCTGCAGTAGCTGCCTCTGAGCTGTTGTGTTGGGCAAACACAACTCCTCTGGAGGATGGATGCTTAAGCCAGAGCAGGCCACTAGGCTGTAAGGAACTAATGAAGTCATTTGGGATCTAGAAGCTTTCCTCAGCTTTAAACTGTGTCTAGTATCAGAATGAAGTTCTCAATCCCCGCTCACAGGTATTTTCAAGGAAGTTCCCTCTAAACTAAAACTAAATTTTGACCAACTCACCACTGCCCCCTAATGGTCATCTCAGAAATAAAATCTCTTTTAAAACTACTGAGTGTGCACATTACTTATTTTTTTTTCTATGAAAAGTTCTCGAAAGCTTATCCTTGTCCTCATCTCCAGCATGTACACTAGGTTTTCCTCATCTTTAAAACTACTTTGTTAACTAAACAGTCTTTTTGGATTTTTAAAGTAATACTTTCCTTAAAATGTCTCTCTGTCCCCAACATTGAAAAATAAAAAATAAAAAAAAGATAAAGGGCACCTATTGAAATCCTTCTACATCTTAAGCAAAGGTATAGATAGATACCTTGTCCTCCAGGCGTCATGCTGAGGATTTAAGAGCTGGTCCCCATCCTGAAGGATAGGATCACCTTAGGTCATTCCCACTCTGCAGGTGTACATCGGTTTCATCATTCCTGGGGTAATTTGTTGCAAAAAGATGTCTTCCCAATCAAAAGTTAATGTTTCACCTCAATTTATATCCCACCTTATATCAAAATATGAAGTCACCACAGCCGGACTAATAGTCCAAACTAAGGAGACTGCCTTAAACAAACAAACACCCCACAAGAATGAACACTAGAGCCACACAGGGTCTGGCACACAAATGACACCGTACCTTGAACCTCTATAAATGAAGTACTTGCATCACCTTTTTGTTTTCTACAAGCCCTAGTCTTGTTATTCACAAAATGTTGGGATTTTGGGAAGACAAATGAAGTAATACTGAGCACAATCTTTGATACACCCAAGGCATCAAGTGATAGATATTATCAATTATCCCCTCGATCGAAAAATGCCAATTGTTTTTGAAAAAGGCATCATATTGCCACTCAGAACCAAGAAAACTCCCCAGGATTCATTTTCTAGCATGGTTTCTTTCTGAGACTACACCTTAAAAAAGATTTCAGTGTGTTCTCCGTAAACATCAGAGACCCCTGCTGGTGATTATTTGTACGGGTGAAATGGGACGACAAAGTTGAAAACAGTCTAGTGAGGAGACTGATAAGTAATAAAGAAATGTCTTCTATTTCAAGTTCTGGGTGTTTCCCAACAAACATGGTGGTGTATACAGAATAATAAAAGGAAGTTAAATGCAATGACACGAAACATACTGGATTGTTGAGTCTATTGCACCCTCTAGTGGCCACAAGGAAGCTTCGTTTTTAAAAACCCAGTTAAGCTAAAATTGCACCTTAGATGTGCAGTCACAATTCAATCCATTTGGTTCTCTTTATTCCCTGCTGAATGAAAGTAATAATCAATAGAGAAAAAGGTATAGGTAACATCACCTTTCATGCTATCGACTCTCAAGTGAATACTGAAGATAACTGTCATGGAAGGATCTTTTGAAATGAGCATCTTTCTAAAACAGCAATTTTTCACCACAGGGTTATTTACAAGCCAAGGTTATAATTAAATATGTCCCAGACTATGAATCTATTCTTCTCTGCCTGAACCCTTCATTTTTATAATGGGTAATTATAGTAAAAAATTCAAATAACCAGAACCCTCAATCAACATGATTTCCCCTCTTGCACTCTATTTTTAAGACAAAGTGGAAGAAATCACAAGAAATCATTTATGTGAGGGATTTAGTTTAAAAATTTTCTAGAATGGATTATGCTATGTTAAGGGGGAAAAAAACCAGAATAAAATTACATTAACATCATGATAATCAACATACAGGTAATACAACTATAACTGACCAAGAGCTAGAAAGGAATAAAAATTTTTGAAAAAATAATTTTAAAGGTTTTACTTATTTTCAGAGAGGAAAAGGGAGGGAGGAAAAAGGAAGCAAAACAATGATGTGCAGGAGATCCACCCATCAGTTGGCCCTCCCACGCCTCCAACTGGGGACCAGGCCAGCACCCGTAGGCCTGCACCCTGGATAGGGAATCAAAGCCGGGACCTTTTGGTTCACAGGCTAGCACTCAATCCACTGAGCCGCACCAGCCAGGATGAAAAAAAAATTATTTAATGTGGTGGAATTGTAACCTATTTTCCATTCTTTCTGCTATTTTCTTTATTGTACTGTTACATAAAAATCAAAGAGAAGGGTATAATGCATATAAATTCAGCACATATCCATTGACATGTTCTGTTCTACATCTACAGATCTGAAGAGTAGAGCTGAGACTGAGAATCTTAAATCGTTCAAAGATCTTTAGACCTCAGATATAAAGTCATCATATCCTATCAAGACCAAAAATAGGTCACCTGGAGTATATTTCTTTCAAATATAAGCTGAAACGAGAAGGGTTTTATATAATTAATTTTAAACTAATTTGAAAATAAATTTATCAAGACATCCTTTATTCAGAAGCACCAATCTTATTCAAAATCTCACTGCAGTATAAAACTCAGTCCACAAAAGTAGTTCAGGCTAAGTAACCACCCTGAATTGAAAGCTCATGATACCAAATCCATCTATTTAAAATACTGTTTATTTGTGATTCAACATTAATTAGCATTACATCTAAGAGCAATATCAGATAACATTTATACATTTTCCACAGGACACAGAAGTTCATTGGCTCATTCTTTATGCCAAAGCAAGTAAATAGAGGCATTAGCAAAAGGTGCAAATAGTTCACTGTTGTAGTTTAAAAAATATTAATGCACACTGCATTCATTTAAGATATATATATTTTTAAAAAGTTATGGAAAAGCATAGTTCACAGGTTACTGTTTCTACATACGTTGTAATACAACATAAATGATGTAGAACATAAGAAAAAATCTTGAATACAGAATTAAACTGAAAGGATTCCACGAAGAGATTGAAACACTGATTCCAGTAGTTAGTGAGATCTAGAATGAGATTCATGGCTCTGTTCAACTTCGCATCATCACACACATATGGTCGAACAGAACCAGCCCGGAACACACTGTGATCAATGTAATGTTTCACATGCCAACTCACCCTCCAGAAACACTTTGGATTATTTTTACCCACTGGTCATTTTGGATCATTGAGTTTACATTGATTTGTGACATCACTTGGGTGAAGGGGGAGAAAACTATATTAAGCCTACGTTTAAATTTGTATTTACATTAGAAAGAAAGTTAACTGAAGAATAAACATTTGTAAAAATCAACAAGTGGTAGTTTCCTCACTGGAGGAGGGGGTTAGACCTACTCATTTCTTCTAGATTTCTGCTAATGCTGCTGTCTAGAGCTACATCAGTTAAAAGGATTTGATCCTTTAAAACTGAATTATCAACCAAGAAATAAATGATTTTGGTAGAAAAGCAGACCTTTAGAAATTTGGGACATGTTTCGAATAAATCACCCTTCAAATCCTGTCGTGACTACGAGTCATTATCAAACTAGAATTCTTCTATTCATGACACTTCTTTCGTTCCCTTCATTTTTTACTTTCTCCCTCTTTTCCTTTTCCTTTGGTTACCATAGGAGATCTTCTTCATTCATGAGCAATACTAAGAGAAAAATACATTATATGGTTCAAAAATGAATTTAGTTAAGGTATATCTTTAAATTCTCTAACCCCGTTTCATACCAAGCCCTTGGATTCCTGAATTATATTTGAGTATACTTAGTACCAAGCAGCCTCAAATCTGCTCTATGGTTAAATGACTGGCTAATAGGCTTATGACATTTTTATACTGTATGGTATACAAACATCTCAACATACAAAAATCTTTTTATTTTTGTCAGAGTTAAAACTAAATAACTCATGTTATGTGTACAAAATCCCCTTTGCTGAAAAATAAGGGGCTTTCTAAACTAATAAAAAAGGAAGTTTTCAAAAATTATACTTTACTAAAATGTCCTTTTTTGGCAAACAAAGTTACTTCAGGTGAGGAAATTTTATACTATGAATAAAATTTCAAATGAATCTTTTCTTATATATTTTTTAAAAAATTATGTGCCAGTGTATACTAATGCTATAGATTCTTAGACGCTTTTTAAAGCATTCTGTTAATGCCCATTGAAACAATGGGAACCAAAAAGGTACAGTTGATAATCAATAATAAAAAATTATAATCTGATTACCAAGTGAAGCAGGTATGGAGAAATAAAAAATTCTCTCCCTTGTTCACTGGTAATTTCTTTCCAACAGATCTTATAGAGAAGGCCTGAAGTAATTCAGACAGATATCTGTTTGTGAATTATAACACTTCATGAGGGTACAGCTAATCAAAACTAGCAATTGTTTAAAAATTCAAAGCCTTTTCTTGACATAGAAAATGAGAGATGAGTTTGAAAGCTTTTTTTTTTCATAATGTGTGTTTCTTTTAGTAAAACCCCTTTCCAGTTCTCAAGAGTCCAGTTTGCTACAGACCCCCAATCTGATCTACCACTGCATATTAACAATCAACTTAAATGTGGTACTTAAATGTGCAACGTTACATTGTAATCATAGCTATAAAAAGACTTTATTTAGGCTTCGACCTTCTCCTTTTTTTTGTTCTTTTTCAGAAAAGAAGGAGTGCGGAATTTCTTCTTTTTCTTGGATGGTGATTTCGAAGGTGAGCCTTCAGGTGACAAGACTTCTTCAATTTTTTCTGGAGACTTAATGGTGATCTCGATGTTTTCTATGGTCGTGCTTGTGGTTAACCTACTCACTCGCTGAGCAAGCTCGTCTTCAACATCATGCATGTCATCCTTGCCATTCATGACCATGACAGGCACTTCCATGGAGACGAAGCTCTTGGAAAACAGCTCATGGTTTTCTATAAAATGGGAGAGTCTTCTGGTTATTTTTACATAGTTATTACCTTTGCTTTATTTTACAAAACTAAAATGTTATAGCAATGTGTAAGTCATTATTTAATTCCAATAAAGACAGGTCATTATTCTAATGAACAAAAGCTCTATTAGCATGAGGCAAATTTTCTTAAATAGTAACAAAGGGGAAGAGAACAAAGTTGTTAAGCCAAAAAATGAAGGCTAGGTAAGTCCAGTTTGATGAGTCCAGTCTAATTCAAGTCAATATAAATAAGGAAGATAATGTATATTTTTCTTTAATTTTGGGGTCATTTGGGAATCAAAATTGAAAAGATTCCATGCTTCTGATTGGAAGACCTATGACAAATCAATTTTAATTTCACAAGTTCTTAAGAACTTTGAGTTACCAATATCTAGATTAAGGTAGGTCAATATAAACACTAAACAAAAGTAGCACCCCACTTCGGAAAAAAAAAACAAAATAATTGGGAGCTTTAAGTAAAATCCATGGCAAACTTACCGCAATTAGGTTTTCAATTTCCTTACATAAACACAAATGAAAGAGGAAAAAATTCTTAAGATTAACACAGTGAATGCTATGGGAAATTACTTGAATACCTTCTAATTTTTCGGGGATATTTTGCGGTGACTGAGTTTGAGACTGAGTTTGTGAAACAGATGAAGCGTCATCTGAGAGTAATTCCTGCTCAGCATCTGTTGGATGAGAGTTTAGTTAAAAGCCATGCAAAACAAAGAAGCGTAAGATTTCAGGGAGGTTAGTGCGTACATCAAATGCCTGTGTACTCAGCGGTGAGAAACTCAGCCAGGAGCTGAGCATGCGTCAATAATTGTGCATTAGGAGGGAGGTAATGTGTTAGAATTTCTGGCTGCTAATAGTCATTTTATATACATGCTTACTAAGGAAGCGTGGCAACTGGAAGCCCAGGCAAATAATATGCACGCATTCAGCTTTTGCTAGTGTTAGAGAATAAAATATACCGAGCAGCCAGATGAAAAGAATTATGAGGCCTCTCACCAATGATAATACGTTAATGAGGCAAAATGCTTCAGTGAATTTTTGAACAATATCCAATTAGTGATTCCTGCCAGAGCAATATTAGTGAGCTAATTCAGAAGGTTACAATGAATGTGGAAGAAACTATAAAGTTACATGTAAAAGGTGATGTTCTAGAGTACAATATTTGTTACCTGGCATCTTTAAGCTTTTGAAAAATAAGAGATTAAAGAGGGACATTTTACAAAATATAGAAACAGAAAATGTTTCCACCCTTATGTTAGAATAAACAAATGCAGTAATACCACTTAGACCATTTAATATAATTACATTAATGAATCAAGACCATTCCTTTTGGTGACAAAGACTCTAATACATTCATGAAAATTGATCTTTGGATGACCCAAATGCCATTAGTTCTTCCTACCTGCTCTCTAACATGGCAAAAATTCTTTAACTACTGGTTGTTTTGTTTTGGGTAAAAATTTCAACTGTATGCTGTGGATGCTCGAAACCAGAGGCTCATACTCTCCTTTGGGGCCACAGATTTCTTATCCCCGACCTTGAACTCTCCTTCCCCAAATGTAGATCATACACAATTAAGCATATATTTTAAAGATGGTTTGTAGACGGTCTGAAGTTAATCCGAAGAAACAAGTTTAGGAACCCCTGCTTTTAAGAATCTTATTCTTGAGGAAATGGGATCTAGTATTCTAGCTGGGTGTTTTCACTAACAATTCTAAAATATAATCCTTACTCAGGGTCCTGAATTCAGAAGAACTCAACCTAGAATGCCCATGTGCTTGAGGAAAGTCACATAAACATTCTAGCAGTTTGGGCCCTGGCTGGTGGCTCAGTGGATAAGGTGCTGGCCTGTGAACCCAGAGGTCGCTGGTTTGATTTCTAGTCTGGGCACATAACCAGGTCTCCAGCCAGGTCCATAGCTGGAGGCAGGTGAAAGGCAACCATACATTAATGTCTCTCTCCCTTTCTCTCTCTCTAAAAATAATAAATAAAATCTTTAAAAAATTCTAGCAGTTTACTTTATATTTTGGTTTTGAATTTGTAATATTGGCATCTTGAGACACCCAAGAACGACAGGAATTTTACAGAGCATTAAAGCAACACACTTGTGACTCTATAATTATTTACATCAAAGTAAAAGGTTTTTAAAAAGCCACAAACTCTGAAATGTTCAAATCTATTAAGGTATCTACATTTACTTTTAGCTAGGAATTCTTTCCTCATCTGGGGATTTCACTTTGCTTTAGAAGGCTTTTTGTTACAAATCAGACTACTTTTCGAGGAAAACAGTTCTCACTACGTGTTAACACACAGGGTCTGTAGGTCTCTGTAGTTCAGCCTCGTCTCCGCTCAGGACTGGGAGAGAGGACACAAGCAATCGATTGAGGAACAAACAAACGTTTTGGAAAACGTTGGCTGCTGTCTATCATCTAATTCAAGGTGCTCTGCTGTTAACAGTATGGTCATCCTAGGCTTAATCTAAAAATGAACCCACCTTCCAGGCCTTGCTGTTTCCGTTCGATTGTCTTCTTGTACTCTTCAAGTTCCCCTTCGGTGAGATGGCTGAAGGGGTTGGGAGGCGCCAGTGGGGCAAGATCGTCCTCTTCAAATTGCATGGTCTGACAGAGCAACACGCCGAGCGGTTACCGAGAGCTTTGCTTACGTCTACGTATTTATGTGTATCTACGCACGTATACTCAAGTTCACACACGTAAATGCATGTATGATGTCTGTGATACCTCCTAACAATCGTGAAAATGAGAGCAACATACTTAGTTTAAAATACTCGTCCCAGTGCTTTCACACTGCTGATCCAGTGGACTATAATTGCCAGTGATGACGTTTCCTCAATAAGCCCGTACAGGTCCATTTTAATACCTCCTTCGTAAAACTAAGCCACGTTCTAATAAGCTTCACATAACTAAGAAATACCTTAAAAACCAAGAACTGCTACATTTCAAAAAGCCTTTATGAAAAAGGATTAGAAAAATCAAAATGGTAGCAAAAGAACTTCTTTCAATTTGTTATGAAAATAAACTTGTATTGGCCGTAGGAAAGGAATTAATGAGACTTTACCTGGCAGATTGAACCCGTGAGTTAAAAAAAAATTCTTAATGGAATTCTATATAGCAGAAAGAAAGAAGGAACTTGTACCCTTTGCAACAACATGGATGGAACTGGAGAGTATTATGCTTAGTGAAATAAGCCAGTCAGTGAAGGACAAATATCATATGATCTCACCCATTACGGGACAGTAATGAGCAAAACTAACAACAAGCAAAACAGAACCAAGTATATGAATACAATGAATAGGCCTTCAGTGGTCAGGGGGAAAGGGGCTGGGGGGAGGGGGGGTGGCAGAGACAAGAAAGG
>PVIW01001046.1:0-77458 GCA_004026585.1 Noctilio leporinus
CTGGCTCTTATGGTGTCTATGTCCTTTATAATGCTGGTGTAGTTCTTGGTAAGTTCCTTGTAGCTTTCCTGGAGTTCTGTGTAGTTCCCCTGGAGTTCATAGTTCCCCTGGAGTTTGTAGTTTTCTTTGGACTTGCTGAGCTCATTGAGCTTCTCTATCATCATTATTTTGAATTCCATGTCTGATAGTGTGCTTCCCCTGTTTCATTTTGCACTTTTCCTGAGGATTCCTCCTTTCCTTTTGCTGAGGGTTTATTTCTTTGTCTCACCATTTTAGATGGCTCTTGTTTGTTTCAGTTTCTTGGATTGGTCTTCTTTGATTTACTATCTTAGTGGCGTGATCTTCTGTGGTGTAGAGGTGTACATTTTTACTTCCTGGTTCCAGTGAAGTCAGCTCACGTCCCAGTCTGGGCCTAGCCAGCCAGTTGGAGACTACCAGAGACCCACTGTCTTTGTCCATTTCCTTTAGTTGTTAATCCAATCCTATTACATTTATTGATTTGTGAATATTCCACCATCCTTGCATCCCTGGGATGAATCCCACTTGATCATGGTGTATGATCTTTTTAAAATATTGCTGGATCTAGTTTGCTAATATTTTGTTGAGGATTTTGCATTTATGTTCATCAGCAATATTGGCCTGTAGTTTTCTTCCTTCATTGTGTCTTGACCAGGTTTTGAGATTGGCATAATAATAGCTTCATAGAAAGAGTTTAGGAGTCTTCCCTATTTTTGGCTTTTTTGGAATAGGTTAAAAAGGATAGGAGTTAGTTCTTCCCTAAATGTTAGGTAAAGTTCACCTGTGTAGCCATCTGGTCCAAGGCTTTCATGGGCTGGGAGTTTTTTGATTACTGCTTTAATTTTGCTAGTTGTTATTGGTCTATTCAGGCTTTTTGCTGCTTCTTGATTCAGTTTTGGAAGATTATACATTTCTTCCAAATTTTTTGTCATATAGCTGTTCATAGTAATTTCTTACAATCCTTTGTATTTCTGTGGTATCGGTTGTGATTTCTCCTTTGTTTCTGATTTTGTTTATTTGGGTCCTCTACCGTTTTTTCTTGATGAATCTGGTAAAAGGCTCATCAATTTTGTTTATTTTTTCAAAGAACCAGATCCTGAGTTTATTGATCCTTTGAATTGTTATTTTTTAATTTTTAAATTAAAAAAATTTTTTTGAATTGTTCTTTTAGTCTTTATGTCATTTAATTCTGCCCTGATCTTGATTGTTTCCTTCCTTCTACTTGCTCTGGGCTTTGTTGTTATTCCTCTAGTTCTTATAACTTTATGGTTAGGTTTTTTATTTGAGATTCTTTTATCCTTTTAAGGTAGGCCTGTACTGCTATGAACTTCCCTCTCAGGACTGCCTTTGCTATGTCCCATAGGTTTTGGGCTGTTGTATATTCATTGTCATTTGTTTCCAGAAACTTTTTGATTTCTTCTTTGATCTCATTGTTAACCCATTCATTACTTAATAGCATGTTATTCAGTCTCCACAAATTGTATTGTTTTTGGATTTTTCCCTTGAGATTGGTTTTTGGTTTCAAGCTATTGTGATATGAGAAGATGCTTGGTATGATTTCAATTTTCCTGTATTTGTGGAGGCTTGTCTTGTGACCTATCTTGTGGTCTATCTTTGAGAATGTTCCATGTGCATTTGAAAAAAAGTTGTATTTTGCTTTTTTGGGGTGAAAAGTTCTTGTATATATCAGTTAAGTCCATTTCGTCTAGAGTGTTTCTCAGTGGCACAATATCCTTGGTGTTTTTTTGTTTGGAAGATCTGTCCATTATTGATAATGGGTTATTAAAATCCCCTACTATTAGTGTGTTGCTGTCCATATCCTTCTTGAAGTCCTCTAAGTTTTTTCTTATATATTTGGGTGCTTCTATGTTGGGTGCATATATGTTTACAAGGGTTCTATCTTCTTGATGGATGGTTCCCCTAAGTATTATGAAATATCCTTCTTTGTCTCTTTTTATGCCTCCATTGTAAAATCTATTTTTTCTGATATAAGTATTGCTACCCCAGCTTTTTTTTCATGTCCATTTGCTTGAAGTATATTTTTCCATCCCTTCACTTTCAGTCTTTGTTTTGTTCTGTGATGGGTCTCTTGTAGACAGCATATATTTGGGTCATATTTTCTTATCCATTCAGCTACCTTATGTCTTTTGATTAGCACATTTAATTCATTTATGTTTAAGGTTATTATTGACAGATATTTATTGACACTTTTCCCCTTTGTACTTGTGTTGCTCTCTCTCTCTCTGTCTCTCTTGCTTCATCTTTTTACTTTATTTTAAAAACCCTTCAAAAAATAAAAAAGAATTTTTTTCATTATTTTTAGAGAGAAGGGCAGGAAGGGAGGAAAAAAGGGAGACAAACATCAATGTATGGTTGCCTTTCACCTGTTTCCAGCTATGGACCTGGCTGGAGACCTGGCTTGCAACTTGGTTATATGCCCTGACTGGGGCATTGAACCTGTGACCCTTGGATTAGCAGGCTGGCACCAATCCAATGAGCCACGAGCCAGGGTTGTTTCTTCACTTTTTAAAAGCAGACCTTTTCGCATCTCTTGCAATGCTGGTTTGGTGGGGATGTATTCTTATGGCCTTCTTTTTTCTGGGAAAGTCCTTATTTCACTTTCTGTTTTGAATGACAGCCTCGCTGGGTAGAGTAGTCTTTGTTGTAGGCCTTTGTTTTTCATTGCTTGGAGTATTGTTTCCTTTCCTTTTTGGTTTGTAGTGTTTTTGCTGAGAAATCATTTGGTAACCTTATTGGAGCCCCCTTGTATGTTATTAGCTGTTTCTCTCTTGCTGCTTTTAGGGTTCTCTCCTTGTCTTTGAAATTTGCCATTTTAATTATGATGTGTCTTGGAGTGGGCCTGTTTGGGTTCATCTTCATTGGGACCCTATGTGCTTCCTGAACTTGAGTGACCTTTTAGATCATCAATTTAGGGAAGTTTTCTGTCATTACTTTTTTAAACAGGTTTTTCTATCCTTTGCTGCTCTGCTTCTGGTATCCCTGTGATGTGGATATTATTGCATTTCATGTTATCCTGCAGCTCCCTTAAAACCTCTTCATTCTTTTTTAGTCTTTTTCATTTTGTTGCACTGTCTGGGAATTTTTTCTACGTTGTCCTCCAGCTTGCTGATTCAGTTCTCTGCTTCCTCTAGCCTGCTTTTGTCTACTGTATTCTTCAATTCAGAAATTGTATTCTTCATTTTCTCCTGGCTCTTATTGATCATTTCTATGTCCCTTTCAATGCTGGTATAGTTCTCAGTAAGTTCTGTGCATCTTTCCTGGAGTTCTCCTTTGTTCCCCTGGAGTTGTTTGTAGTTTTCTTTGAGCTCACTGAGCTCATTGAGCTTTTGTATCAGCATTATTTTGAATTCCAAGTGTGATAGTTTGGTTGCCTCGACTTTATTTAGCAGTCTTTCTGGGGATTCCTCCTTTCTTTTCGGTGAGGGAGTATTTCTTTTTCTCCCTATTTTAGGTGACTCTTCTTGTGTGTGTTTGCTTCTTAGATTGGACTGTTCTGAGTTCCTGTCTTTGTGTTGTGACCTTCTATCACATAGAGGTGCACTTTCTTTACTTCCTGAATCCATCTCTGGTAATGTCAAATCATTCCCTAGTCTGGGCCTAGTCAGCCTGTTGGAGCCAACCAGAGATCCACTGTCTTTGTGATTTTTAATACAATTAACCTGTGCTCAGTTGTCAGGTGTAGGTACTGCTGGGTGGGACAGATTAATACAGCTGTAATCTAACCAATCTGTGATCAAGGTCATTTTAGGCCCCATTGGGCAGGGCCAATTAATTCAGTGTTAATCAAATCCATTTGTGATCAGTGATCCAGCTTAGGTACCTCTGGGTGGGGCAAATTAATTTAATGTTTAACCCAATCAACCTGTGATCAGCAGCCAGGCTCAGGCACCACTGGGTATGCTGAACGATTCTAATGGGAGGGGCTATGACGTCCCCTTGGGCAACGCTGCTTGGCGTAGCGTAGTCTGCCTGCAGTGTGGGGGGATGGGTCAGCGCTAGGACTCCGTCAGTTGCCTCCCTCATTTCTCTCCTCAAAGCCACCACTCCAAACTCTCCCCAAGCATCTCCAGTCCACTCTGCCCTGCCTCTGCTGGAGCCCAAGGTAAGAGGGTGCCAAGGTATTTTCGTGCGTGGTCACTTTATTAGTTCTCTGTCTCTAGTGATCTTAGGCTAGCAAACCCTGCAGCTTTTTGCTTTTCACAGCTGGGTGCTCTTTTATTCAGAGCTTCTGTGTTGTTGCAGGCTGGGAAGTCCAGCTAGGGGATTAGAACCCGCCTTTCTCAGGTGGGTCTCCCAACTTCTGTCCCTTTAGCAGCCGCCTGTGGGAGCCCAGCCAGCCCTCACGTCTCCCCAAATCCTACCAGTCACGTTGTGATGAAGCGACCTCTCTGTCCTTAGTTATAAGGCTTCTCTCCAGCTGGTGTTCTGTTGGTTATCCTGGATGATTTCTTCACAATTGAGTTTTAATTCCGGATTTGTCCTGGGAGGATATTGGTGTAGCTCCACTTACTTCTCGGCCACCTTGGCTCCTCTCAAATGTTTTTGATTTAAGTGTCTGACCAGAAAACTGCCACTTCCAAGGGGAACAATGCATATGGTTCTAAGGGGTGTATTTGAAATGCTCCAAGTAGTAACCACAGAAAACAAGGTTTCATTGTACCATTGTACTTTGATGCATCCAATATTTAATGTATTGCAAAGCAAACAAATTCTGTTTCTCCAATTCCCCTATATGGATTGTCCTGTCTTGACCAATTGTCCTAGTTGTTTCTTGCTTCTTGAAATTCTTTATAAAATTTTAAAATTAATTAATTTTTTAGAGAGAGAACAGAGAGAGAAGGAGGGGGGAGAGATTGTGGGAGAAAGAGTGTGGGAGAAAGAGTGTGTATGTTGGGAGGGAGGGAGAGAGAAATGAGAAAAATAGCATGGGCCTAGGGTTCTGCTTTTATTGGATTTGAGGGTGGGGTGACTAGGGTTTTGCAGATTCATTTCTTATTGGGGACTTTAAAACAGAAGAGTGAGAATTAAAGCATGGATAAGGAAAAACAAGTGGTCCAAATGATAGTCATCTACAATAAATCAACCAGAGATCCCCCAAACAAAGGCAACTTCAGGAATGGGAAGCCTGGTTCTTCATCCAGTGTGTAGCTGGCAAGGTGTTTATTGGAAATAGCTGACTTTGAAGTCAATTCCTGTTCAATCAAAAGCTTAATGTCAGACACCTGCATTACAATAAAGAGCTCTGACTGTTGGGGCTTACCCTATGGCAGAAGAGATTCCTTTTACCCATAAAAGCTCTTCCTAGAGTGTGAGCCACAGGAAAATCCTGGACAGGTCTGTGTTTGACTCTTAGATGTCAAGGCCACTCTTTGAATTGAAGAATCTGTATGCATTCACTGGTCTGTTCTGAAGTTTCTGTGTTTTACTTTTTTTTTTTTTTTTTTTGGTCTCTACTATAAGGCTTTAGAGTCTTCCTTTAGAAAACAGGCTCTGTGCCCTGTGCATTTACTTATTATTATTATTTTTTTATTGTGGCATCTGAATAAAGCCTGGCTCCAAGTAGGTGTTTATTGCTTTCTGACCAAATGTGTAAGGAATGACAACTAGATAAATAACAAAAAAAATGACAGCTTTTTTGGCAAATGTTTCTTTGTAGGGCATCTTAAACAACTGCTAGCATTTCTTTGCATGTGATGTTGGTTTGAGTACTTCTTACTTTAATGTGTTGACTGACCCCAAGTTTAAAACATGACATACATCTCTAGAAACTTTATACTTTGAGGATTTTCAGATAGTCAAACACCAAACCACCAAATGATAAGGAAAAGGACTGTGCACTTGAAGCCAGATTTGGTGGCTGTGATCCATTAGGATGAGTGATATTGGAAGAAGAAACTGGTTTGGCAGGAAGAAGGGGAGACATTTCCTTCATCTGGGGTTTATTCATATCAAAACTGCTAGATGTAGAGGGACATGCAGAATTTCTGCAGAAGGGATATCAAAGATGTAAGAGTAGACCCTGAAAATCAAACAATCTAATTACCATCCAACCTTTCAATTTCTTGATTTAATATTTTTGTTTAATAGAAATCAACTGTTCTCTCTGAGGGACTCTGATACTAAGGAATGATTAATTGTAATTTGCATTTAGAGCCACAGGAAATTTAAGATCTTTAATGTCCCCCCCTGAAAATAAAGTATTTTTCTTCCCTTCTCCTTTCAGATAGGAATAGAGTCCACTGTACTTTGGTAAAGTAAAATCTATGCCTCAGTGTTTGGATGTGAGCTTTCTGCCATGCAGTTTTACGCAGGTCATCCTTTTGAAGCCTGGAAGAGCAGATGTCACCCGAGTCAGCTGTCTATAGACAAGACCAGAAACCAGAACCAGGAAGATAGGCCTTAGATGGAGGGTGGGAGAGAACTTTGTTTCTCTCAGGCCTTAACTGTTCTTTCTGGCTGTGAGTAGTTTAGACCAATGATATTCTACTGATACGTCAGTATTAGTTATTAAGCATGTTGTGTTTCATGTGTCCTTGAAGGTTTTCTATTTCTCTTCTGCAAGAATATCTCCACATTTTTAATGCCATTTGTCAGGAAATTATTTTGGCATAAGAAAAGGACTAAAAATCATATAGCCTATAAGCCATATATCATCAGATCATACTGATTTTATCTAGGATCAGATAAAAGACGATGGCAAATTAAATGGAAGATTTAGACTTTCTTTGTGAAGAATGTGCACCAGGGCTTGAGAAACTGAAAAGAAAAGGTCTACCTGGATTTGGAAAGGGCCATTGGTTCTTTCATTGCTTTTCTCCAGTTCAGAACCTTGCCTTCATTAGTAGGTTGGAAGTAGGTGTTTCAGATTTTGCTAGCTGTTTCAGTTGGGTGAAGAGCATCTGTGCATTGGTTTGTGACTCTAAAACTGGGTCCTCTGTGAGGAAAAGCCAGGAGGCAGCACAGAGACGGGCTTAATATTTTTCAATTTTCAGCCAGAGAGTTAGGCCCTTGGAGCTGGAGCCGGCTGAGTGCAGGTCTGGAAATAGTTTTTACATCCGACATGAACAACGCGAAACAGTATTTATCTTTACTATACATGAAGCACTCTATGATTTCATTAGCAAAAGTGCTGATCTATGACCCACTCAGCTGCAGTTGAGATTAGGGTCTGTTAGCTCTAATGTTGGTATCACCTGGGCTCTTGGCTCCTCCTCGCATCCACTGGATAAAAATCTGCATATAAAAAGAATCGTCCAAGGTAACCATAGCAACTCACTCCTACTGACATTCTAGTGTGAGCAAGTAAGAAGGATGGAAACAGCAGGCAGGCACGTTTCACCTCCAGCCAATGTCACAGGATGATGGACACAGTATCAGAAGTGTAAAAGTTCTAACATCAGGTCTAGCTGTATTTGAGGGACTCCCAGGTGATGGGAAAAAGATGACTTTTGTCACATGGCAGCTGGCCAAAAGCAGGGCATTAAGCTCCTCCCTTAAATCAGATTATCTGTTATCTCCCTTTTGTTATCCCCAGTCTTTAGCAAAGCTCGACCAAGTATTGTAGCTTTGTCCCAGTTGTGCTAACGGGAATTAGGGACCAAGTCTGGACTTGATACAGGCTATGTAACATTTGAAGGAGGGGCTCAGATTCCTCACAGCAGGGGTGCCTTCTGAGATGTTCCTAAGGGAAAGGTGAGTCACAGAGAACAATAAATGGGGCCATGAGCCCCAGTAGTGCTGACCCATAGAAGACATTGTCCCCCTGACAACTTCAAATACTTTGCTTCTGGTTGCATCGAAAAAGCTGGTGACCTGTCTACCAATGACCCTTAGCTTTGTGCCTCACTGAGGGCTTTAAATTCTGAAACTGGATATGCTAATCTCTATCTATACAGACCATTGATTTGCAGGTAGGTCCTCTTAGGTCCATTTCTAGCTTTTGAGACTTCTAGAGTGTCCATGTTCTAAAAAATTACATACATACAAATTAAAAAGGACATAAAAGTCAAAAGCTCTTCAACCCCTTCCCCCCAGACACATTCATTATTGGGATGAATCTGGCTGTTTATAGGGTTACCATTAATATCAAACCTGTGAGACTGCAAAAATGATCAAATAATTGTCAAAATATGAGGGCCGCACTAAGCCTGCAGCCTCTGTCAATGTCTTCTCACACTGCTTCTTGTCTCTGTTCACTGTCATCAAGAACCAGGGACAGCGACAAGACTTCACCTAAGGGATGGCCAAGGCAGCATGAGCAAGTCTGCCTACCTGATGGCTCTTCCAATTATGACATAGTTTCTTATGAAGCCAAACATACTTCAAGGTAACCGCTTTGATGGTGAAAATTTCACTCCTTCCATAGAGGAATTCATTTTGGTGTCCCCACCTGCCCTCCCTGCAATCAGATCTGTGCTGTCTAAATGTCAATGACAAAACACATAACTTTGAAGGAAGAATGTTGAATATTATCAGGCAGCTTCAGGTTCCCAAACCTTCATGGTATGTTCTGATCAGAGCTGGTATATTTTGTGCCCCTGGTTTGTTATTTAGTGACAGTTCTCCAATTTGTGCCTTTTCCATTGTGTCTTAAGTGTCTGATATGACAAAAATATTCCTCTCTTTCTTAGTATCTTCTGGAACCTCACAATTTTGAAACTGGGGAATTAAAATTTTCATGTAGATGTGAGGGTTTTTAAAAGCCCTGTTTTGTTTTTAAATATTATACATATTTATTTTTAGAGAGGAGAAGTGAAGGAGAAAAGGGTGGGGGAGAAACGTGGATCTGGCCCACAACCCAGGCATGTGCCCTGGTCAAACCAGTGACCTCTTAGTTTGCAGGCCGGAGCTTAATACACACCAGCCAGGGCTAGGAAAAAAACTTTTTTTTCTTACAAAAACCCAAAAAAGTGTTTATTCTCCACAAAATCCTGGTAAAAGTGGGCAAAACGGTAACCAAATATTTAAAAATATGCAAAAGCGCTGATTCTACCTCCTCTTAGGAATGCCAGTTATTTCTCAGAACAAACCCACTTGAACTTTGCTTCTGTTCTGAAATCAGAAAATTTTGAAAAACTAGAAATAAATGATTCTATTCTTTACAACATAAGACAAATTCTGCTTTGGGAGAAACTAAGTTGCTATAAAGCATAAAACGTTTTAATATTTAAATCTTAAAGTAAAACCATGACATGTTTATAAACACTATCAAGCATTTTAACAATGGGGCCACCGCTGATAACCAAAAAACACAAATACGCACGGACGCACGGAGTAGGAAATATACATCTTGGTTTTATAATTGTGTGTGCTTTATTTTTTACACAAATGGAATGGAAGTGTCGCGTATTTACACTTAACAGGAGTGTAAGCTGTGCAACATCTCTGTAAACTCCAGCCCAGGTGAGGAGCATCTCCCTCCCTCCCTCCCGCACCACAGCTTGGCCGGCGGAGGAACATCCTGCAGAGAGAAGCACAACACTGTCATATTGAAAGGCTCTAATGTGTACAGCCTGGTGCACTCAGAAGTGAAGACACACTTAGGAAACACAAATTCAAAAGGGAGAGGAGAAAAATTTGCCATCCTATTGGGAGTCAACCTTGCCATTTGGTTGTCTGTACTCATGAGTTGCTAGGGGGATTCTGGATGCGATCTTTTAGATGATCTTTGTCTAAATTGTCCACCTGTCTCAGCTTGTTCTCAGCTACTGCAAGAAACTGCACAGCTGTGCAAGACATGATTTCCAAAGCATACTTTTCAGTGAGGAAGGATATTTACAGACTGGAGTGTGTGGGTGGGTTTCCATCCACATCCACTTATACCCAATGTAGTATGTGTGTACATGATATACATACCACATATACCATACAGATGCATAAGTAACATGAATAGCTACAGAATTCTCTAGGGAGTCCTCTGACAAATTGGTTGTCACAGGAGGTACTCCATATGTTTTAAGGGAAATGTCCCCTTTCCCTCCTAGGAGTGACTAATTACTATGATGACATTAGGAACTAGCTTGTGTCCTTGACTTAAATATTTCAGTAGGAATTTAGGCAGGACCAAAACTAGCAAAACGATGTTGTTTCATCAGCGAATCTATTCAATCTCACCAGAGCAATCACCAGCTGAAAAGCAGAAGGGGGCTTCACATAAAAATGAGAAAAAGCTTATGAATGGAAAAAAAGTCTCTCTCCAAATCAAGGTAATGGCATGGCTTCTCGTGGCAATGAGAAGGGAGAGTTTTGCTGTCAGAATAATTGTTGGGGCCAGCCTCTGCCTTTACTGAAAGGAAGTGTCCTTAGAGCCACAGGATGGTGCTGAGAGTGGGCTCACTTTGGACCAGCCTCCTGGCAGAGGGGCACCCAGGTGCCAGCAGAGCCAACAGCACGTGCAGTGTCACTGCCAGGCAGTGAATGATGCAGGCTGGCTCAGCGAGTCAGGCTGGAGCTGCTCCAGGTCAGGACCTCATGCTCAGTTTCACTTTCTGGGCTGTGTAGGTGAAACGGTGACCCAAAGTACTTGTGTCATTAGTCCAGCCTATGGACTTGCTGTCTGAATCAGCCATGAGCCCTTATAGGACAGGAAATTTCAGAAGCGAGGTATGGGAGAGGAGATGAGCAGGGATATGAGAAAAAGAACAAACAGGGAAAGGAAGCAGCAGAGGAATAAGAAGGGGAAAGACAGAATAAAGGAGAGGTAGACAAAGATGAGTAATAAGGGGAGGGAGTAAAGAAAGTTATAGGAAAGTCAACAACTTAGAGAAGACGGAAGAAAGGATAAAAGGAGAGGTACACTGAAAGCTATGGAACGAGATAGAAAGACAAAGGGGAGAGCAGAAGGGAGAATGAGAAGGAACCAGAGGTGGGCGCAGAGGAGTGGAGAGCTTTCTCTGGTGGGGAGTCCTGAGGGCTGGCAGTAGGATCTAAGACAGCTTATAGACACCTGAGTGCGGCTGCATCAAGGTGGGCTCTCTAAACAGAGCCAACCCAAGAGCTTGGGGCTGGGAGGACAGGCCTGCAAAGAGAAGGCCAACAAATCCCATGGGAGAAGAGCAAAAAACAAATGCCCCTGCAATTAGCTGACAAGTGGGATTTTGAATTTGGTAAAGCTGAGACCCCCGTGGTGCTACACATTGTACCAGAGCATGAAAAATAGCACCAGTGACACGATCTGGCACTTTCCCGAAAGGGCCCAGCGTGTAAAGGTGACATTGCGCTCCCAGCAAGCCTTCAGATTGGAGAGAGCTCCGGACAAATTTTGCAGTGTTAGCACCAGTCTGGCCCCAGGCTCCAAGTGCATTTGCACCCGATGTAATCTGGGTAATTCTCATGCCATTTCCACACCAGCTGTCAGGTTTGCTGCAAAATACACCAGTTCATCGGAGCCATAGAGACCTCAACAGTGGGGAGCGCAAGACAACACAACAAACAGAGGTGTGAATTCTATAGGAAAAGACCCTCTCACCAATTTGCTTGGTGATTCTTCAAGCAATTTGTATGTATATATATATTTATATAAATCTACATAAAAAAATCAGTGCAAATGCCAATTCTAATCTGAAAGCATCGACACTAGGAAAATAAATAATTATATTACTACAAAACCAAGGGTTGGTGGTTCAATTTGATTGTACTCAGCCACAGCAATACTCAATAGTAAATGGAAAGCACATCACAAGACCCGCAGAAACATCTACTCATTAGTGACAGTCCTTTAAATAAATGGTTGCATGCTCAGTTGAGAAACCAAAGAAGTTATTATGGTGGCCTAAAAAATAGAGCTGGGATCAGGAGTGGCAGTCTGGTGGCAGAAAACTTCTGGGAGCAATATTGATGAAAGTAGACCTCGACCTGAAACCGGCAAATGGCAAACATGGTCACATCTTTTACATTTTGAGCAATCTAAGGACATTTTTAGAAATTGAACTTTCATCAGTGGGAAAATACATGGTCAGCCCTTCCACTGGCAAAGGCTACCCCAAGACGACAGGTAGATGCATAATTTTGATTCCTTTGTGTTTGTTTTGGTGACTGCAGCCAGGCAGAGAGTGGTATTTCCTGTAAGATGAACAATGCCTGTTTTTGGAAAGAGACCCTCATTCTGAGCTCTGATGTTCTTACTGTGAAGAAGCCCCATCACTCCTGATGGTTCTATCTCTTGCTCTCCCATTCCAGCCTGCATGCTGGTTTGCTACACAGTGTGGCAGAGTCCCTGCCAGGTCTGGATGTACCCCAGAAATAAGGCGATGGGGCTTAGTCTGGGCCTGCAGAGGACCCAGGTGGAGTGGTTATTGAGATCACAGAAAAGTCTGTCTTTGAACACCTTGGACACAAGCAAAGCTCATGTCACCATCAGCCCTAACATAGGGTATAGGCTTCGGGAGGTTTCTTCTTCTTTTGGATTAATCATCATCATTATAATTGCTAGATAATAAACTTGGTCCAGGTGCAGCCCCCAAGAAAGGCAGTTCAATTGGTTAAGCTCAAAGTCGTTCATTGTCTTTTCTTACAGTTCTATCCTTTCGCCCTGTACGCAGAAACAAGTCTGCACCCCTCACCCCCAACCAGATAATTCTCTTTCTCTTCCTCAAAGAAATAATGCATCTTGGGACAGATCCCTCCATGACTGGATACCATCTCTGGCTGTTACAAAACTTCAGTTACTTGTGTAACAGACCAAAAAAAAAAAAAAAAAAAAAAAGTCCTACTCATGGTTACTCATGGTTGGCCAAAATACTAAATGATCCTTTAAGAGTTGTATGTAAGTAACTAGGAACAAAATTATTCAACCAGTTGCATGGCAGGCCCAGGTGGTTTAATAAGAGAAAAGTTAAAACTTCCCTTTAGCTTGTTTGCATGAGTTTGTCTCTGAAAGCTATCAGCCTAAAAATGCTTAAAAGTGCATTAACCAAATGTCTTCCAAAAATATCCATGAGGGCAACTCATTAAAGGATGTGTATCCTTTCACTCCGTGGAAGTGTATCACTCACTACCAGGGAGGGCAGATCATGGGAGGTAAGCGAGGGAGAAGTCTGTGTCAGACTTTGGAAGGAACTCAAGCAACTCAGATGCGCTTAATGGATCATTGGCAACAGAAGGGAGAGTGCAACTTTCAGGTCTTGAATTGGATCATCTGCAGATAGTGCATACAGTTAGTCTCTCAGTTAATTCGTCTTTACAAAATAGTTCACAAAACTTTTTTAACCTATAGAAATTTGTCTCTATACATTTAATATATTTTTATTGTATAAATTATTCTCATCTTTAGTGCCTTCTTTCACTTTATAAATGGCAAAATAGACAATAAACAATCATAAAGCTAACCCCAGGTAGACTCCCCTCCTGTCAGTAAGGTCAGTCCTCCGTACACTTGTAAATTTTATGAAATGCTCGTCTTTGCAGATGCCAGTCAAAGAAACTACACGCTTATCCTTCCCTGATATTATGCCGCCTCCAAAGGGACTCCTTTCTTTTTTCCTTCCTTCTTTCTTTTGCTTGATACGAAATCAAAGGATGTGCATAGTTATAAAATTCGAAGTGGACCAATTACAGATGTGGATAATGGGAAGGTTGGTGAAGTTCAAGTGCTGGCAACTTTTCTTTAAAGCAAAAAACACAGAGAGCTCAGCAGCTAAGTCAGCTCTGGACATCCGCTGGGTGAGGAGGCCGCCCAGCCCTTGGGCACAAAGCCCTTCAGAGGTTCACCCCTGCCCCTGGCCCCCCAGCAAGTCAAAGCCTTCCTGAATACCGCAGTGTCTTCCGTCCCACCCTGTGGCCCCTCCGTTTCCTTCATGGCTTCACACAGTTTGTGTTGTACATTCATAAGAATTCACATTGACTGCAAAAACATAAATGCAACAAAAACATAAAAGCCTCCAAGGAGTATATTATATATATTTTGCTCTTCTAAATGCTCTTCTGTCGTTGTCGGAGGTGCAGTAGCTAATTTATAACTTTTCCTTTGAGGGAATCCAGATGAAAGGCCCAGACTGCTCTTCGATAACAAGCTTGCATTGGTTATATATATCTTCTAAGGTGTCTCCTTGGACGATAGCTAGGACAAAAGCAAATGCACCTGGGGTTAGGTATCAATCATCAATCATGCAGCAGAAGCTCAAATCGGTGACAAACTCATCAGGAAGCTTAATATTACTTTTCGTTAGTAAGAAAATTTACTTACGCAAGGTCATATCAATGATTAGAAAATCCTCCCAAGGCAGGACCTGGATCAGTAGTAACAAACGCACCACAGTCTTTTCACTTTCTACATGTCTGACCATTCTGGACAATGAATCATCCACTTATTTACATTTTATGGATGTCTATTCTGGGGCAGGCCCTGTGCTAGTCATCAATCAATTTTTCAGATTGAGCTTCCCATTTATCAAAGAAAGCTGGCCTTATATTTCTGTACTGTACTTGGTCAGGGATAGAAATTCAGATATTTTAGACACAGAGGAAATAACCAAGTTTTTTGGGAGAGACTTTAGTTAAGCTCCTCAACTCCAAAACCTTTAAAATCAAACCCCATTCATCCTCTAAGAAATCTAGTAAAACAGAATTTTACCCTGTGTACTCATATGGAGAATATCTTACAATAACTACTTATAAGAACCATAAATGAACTGCTAAATTGTGTGTTACCTAAAATACCAAGTCACTTAGAGTAGATTTAAGTACATTTTATTATGTCCTTTAAACAAAAGCTATCTCATAGCTAGATCTCTAAAACATGTCAGCACTATCCTCATGATAGAACTAAGAAATAAATTGCTACTGAAACATGGTTTAATTTTTGAAAATACTCCTCAGAATATATTGATTACTGTATTTTATTCCTGAATATAAGCCACTGTCAAATACACAAAAATACATAGTTTTGATTTGATGGTCCTACCTAAATGCTCTTTTCAGATGAAATATAACTCAAATCTTTGTTATTGATACAAATTTTACTTAAGACTACCCTATTCAATATGTTTGCAAACTGCTACTTAGATTACCCTATTCAATATGTTTGCAAACTGCTAAGCCACTGGTGTGTTTTGGTTCTGAATAAAATGAAAAATAAAATATCTAACTTCACGTAAGAGAATTCAGGAGGAAAGTTCTTTCTAAAGTATCAGTTGTAAGGCAAATTCTATAAATGTTGCTCACTGTTTGTGTTTGATCAGTGTTTCATAAAAGTATCTAAAAGAACCCAGAATAATACAGCCAGAATATAGAAGATAAGAAAATCTTCCTTTATTCCCCAAACTTCATGTTTCCACGGACATATTTAAAAGGAAGAAAAATGTTTTGCATTAAGACTTGACAGGGGATTCATCGAAACACAGGGAAGTGTTTTTTTGTTTGTTTGGTTTTTTGATGCATCAAAAAAAAATGTTTTTTGATTGTATTTTTTTCCATTTCCATTTGGTCTCCTTCTACTCCCCTCCCCATGTGTTTTAAGACAACTGTTTATGCGAGTTACTGGGGAGACAGCCCCTGGTCCCCGAAGCAGGGGATGGAGGCCCTGAGATTGCATCTCGGGAGTGACTGCCTAATTTGAGGCCTGAAGGTTTACTTTTCAAGTTTTTCTGATGAAACCAGGGAGAAAGTTTAATGAAGTATCAATGCCTAAAATATCCTTCGTAGCAGGAGATAGCTCGGCGGCATCTGCTGTGCCGGGTTTTGGATAGGGCCGCTGGGAACCTGGGAGCTGGCTGCAGCTTAATTCAGAGCAGGGAGAAGGCAGAGTCGGAGCAAATGGGTGGAGCAGAGGGCAATTAGGAATTCTCAGAAGGAAGGTTGTAGGGCCCAGACATATTGGGCCCTCAGCTATGTCAAATGTTAGGCAATTTATCTCACAGTTCAAGGGTAAATGAACTGACTTTGTCAGTTTTATAAATGTCTAGTCTCTATGTTGTGCACTTAAAGCTAATATACGGTTGCACAGGGTAGGGGCAAAAGCAGGTTTACCGTTCTGTGTACACGAACCACAGTGTTGATTCTTGTATTATTATTTATTATTGTACTCCTTTCCATATGAACAACTGTAAACTTACTTTTGCCCCACCCTGTATATATGTCAACTGTAACGGAAAATTTTAAAAATTAAAAAAGGAAAGCTTACCCGTAAAATATTCTCCAAATTCCTGTTCTAGCTTAATTGCACGATCATAGGTTTTCTTGGCCTGCTCTTCTGTTAGACGCTTGTTCATCTCCCTGGGAAAATAAAGGTTTAGTATTAGACCACAGGGTCTCTTCAAAGCCTGAAAAATGAAGATGTCTGGCAAGAATGAATCCTGCAGGAAGCCTAGTGTAATCTCAGCAGCAGCTCCCTAGTCTTCACGTGGGACTCCTCTTTACTGGAATAATTTTAGCAACAAGGGCTTCCTCCTAGGGAGCCCACTTTCTTAGAGGGCAGTCTCTGGGTCCCACTTTGGATTGAAGCAGAATCTGTCTCCTTTTGATTTCTACTGGTCCTCCTGTTCCACCCTCTGCAGTCCCATGGAGTGGAGCTAAACTTCCTTCTTTCATGACAGGCACCAGGGTCTTTAGATAAGTACTCATGCGTCCCCTGAGGCTTCCACTCCTTCAGAATAAACAGTCCTACTTGCTTTATCTATTCTCTCCTTGGACATGATTTCTGAATCCTAAGCTTCCTGGCCACTCTTCCTTGGACAATGTGTCAGTCTATCTTGACCTCTGTTAAATGTGGGCCATAGCAGTGAACAGAATGTTCCAGGGGTGGGCAGAGAAAGGAGAAGAGATGGCCAGAGGGAAGGTACATCACAGCATTTGGGACCTCATTATGACTTGACCTTCTCAGTCCTGCCTGCCGAAGGCTTTGATTTCTTGACTTCCCCTCCCTCCCCAAGGGCTGCTGCCCATCTGTCTCGTGCAGCTGAAAAATGCATGGTGTGGCGAAACACAGGAAGTGCTCCCAAAGAATTATAGGAGAGGTGACAGGCCCCTTAGGGATGTGTATCTTTCAGGCTGAGAGGCATTCTGCAGCTCTTGCTGCCCAACTTCCGCAAGTGGCAGGGCCTGTCTGTAGCAACTGGGGCCCTGAACTCTCTGTGTGTTTATAATCAGGTGAAACCTCAGGGAGCTGCTGAAGAAGGCTTGGATTAAAATGAACAGAGAGGGAATGCAACAAGAAAAACAGCTGGGACCAAAATATTTTCAAATAGACTATAGGCAAGTAATATCAAATAGTGAGCCAGGATAGAGAGGCTTGTTAAGGAAGAATCTTTGTGATTTTTGTCCTGATAGAATCGGCTGTAGAGGAATTATGCCTGAGATTCTCTGTCCGTTTCTTCTGTCACCATTGGTATATCATTAACTGTGTGTAAGTGATGTTTAATCATTGTAAGTTTATTTAAATTCAACCTGCTCTCAAGGATAAACCGAGGTGAGAGGAAAATGGAAAGTAATCTAATTGACTGATTCCTAACCAGTGGCAACTTTATTTTTCCATGTCTCCTGGTGTTAATGTTGTTTTTTTTTTTTTTTCCTACCAAATTGCACTTGTTAAGTACAAATTATTTTATCTTCCCATTTTTTTCTTAATCAAAAACATTTTATTAATCAAAGGCTGTAATCATTGCCCCTGCTCATCATAAGAGAAACAGTGTTTACTGCACTGGGCTGATAGGAGTCCGGCCAAGGGCAGAACATTTCAGTTGGTCCATTGGGATACATCACAGGTGCATGTAGAACTTTCAAAGCACTGATGCCTTTGCATCCACTCAGGAGGCCCGAGATCCAGGTCTAAAATATGTGGTCTTAGTCAATTCCTTTTTCCCAAGCAAGTAGCTAAGTCCTGAACTAGTATAGAGACTTGCCTAAGGTTGTACCTTTAACAAAGAGTAAATCTGATACAAGAACTCCAAGTTGTTTTTTTAAAACCAATTTTTAGTCAAACAGGATTTTCATTATACCAAGACTTTCTTTCAAAGGAGACTTATTTGGAAAACAATAAAAAACTGAAGTCAGACATTAACATGATTCTGGACATGATGCTGGTAGCTGCAATATAAAGAAGTAAAAATTTCCTGAACTCTTGTGGTTGAAATAAACTCATCTCATCGTGAAAACTGGTGTCTATATCACCCTCCTCCCGAACAGCATGGGCCCTAGAAGCTGTGAGAGGCTGTCACTCTTGGGAGCAGAAGATGCTGGACGAAACCAAGGGATATACTTCTCAGAAGAGACAGCGTTTTGCTTCAGATGTCAAGAAAATATGCAGCCTGAATCTTTCTTGACTTCCCTGGCCCATGCTAGTCTGTTTTCTCTGGATTACCCCTGTATGTTTTGTAGCAGTGACTGAATTTAGGATTTTAATTCTCTAACATATAAATTTGCTTTGTCTTTGGCCCAACCTAAGAGTGTTTTGAGGGCAGGGACCATGGCTTGTTGAGCAGCATTGGCAAGGAGCCTGACTCAACACACTGAATGGATAAGTGAATGAATGAATGGACAGCTAGACATGCAAATATAATTGTGTTACAGTTGAAGATGGAAGTGAACACAGGTCATCATGGGAGCAAGAAGGTAAAAGCGGATTGAGGTCTGCAAGGTAAAGAAAACGCAGGAAAGCTTCTCATTGGCATGGGGCGGGGCAGGGAACAGAAGTCACGGGCAGCACACTGTAAAAAGGACATCTCTTCTATACCTACCCCTGATTTCCTGCTTCTCTGAAGAGTCAGCTATGTGTGTGCTAATAAGCTCTGTGGTTTGATGCGGAAGATGCACTTGTGAAATAATGTGTGTGATGATGTATCAATACCTAAATGTGACAGCAGCCATGCTCTTGTTCCAGCTGACCTAGCCTTCATGTTCTCTGGGGAATGAGTCATTCAGGACAGCTTTGCTCCTGAAATAAAATCCTCAGAAAAGAGTGGACTGGAAAGTAAACCTGCAGCATTTACAAGTAAGGGCACATTGGTTGGAATGTCACCCTTACTGTGCCGGAGACCTATGGATGTGGCTACAGCCACTTCTGCCAGATACATGGTCCTCAGGGAGGAATCCAGCTTTCATTAGCCTTTCATTGTATTTCATTTGCCTTGGTGATAAGTGGCTGTGACAATGCCCTAAGGCAAAACTGAATAAGTCATTTCTTACTTGTGGAAGGAAGTAGAGCTTCTCCTACTGAGTGCCAGATGGGCCGGTCTCCCAACATCACGTGGAACCAAATGTGCAACTGCTGTTTCTCCCTCAGGCCTCACTTCCTGGGAAGCCATTTATCCTGCTGTGTGTTGATGATGTGAGACTTATTTTTCTTTTTTTAAAACATGCTTTCAAAATGCTGTTCCCAGAATGTGAGGGCCATTTTTCTAGTGTTCTTATTAATGTTAGCATTGTTAACAATATTTATGAGGCTCTGTACAGATTATAAATTACTGTTACATAATAAAATCTTTGGCTGCTTAATTCATTTTGTGCAATGCCCTGCACTATATCCTCCATGCGGAGAAATTTAATACATGCCATCAGGGATAATATGATCAAGAACCATTATTTTATTGTTAACACATATTTTTCCATGTGACATAGATGGAAAAATTTCTGTTAAATTTTAACACCTAAATCCATGAAATTCACAAGGCTGAATTGCAGGCGACCCCCGGATTTTCATTTTTTCACCTTGGTAAAAACTTTGTCCCTCTTTTATATATGAGAATGTAGGGCCCTGGCTGGTGGCTCAATGGATAAGGCGTCTGCTTGTGAACTCAAAGGTCACTGGTTTGATTCCCAGCCAGGGTACATAACCAGGTTGCAGGCCAGTTCTCCAGCCAGGTCCGTGGCTGGAGGCAGGTGAAAGGCAACCATACATGGATGTCACTCTCCCTTTCTTCCTTCCTCCCTGCCCTTCTTTCTTAAAAGAATGAATGAAATATTAAAAACAACAACAACAACAACAACAACAAAAGAATGTAGTTTGCTTTTAAAATATGGCTCTGGCAATTTCCCCAGAGACACACTCTGTATTTAATATAATTGTCTTAGGTTGCAATTCCAGCAACTGCAACCGACTTCATTTCTTCATCCTCGAAGAAGATAGCAGAACGGTTGGCTGATACCCTCTACAAGCAACTGCTCTCACCTCTGGGATTAAGTCATTTATTTGATGTTTCCCTAAACACTGTACTGTTTTCCAGAACTTGGTGTTTCGCTTTTGTATGCTGTCAAATACTCTGAGGTGCTGAGGCCCAAGTGGAGGCATCATTGAGCAAAGCTCTTGCAATGGCCACATAAGCTTTAACTCTTGCAATCTCTTAGAAAAGGTACTGTACTATTTATGTGTTTTACAATGATAACATAGCTTTCTTCCAATAGATAAAATAACTTGAGCTATTTTATAGCAATAGTAGCTACTATTTAGTGAGTGCTTATGCCAAAGACCATATGAAGAACTTGACATTCATGATCTTGTTTGACCTTCACAACAGCCCTATGAGGTACATGCTCTTAATATGCCTAGCTTAGAGGTGAGGGACTAAAGGCCACAGAACGGATCAGTGACAAAGAGCCAATCCTAGCCAGACGAATTTTCAAGTCCCTGTTCTTAGTCTCTACTCTGTTACCTTTATAGTTACTGCAGCCTCATTTTTGTAAGGGAATTGTCTATAAAGTAATGCCAAGAGTCTCTATCAAATTGCCAAAGAAAATAAGTTACATTATAGTCAGATCAGAAATACCTAATCAATTTACTTAGTGACTTTTGAAGGAAGATATTTTACAAGTCCTCTGAAAAGTAAAATAATAAAAAAAATGCATTTTCCTTTGTTCATAAACGTGCACAATTGTGGAGCAGTTGATTTAAGTAATAAGTATTTTACTGCCAAGCCACAAAGAAAACTCCCTATTAAGCATACTTGTCTATGTTCATGAGGTTCTAATTAAGGAACATAAGAATTCTCTGAAACAACAAAGTGAAATGCCAATGAAGACAGTCTAAAACATTGTCTGCTCCTTCTATGAAAACCAATACATTTAAAAAGATTAACCAGTGGAACTAATCTCACAAGTGAGAAGCATTCGAAGATGATGTTACCTATCATTTGGAAACAAAATCAAATAACCAAACCAAATGAAATCAACATGCTTTCAAAACAACGCAGCAACAAAACAAAATAAAACAATCCCGCACACAAAAAACAACTTGTGAAATACAAATAAAAGTAAAGAAATGGTAGTGAAGACATTTGAAGGAATTACTGACATTATGTCTGTAGTGGCTTTTAAAAAAAAGGGAATGAGCCCTGGCTGGTAGCACAGTGGATAAGGCGCCGGCCTGTGAACCCAAAGGTCGCAGGTTCGATTCCCCAGCCAGGGCACATGACCAGGTTGCAAACCAGGTCTCCAATCAGGTCTGTAGCTGGAGGCAGGTGAAAGGCAACCATACATTGATGTCTCTCTCCCTCTCTGCCTCTCTCCCTTCCCCTCTTTCTGAAAGTGATGAAATAAAATCTTGAAAAAAATAAAAATAAAAATAAAAATAAATTAAGGAAAGGGAATGCTTAAAAAATCAACAATGGCAACTTCCATTGGTAAGCATTTGTGATAGAGCTGGTAATAATGTACTGTGTCATATGACATAGGGGGCTGGATGAAGGCCACCGGTGGCCTCCACTTACATGAGAGGTTCCAGAGACTTGGGCTTAATGAAGATGGCAATGGGATAGAGCTGGGCAACTTGTAACCGCTTGATAGCATTTCCTGATACGTCTAGTATACAGTGTTTGCCCTGGTAGGAAGAGAAGAAAAATATGGAGTTAATCCAGAAAAAGTGATCATAATGCAACACCCACTACAAATAATGTTAGTGTGTTTTAGGGGAAGATAAGGGATAATGGATTTCTAAAGGTTGAAAAGAATCACTGCGTAAGCAAGCTGATATAGGTCACCACTGAATGTTTGCCATGACATATTTATTACCCCCTTAGTAAGTGTCTGCCACCAGCATAAACATTCCACCTGTGTTATCTCAGTTAACTTTGCTTCTTTAAATAAATACCGGATGCTCTGTACAAAGAAGATATGTAGTCCTGTACAATGTGAATGGGCCTATTCTCATAAAGCTCGTAAACCATCTCTGAAAGAAGAAATTCCTAAATCCATGAGTTAGGTATTATCAACCATACTTTACAGGTGAGAAAACTAAGGATTAGAAATGTTAACAATTTGCCCAAAGTCTCAGTATCAGGAGGACTGAAATACAAGTCTTGAGCACTCACACAACTATAGGTTGGGATAAACAGACACCCCATTGTCACACCCTGCCTGATTTTACATTTGGAGACATGGTAATCATGTGAATTTAGAACAGTTCCATAACAATTTGCTGGGTGCTTTTATGTGTCCTGGCCTTGATATTCTCAGTCTAGCAGAGCGCACTCACAAAAGGGTTACTTTAAATATTTTATCTTGAAGGCGGAGAGAAGCTTGCACAGGTTATGTAAATTTCTTATTTGTTAATGAATAAAAACATTACATGACCCCATTACATGTGACCGCACACCTCATTTAACTTGGCTTCCACTGCAATGAGCGCTCCGAACAAGAAGCTACTTTACAAAGTGTTTCTGGAAAGTAGATAATTTGCCACATATCATATTCTACCTCCTAAAGAGAAATGGCCTCATTGCCCTGATACTTGAAGAAGTTTACACAAGAAGAGAAAAAGCACAGCATGCAGATAGAAACAGTCCTGAATCAACAATCAGGAATAAAAATGTATGTATAATACTTAAGTGAAAATGAACAGAGTCCATGACTACTTGAGAAACAGGTAATAGGAGAAACACACTAAGATGGTTCAAGCCTTTGTCACGTAAGTAATCAATTCCAAATTTGCTCTCTGTGGGGGCAACAACTACATGAAATTTCTAAATGCTACTTGATTATTCACCAGCCAGAGCACTTCACGTTAACAAAGGTTGTTTCTTTAAGTTCAAATAGGAAGACAGATGCAATTACCAAGGAGACTGATTACAGACAGTAGTACAGAGGGAAACAGATGTAACCTGTTAAGTGTATTCTTAGATAGACATTACAATTTCTTACTTAATTTTCGTACTGGTACATGAGTAGGGGAAAAATGTACCAATGACTTCAACTCAACAAATATCCCATAACAAATATAATTGGTTCTTAACTCTTTTTTTCTCCTCCTGTGAGATTAAGCCTCTGTTAACAGATCAGGATCTTTCTACAGGCAGATCTTAAAGCCATAGTATAGTGCCTTCCTATCCTATGTTCTTTTGAATATTCTTCTTTTCCAGTCCCTTAAAATTATCAGCAGGAAGGCAAATGCATTTATATCTGCTTTAAGATGGAATTTTTGTCAGCAGGACAGTAGTCCTCCCACCTATCCTCTCTTCCATCATGAGGATCTTAAATTTTCAGAGAGAGAAGATGTTAACTCCTACTAATAAAAGGAATTGAGAATGCCAAGAGTAATGAAACTTCCTTAATAAAGTCACTGTTGTTTACCGGGACCAAAGTCAAGGACAAAGTGAATCTTCATAAATTTAAAGCTGTTAAATGGTGTAGGTCTATCCTCCACCCATTCCCCCTCAAGTCAGTCATCTAATTTTACTGAGCTTAGAACAAGGATTAATGACTAATCATGCTTAGGTCTGAAAAGTAATATTTAATCAAAATTTACTACTGTAACCAGGAAAGAGGAATGACCCAAGATATAAAGTTTGCCACCTGGGCCCCTTCTTTAAGGGAGATATAAGATGACCTGTGGACATACCCGTTCTGCTACAAATCTCACAGACTGCACACTGGTTCCATATAAGTTGTCGTTGTACTGGCCGGCTTCTATAAACTTGTGCTCTTGGATATCTTTTTCCATTTGCTCTCTGGAAATGACAAAGTGGTAGTCTCTGCCATCTACCTCATAGTCACGCTTTGGCCTTGTAGTATCTTTATAAAACAAAATAATAAAATGAAGGTTGTATAGCTATACTCATAAACTTCTTTTATACTTATTTTCTTCATACCTTCAACATTAGGATACATAAAAATATAATGTAACACTGACAGTAATAGGTCTTAGACTCTTATTATAAATAACTATAAAGCTACACAAAATATTTGGAAAGCTATTTTCAGGCCTCAGACAACAGGCAGTATAAGGCTGTGATTCTTGATAAGAGAAACACATAAGGGGAAATACATTCACTCCCCCCTTTCATTTCTAAATGGAGAGTCTAGAGGTCATATGGTAGCTCCAGAAAGGTCACAATTTGGAAGGATACTTTAGACCCATCTTTACCAAGTCATTAGTGGAAGAAGCTGTTCTGTAAATTATTATCTGCCAGAACAAAAACTTATGTTTTAAAGTGAAATAACAAAATCCAGAGTCTCAGTAATGTAGTATCACAACATCTAGCACACGATCAAAGATTAAGGGACAAGCAATGAAGCAAGAAAATGTGTCATGTAACCAGGAAAAAAATGGGATGTATAGTATAAATATATTCAGGAATTTTAAAAGAGATAAAATTAGATCATTGCAGTTAATGTGAGACTGAAGGTTATCAACTCTGATTATGCCTAGAGGTGGCTACACTGCTTTGTAAGAACAGAAGGGCAAACAATCTCTCAATATAAATAAAAAATGGCCCTGGCTGATGTGGCTCAGTGAATTGGAACTGGCCTACGAACCCAAAGGTCTCTGGTTCAATTCCCCAGCCAGGGAACATAACTAGGTTGTAAGCCAGGTCTCCAGCCAGGTCCTTAGCTGGAGACAGGTGAAAGGCAACCATACATTGATGTTTCTCCTCCTTTCTGCCTCCTTCCCTGCCCTTCTATCTGAAAATAATGAATAAAATCCTTAAAAAAGTTAACATATTTCCAACCTTTGACTTAGCTATGCTATTTCTAGAAATACATCTTAATTATCAAAACATAAAATTTTATCCTTAAAGATATTCATGTATATTAGTTATAAATTATAAATGAGTGTAACAATTAATTACAATTCATAATAGTGTATAGAAAAACTGAAATACCCATAAAGGCAAAATGCTTAATTATGACATAATAATCAGTTAAAATAGTTATGTAAAATTTTAAATACTGTTAAGCAAAAATAACAAAAACAAAAACTATATATATCATGTACCCAACCACAGGAAAAAATGTGCACATATAGAAAAAGAATGACTAGCTGGAAATTAAGAAAATATTAACAGTGATGTTATCTCTGGGTACTGTGTGGGATTAGGTATGTTTCCTTGCTTAACTTTATTTTTAGCATTTTCCAAGTTTTGTACAAGAAACATATATTTATTATCATAATGTAGTGCTATTAAAAAAAAAGTAAGAGAAAGGTGTTCAAGGTTGAGGAGAAAATAAAAATGGTGCTTAAGAGCTTTTTTTTTTTTCTTTCAAAATTGGAGGACCAAACTAGAAGTTGCTATGACTGGACTAGGGTTTGACTTGAGCATTTCTGTCTGTAGCCTTTCTCAGCATAGCTTCCACAGCAGGATCTCCTCCCTGAGCCCTGGTTGGGAACAGTTTCATGGATACAGCAGTCAATCTAGGTCCCTTCTGTCCATGTACTGCACACGTAATTCCTGCTATTCTTACATGTTCCAGGTGACAATGTGCAGTACTAAAATATAAGAGACATTTCAAAGCACAGAGTTTAAAAAATATAGAGTGAGAAAGACATATTTGTTGAGATCAGATTTGAGAGCTCAATTATCTAGTAAATGAAAATTTTCTGGTGGGTCTGTACATAATGTGACAGTGGGAACAAAGGGAAGTGGGCTGGTGGGGGAGTGTGGTGGTGTGGAAGGAGGCAGAGCAGATAGAATTTTACTGGGCTCCACTCAGAAGGACTAGGAGACCTGATAGTTCTCCATAATGACAAGAAAGTAGCTCAAAAGTCTTATGCCCTAGAGGGAAGGTGAATTCAAGTTTTATACACCTTGTCTTCCTCCTCCCAACACCTGGGACTCTGAAAACATAGGGGAAAGGATATCTCATTTTTGGATTGACACATAGCCCTAAGTCATCTTGAGATGACTTTAACTTACAGCTTTGTTTCTGATCTCTCCTATTCTATGGGAAAAGATGCTTTAGTGGCATTTCAATCAATCTATGAAAACATACTCATACCTATCAATAAGCCTTTGCAATTTTAAATGCTATTGTAGTTACAAAGAAGGGATTCATTCTGCCTTCCAGGGGAGCACAGTCAGTTTGGAGAACATATTATACTCACTAAATAGAGAACAATACATAGAGAATAGATGAAAACAGGCAGAGAAAATTAAGTAAGATGCTTGGATAAAAGGTAATTGATTGTATTTGAATCATTGGAGTGGAACAATTAGAGGAACAGAATTATGTTTTATCATGTCAAAAGGAGCCAAGCTGTTTTTCCAGAGAAAAGTGATACTTACGAGGCACACAGGAGCCAAATTTGTCAGGGAATTCAGATATCAAGTCGTCATTGATCCGATCCTTCATGGGTCCCAGGATAATCACTGGCCGGGTATAGTTTACTGCAGAGGGGAAAGGAAGACGCAGATGAGGGGAAAAGACGTGGAAAACAGCTGCAAAACTGCCCTTCAAGGGTGGTTCTTAAGGCAAACTTGCTAAACAATAAGAGTTGCTGAGGGCATTACTTCATTGGATAAACTGCCCACACAGCTCCACATGGGGAAATTGAAATTGATATTTATCATTCAGTGTGTGTGTTGGCTGTGACTCCTTTCTGAAATTTTATTAACAGGAAAAAGCAACAGCAGTGTCTGTCAATGACAAGAAGCATTGGAAGGGGTTTTGCTTACTCTTAGGTTCTGCCTACACAATGTCAAAACAACTACTGAATTTAGTCAATTCAGTGGGAGAAAAAAAGATTCCAAAGCAGCTGTTTGGCCATTGTTTGGATAATGACTTTAAAAAGTAATTGTTGGTAGTAATGACAACTGATGTTTTTATAAAATCTTTCCTCCTTAGCTCAAAACACTCTTTATATGCTGTGGGGTTTTCCCAACTCCTTTGCATTTCAGGGTTAGAAAGGACTCCAAAGTTCCTTTGGTACAACTCTGCATTTGATGCTTGTGTTTTCTCTGCAATATAACAGCTATTAGCTTCTGTGTAAATGCATCCAGGAAAAGGAAACCCAGGCTCTTGGAGCAGCTCACAGATGACCTGTCTCTTAGGACAGGTCTGGGAGAAAGCCCCTCTCAATACTGAGTGGTCTTCAGTCATCTGGGAGATTTTTACCTAGTACTATAGGTGGGGCCCTTTAGTGACTCAGACATGGTTCCTCCCCTTGGGAGCTGTCACTGCCCATGGTCAGCAGTGTTTGTTGGTGATAGGGCAAAAGAGGGAGAGCACATGGTCTGGGGACAGCTGAGTATTAAGCAGAGTTTATTTTCCTTAT
Source organism: Noctilio leporinus (assembly GCA_004026585.1). Taxonomy (NCBI): domain Eukaryota; kingdom Metazoa; phylum Chordata; class Mammalia; order Chiroptera; family Noctilionidae; genus Noctilio; species Noctilio leporinus. The sequence continues at coordinate 27,452 of PVIW01001046.1, forward strand.
TCCTTCACTCTCTTCCCCCTCTACTGGTGTCATCTGTTGGGGCCTGGAAATCAGGAACCAGAGCTGGGAAACTTACTTTCCTGCCTTATGACAGGCTCATAAGAAAGAATGAAGTCTTCTTGCCCTCCTGAGAAGAGAAGAAAGAAAAATTACAGTGGACTAATGACCAGTCATACACCACAGCTACAAGCCCCCCTCTGAACTGCAGTTGAAAGACATAATTCAGAGTTAATTTTCTTTACTCTCTTCTTGAACAGTTGCAAAACCCCTTCATTCTCATAAAACTGTTTAGCACTATTATAGCATCAGGCTATTGGTGGTCATATCTAGGGAATGAATGGAGGCTAGTTGCCGTTCATCAGGGCAATGGCCTATGAGGCCGCCTTCTGTCCGACACAGAGAAATGAAGCATCGTGACCTCTACACCCGCTGTTGCTACTTAAAACCTAGCTCAGGACAGGGTCCATCCAATAGTTTGGGGCTACCTTCTCAGAAATTCTGGAACTTGTATTTCATCTTCTATTTTATTTCCCAAAGAAGCATGTTGTTCAAAAGCATGTCTGCTTGTCTTATTTATGATACAAAAACTTCATCAGCATATACTGTACAGGGCACTGAGGACTTTAATGTTAACTCATCAGCACAATGCTGGGGCAATTCAAGATCAAGAATTGAGGAGCCCTCCATGTCACTGGTGATAATTGCCATTAAATCTGGCCTTGAAACTTTGGGAGAAGCACTATGAAAGACAATGTAGTAAAAGTGTCAGCCTTTCCAATGACATTGGCTACAAGCCTTCTGATTCGCAGTGGGCCTCAGGTCAACAAATCACCATGGAAAGTAAATTGGTTTCAGGCAATAATTTTTTTTCAATCAGCTGTGCTATCCAGGTGATGACCTGGGAACAAGATGAGGCTGATGCTGCTGCACACCTAGAACAGTCTGCTTTTTTATTTGCTTTAGGCCCAGCACCAACTGTCCTTTGGTGGGAAATAGTTTAGGACTGTTGAAAAGAACTTCCTGTCTGTTGTGTTATAAAGGAGGTATGTGATATAAGGTAGTTTTTCCTGAAACCAAAAGACAAAGTATCAGTCTGGCAGTGTCATGTGTTCCTCCTTCCATAGCCACAGCATCAGACCAGGTGTGATCATTTCATAAAGGGATCAGAGGCAGATCAATACTAATGACAGATTGGGGGAAACTAAGCAGTACGTAGGTAAGGCTGAGCAGTACAGAGGTCTTCACTGCAGACTGGGTAGCTGGGGTTGAATAGCAGTGTGTTATGCTGACAAGCATGAAAAATGGTCCCTGGCCTCCGTCACCCTTTACCTCACTCTCAAGCAGATCCCACTCTCAGAATGGTGCCACTAGGTCAGGCTACCTCCTAAAGGCACAAAGAGTGGGCCTGATGTGCCTTCAAAGTGGCATCTACTCATAGCTTCCCCAGAAGTCCTTAGGGGACATTGCCACATCTGGGCAGGGGTTTGATATATGGAGTCAGATTTACCTTTCAATCAGGAAAAATTATTCATTTTATTTGTTTTTCTCTTTCACTTTTTATATTTTAAAATTACATTTTATTGATTATGCTATTATAGTTGTCCTGAGTTTTCACCATTTTCCCCCTCCCACTTAGCAACCCCCATGCCCTCAGGCAACCCCACCATTGTTCATGTCCATGGTCATGCATATAACTTCTTTGGCTTCTCCATTTCTTATACTGTACTTTACATCCCTGTGGCTATTCTGTAACTACCTGTGTGTACTTCTTAATCCCCTCACCTCTTTACCCATTCCCCTAACATCTGTCTCATTTAACAACCATCAAAATGCTCTCTGTATCCATGATTCTGTCTCTGTTCTTGTTTGCTTAGTTTGTTTTTTAGATACAACTGTTGATAAATATGTATTATTTTTGCCATTTTATCGTTCATAGTTTTGATCTTTGTTTTCCATAAATAAGTCCCTTTAACGTTTCATACAACAATGGTTTGGTGAGGATGAGCTCCTCTAGTTTTTTCTTGTCTGGGAAGCTCTTTATCTGCTCTTAGATTCTAAATGATAGATTCGCTGGGTAGAGAAATCTTGGCTGTAGGTCCCTGCTTTTCATGACCTTATTTTTTCAATTTTCTTGCTCCTTTTCTTTTTTCTTCTTGCACCCCTATGATGTGAATTTCGGAAAACTTGAATTTGTCTCATAGGCTGCTTGCACTTATCCTCATTTTTTAATTCTTTTTTTTTTTTCTTGTTCTGATTGGTTGTTTTTTGCTTCCTGATGTTCCATATCATTGATTCAATTCTCAGCTTCATCCATTCTACTGTTGTTTCCTGTAAATATTTCTTTATTTCAATCAATGTATCCTTTGTTTCTGACTGGACTTTTCTGCTGGTGAGGTCCTCACGACATTTCTTAAACATCCTCATAACCGGTGTTTTGAACTCTGCATCAGAAAGGTTGCTTATCTCCATTTGGTTTAGTTTTTTCTGGAGTTTTGATCTGTTCTTTCATTTGGGCCATGTTTCTTTGTCTCCTTGTTTCAGAAGCCTCCCTGTGTTTGTTTTTATCTATTAGGTAGAGTTGCTTTGACTCCATATCTTGGTAGTGTGGCTTAACATAGTAGGGTCCAGTGGCACAGCCTCCCCTATCACCCAAGTTGAGTACTCAAGGTGTGACCTTCGTGTGGGCTGAGTACACCCTCTCTTTGTAGTTGAGCCTTGGTTGGGTTGGCAAATCAATGGGAGGAATTAACCCAGCCAGTCAGCTGCAAGGACGGGCTGTGACCATGAACCACCAATGTCTGCCCTCTGTGGATCAGGTGTGCAGGGGCAGGGTGGTGGTGCTTCAATGTGGTCTGTAGCTGCCCACTGGGTGCGCTGGCCCTGGGGATTCCCAGGTGGTGGAGGCCAAGGTCAGCCCCCACCTGTGTTTTTCTGGGCCCCCTGGGTCCAAGATGGTTGCTTCTTGTGCTGGGCTGGGGGCTTCCCGGTGAAGCCAACTTATGAATCTAGGCTGGTTGCTGCTGTGCCAGACTAGGCTATGTTGCTTGTTTGATAGGATTTAGGAAGTTGTGCATGAAAAAGCGGCTTGGGTGGGTCCATAATTGGGCAGGGCAGAGTCTCTGGGGATCTCCAAAGTGGGTCAAACAGTGTTAGCCAGGTTGATGGAGTCTCAGATATGTCACCAGCCTGCTAGCTCTGTGGGTGGAGGGTCTAGAAAAGGGACAATAGCTTCTGCTTGTGTTGAAGCCAGACACTTCAGTTTCTCCTTATTATACCACTGGTGCCTTTCAAGTTGCTACCCAGGTGCTGGAGCTCAGAGTGGGTGAGTCTGAGTAGATGAGTCCCTGTGTGGGATCTTTAAAAGGAACTGCTTGAGGCTCCAGCAGTTTCTTCCACCTCCTCAATCCCCTCTAGTTTTTGCACCAGAACTTGTGGGGACTTATCTTCCTGGCGCTGGAATTCCAGGCTTGGGCGGGGGTGGGAGGCACTGGTGTGTGACTTGCACCGCTCACTCCCAAGATATCCCACCTGAAATTTTATCCACCACACATGGGTGAGGGACCAGCTCCAAATGATTCATTTTAATAAAACTACTGACATTTACAGAGGTTAGATAAAAAAAGAAAAAGTGATTAATTGCTAAGCCCCAGTTTATCTAAAGCCTGAGACGTAGAGGTCATAGGAATTTAAAAGATGAATGTGAAGTGGTTAGGGAAAAAGTACAGCTTTAGGAATAGAAGCATGGCAGACTTAGTGCCCTTGTCAGACTTTAATTTTACAGGGAAATCTAGGTGGAATGATTCATGTGTGAATGGACAATACCAACCGCAGGATAACAAAAGTTTTAAACATCAGGCAATCCTTTTCTCTCTCCACCAGACTGGGAACTCCAGAAAGGCAAGGTCTAGGTTTCATTTACTACTATGTCCCTAGTGTTTAATGTGAAGAATGATATCAAAGGATTTGCATTCTGATTTTAGTGGTAGAAAACAGAATGTGCAATGAAGTGAAAGGTAGGCTCTACTCTGTTTCTGCCTGTGTGTTTTCACGTTGGGAAATTTTCTACGTGAGTATAACACATTACATTGCCACACACATCTCTTTCCAATGGCCTTGCAAATCAGTCTGATAGTCCATTCTAAGGGCAATCTGTAAATAAGATATTTGGTGTTAGTATGTATAATTTCTGATTCAGAAAACTAGGCCATAGCAACATGGCTTTGGTTAGCTTTGCTAGACAATCCTGTAGCTCTTTATCCACTGTGCTTTGATTTACTTTCTCTCTGGTACGAGGCATTGCTTCTTGCCCAGAGCAGCAAGTCTAGTGGACTGCAGCGGCAACAGCCCTTATGTTAAGGCCCATCCTGCTTCAAATGACCCTGCAACAGTCAGGTACTATGTAAGGAAGTCTGCAGGGAAGTGCTGGCAGCTGGTGTGGCACCATAGCTGTGAATTCAGCACCTTAAACCAATTTTCACTTTCACATTTGGGAATGAAAAGCTGTATGGGTAATGGAAAGGAGACTAAGAGGAGGGGGGAAAAGAGCCACATCAATGAAGGAAAGGTAAGCCATGTGTGCACAGCACTTTCTGGGCCATAAAGGACTTTCACATCCTTTGGCCTCTGTTTTTCATAGCCATTGCTTTTGAGGTCTGTGCTCTGAGGATAACCCATTTCACAGATGAGGAAGCTGAGGCTCAGAGATGATAATGGGGCCTGTTTTTGCAGGTAGTTAAGTAGTGAAGTCACAATTTAAAGCCACATCATTTTGTTGAGTATATTACACTGTCTCAAGAAGAAAGGAAATGTAGAATTCTCTGTGGGGGCTAGGATATAGGGACAGACCTTACAAATGAGCAAAGATGGGCAGCGGAGATAGCAGCTGAACTGCGTCAGAGTTCCAGAGGGGCCACCTGTAAATATCAACTCTTAAAAAAAAAAAGCTGCTGTTTTATCTCCATAAAATAGTCAATCTTAGTAGGTTTCCTACTTTTTGTTCAGGGGGTGTTGTCACTTGCAAATAACAGCTGACAAAAAGGTAGCAACTAGTACTTGGTCTTGCTTTTGCAATTGCGTGACTGAGGGGGTGGACAGCACGTGGCGTGTGGGCACCTGGGGCTGTGGGGACTTAATTGTGGCCTTTGTAAGGGTCTCCACCAAACACCTGGTGTTCAATTGGAAGGATTCCGAGGAAGACCTTGATATGCCCTCATGATAGAGATGAGCAAGTTATTTTTTTTTGCAGTTTTTGGGAACTAGAAAAGAAAGAGGAGGGAAGTGAAGACCAGTTGCAGCACATTTAATGTGCTAAATTTAGTGTTTATCTCCTGCATCCCAGGTTCTCGATGGGCCCTGCGGACGGGCCATTGCCTGTGTCACTTCTCAGCCTTGAGTCAGCCTCAGTACTTTCAGTACAACTCTTCAGGCAGGTATAACTAATTGCTAACTGGTCATATTGGAATCTTGATTAAAATCTACTTGCCATCTCTGTTCTAATCTGAACAACTCATTTTACATAGGACATTGACTGATTTCTTTGAGGTCACACAGTGAAGCTCTATGGGATATTGAGGAGAGTAAATCAGTTCATCTAGATAGGACCTTAGCATCAGGCTTAGAACACGGTTATTGCTATGTAAACGTTGCTGCTTGCATTAATTTGAGAGGGGGCATGTGTGGGATAGTTGAAAGGTATCAGATAAAATGTGAAGAGGCCCAGATTATAAACGACAATAGGGAAAAGTGGCCATGTATGAGATTCAGAATTGAAATGCCTTGGATGGACCTGCAGTGCCATCTTATCAGTCAGGTATGTTGCCTCTTGGGAGATTCACCTTCCTCATCTGTAAAATGAAGTATTACTACAAGATGTATCTCATAGTTTTGTCACAGAAATCAATTGAGAAAATAGATGTGATGAAGGCTAAAGAACTAGATGAGCTATAAGGGCAAAAGGTGAGAAGTAAAAGGGGAAGAATATGGGCATCATTTTGACTGATTCCAGTGGAAAAGTCTTGGGTTTCCTTAATTCCACTCAGATTATTTCTTCAAGATTCTTGGTTTGAAAATCCTACTGAGCTGATGAGCACTAATGGGTTAGAAGGATAATCATCAGCTTCCCCCATACCCCTAATGACATCAGGAGCTTTACTGAGCTTCTGGGCAGGCAGGTCTTCAGCTGTAGGGAATTGCAAAGTCTTTCTTATACCTAATGGTCTTATACCCAATATAAGGGCAATTGAAAGCTAAGGTATAAAAACACCACAAACACAAGCCAGTGCTGTACTACTTTGTTTACAGACAGAAATCTGAAATTAGCCTATAATTAACATAGTTTTGAGGTGGCATTTTGCATAACTAGACAATGTGCTGTAATTAACTGCCTTTTGGGTAGTGCTCAGTATAGTTGGATTTTGGGGAAAAAAATAATTATAATGATTGAAATGGGACAGCAAAGCCCTGAGCTATCATGTTGTGTGTGTATATCTCAGGAAATGTATGAGGCTTTTAAGTAAAGTTGTTACAATATGTAACACAGTTGCCCGAGTCTTTGTTCTTCATCACTGGCCTTTTTTTTCCTTCTTCTTCTTTAAATTATTTACTTATTTACTTTATTATTATTATTTTTACCATTGGCCATTTTTCAAAGCCATTTTGTCCTCAGAATGGACATGAAATGATTCTAAGGGTAAAAATAACACCTGGATATCAGTGAAAAATTGATCTTTTTAAGTATCTGTTGACTCTGCTATTTATGAAACATCAAGTAGTCATAATTACAGCAATAGCCAGAAATTCGATAGAGAATGCAGCCTATTTTGATTTCAAAATGGCACTTTCTGGAAACCAGGTCTGTTTCAAGCCAGTGTGCCTTTTTTCATGGCACCGCCTTGCCTGGGAGGTTTCTTTCTCACCTTATCCAGCTGGTTAAGCACCTCATCTTTCCAAAGATCAGCTCAAAGGCCACTTTCTCCTTGAAATAATCTCCCAAGTCTCCATTCTTCTTGGGCAGGCTTTTACTCTAGAAACTGACACAACCTTGTGCATATTTTATTCATTGCTCTCTCTCTCCCACTGTATGTGTGCCGAGTTCCAGGGTTGATTGAGATTCATACTAAGTCTCACAGTGCATATATAGAGAGCATGATATGTCGTAGATGCTGAATAAATAAATGAATATTCTTCATGTGTCCATCCTGGAGAAAGAAATACTTATTCCTTGAAGCCACAACAAAGGTTCTTTTTACTTTTATTTGTAAAGAAAGCAATCTGAGAGGCTGACCTTCTGTAACCTCAGATGATACTCAAACCAAAATAGATTATTAGACTTCACTTTTGCTGTAGTAATCCCCTAAAGTCCAGTTCCAACTCTTCTCTCTTCTCATAGATAATTCAAGATGCTTCCAAGTGTTTCCTTTATTCACTCAATTAATATTTATGTGCATCTACTATATGAGAGTAAAAAGAATTATTTGATGTCATCTTGGAGCACTACTACCAAAACTTGTCAAGCAGTGGAAAGCTTTGGCCCAGTTTTTATAACTTAATGATTCTAGGAAGAACATTCCCATCTCTGAAAGAGAAAAGAGGGGCCTCTAAAATACTTTTTTAAAGATTTCCGGAGGAAAAGGCAGTTCTTGTATATATTTTCCTTGAAAAGGATTGAAAAAAAAAACAAGGTCTGATGTTTCTCCTTCTTATGCTGTGCATACAGATGAAAGCACAACACTTAAAAATTGAAAACTGAATGTACAAAAAAAAGTAGGGCCATGTGAAAAGAAAATCTTACCCTCTTTGACAGTATGGATGGACCTGGAGAACATTATGCTAAGTGAAATATGCAAGTAAGAGAAAGACAAATACCATATGATTCCACTCATTTGTGGAATCTAATGAATAAACCAAATGAACAAGGAAAATGGGGACTGACTCATAGACAGCAGGATGACAATGGGGGGGGGGAGTTGGTTAGGGGTGGAAGGCTAGAGCAAAATGGAAAAAGGACTCAGGGACAGGGACATGGACAAACAGTGTGGCAATTGCATGGCTGGGGGGACAGGGCATAAGGGGACTAAATGGTAATGGAAAAAATCCAATAAAGATTAAATAAAAAAATAAAAGTGTGTGTGTGTGGTGGGGGGAGGGTAGGGCCCTGAAACCTCGACGAACAAGTGATATATTTCCTTATTCTAAATTGAGGGGCCTCAGGTGTCAGGAAGGACATCTTGGGTCACTACTTCTTGGCCTGGATTCCTTGTTTTAAAATCAAACGATGAGAAGGGGAAGGCAAATGTTTCTCCAAGCTTGATAATTAGAAGAATATGAAAATGGTAAGGACCAAACTGAGGACGAGGACTCTTTGTTTCTTCATTCATTAGACTTGTCATTCTTGTACTTTGGGGTTGTGCTTTTAGATGAATGCAAATTAATATTAAAAAAAGACTGATTCTGTTGAACAAGAAAATCAGGTGGTTGTAAAATTTAATGGGTCAAAGACATCTCATCACAATATGTTTCATTTTATGCCATGGTGTGTTTCATCTTCGTCCCCTAGCCCCAACTTCCCTCTGCCACCTTTCCTCTTTTGCGCTTTCTATTTGCCACCAATATAATTCTCCAAAGCCTTTCTCAAAACCCAATTAAATTGGTCATATTCTAAGAACACTATATGGCACTCTACCTCAAAAAAGGCATGGTTTTGTCAAGTACTATGCTGTAATGAGAAAAATAGAACCAACCAAACAAAAGCTATTCTAGTTTTCAATTAACACAATATTCAAGGGAAATAAGCACAACCAATTTCTGTCTTGGTAGCTGTGGGTCACATGGATTGGGTTATATGCAGTTTTCTAATATTCTTAGCAACTGCCTTTTGAGGAACCCATTTCAGTAAGGAGTGCAAATTAATATCATAGAAATTGTAAAAGTCCCGGTTAATAATATGCACTTATGTTAGTCACTAAAAACCAGTTTGTTGGTGGTAGGAAACCACAAGAACAGATCAAAAGGATGTGCTTGGTTTTTTAATATTTTTATACACTAAGCAAATGGCTTGAAGTGACTAAGCAAAGACCAAAAATAATTTTTAAGTAGTTACCTATCTTTTCAGTTAAGCTTTCTGGTTCAAGATTTAGTTCACTTAAAAAAAAAAAAAAGAAAAAAAGAAAAGAAAGTGAGCTCCTTCAACATTAAAGGATGAAACTTTTTCATCACTTCCCAACCATCAAAAATATAAAGTTAGATAATATCAGTGTCTACCTTAAAATATTAATCAAAGAGAGAAGAGATATAAAAGGTTCATGCTTGATGTAAAAGGAACATTATAATTTATAAAGATTTCTCTTGTAGAGGGGAGCCAGGAACAGAAAAGGCAAAATTAGAAGGAAAACAAAACCATGACTTTTCAATCCTCCTACAGGGAGTTTGAATTATTTATTTATTAAAAAAAAAAAGATTGTATTTATTATTTTTAGAGAGAGGGGAAGGGAGAGAGGCAGAGAGGGAGAGAGACACCAATGTATGGTTGCCTTTCACCTGCCTCCAGCTATAGCAGGAGACCTGGCTTGCAACCTGGTTACGTGCCCTGGCTGGGGAGTCGAACCAGAGACCTTTGGGTTCACAGGCTGGCGCCTTATCCACTGTGCCACCAGCCAGGGCTCTGAATTATATATATATTTTTTATGGAGGGGGAGCAGAAGGTCAAAATCGACCAGGCTGAAAGATCCCCTCCTTCCTACCATCTATGGGAGAATTGCCTCAGAGGCCAGTCAACTAAGGTTGGAACTGCTTGTATAAATCTGCAGTCCACTGATGACCCTAGTATCTTTTGTGTCTTTCCACATCAAATGATGATTTCATTTCAAGCCATTTGCTTTGGATGAAGATGATAAAGGGCAGCAATTGAAAAACAAGAACAGCAACAATCTGAAATGACCACCACAGGCAATGGGGTAGAGTTGCAAAGCAAAGAACCACAAACCAAAGCAATGACTTACTGTAGCTACTTTCGCTATCGCTGGCATTAGAAGAAACATGTTCTGCAAGAACAGCACAGCAAATTAAAGAGATACCAAGCATTGGCGAGCAGCCAGAACTCAAAGGCATACACTCATGCAAGGCTGCTAGAAATGTGAGCAGAAGGCAAGTAAAAAGGCTGCAGAGGAGACCGCATTAGGAAAAACGCAGCTAAGATTAAAAAAAAAAAGATGAAAACTTTATCTCCATTTTGCAGAAAATTACCACTTGGTTGCTGCATCTTGTTTTTAGAGAAGCACAATTAATGGCTAAAAAAAAAAAGGTATGATGTCAATCTAAGCACTTCTCTTTTTAGAAGAACGGACTTATTCATATAGGTCTGATTTTCCGGATTTGTGCTACTCAAGTCAATGTGTGCACCTCAGCTGGAAGTTTCCTGACTGTAGTAAATTCAGGGGCTTCTAAACTGGGGGGGTTTTGCAGGCTTTCTGTTTCCCTATTTTAGCCTTTAGGATTTTCGTGGGAAGATTGCATGTCAAATTGCCATTTGATCCCTTGGATTTTATTTCTATTTATTCCCTAAACTTAATTCTCAGGATGAAAAGGATTACTGGAGACCTTCCCTACTTCAGTGAGTGAATAGAAAATCTTGGAGGAAGAAATGAGTCATTGACAAATTTTGTGTGAATTAGTGTGATACTTCTTGTTTTTATTTTAAGATTCTTTGGCTGGTTATTAGGTTCTGGGAGAATAAAACAGGCAGGAGATAAGTGATCTGAAACCAAGCTGGTTCTGGCATGAACTGTATTTTTAATTCATGTTGGACGACTTGCTTGTACAGAGATATTTCAGACGTTTTTAACTAAAATCACAACTTAGTTCACATACCAGGGAGGTATATGCCAGAATTAGAGATTTTATTTCCAAAATCATATCCTTTCATCTGTACTATGTATTAAATTATAGAAGATAAATGTATCAACTTATTGACTTCTTAGTATATCAGGTTAATTAAATTAAGAATATGTGATTATTTGATTTCTAAAGCTTATTAGCATGAACTAGCTTTTAAAAAAGTGACAACTAGTGTACATTTTTAGAAAAAAGGAAAGAATATATTTTTCTCTAACAGTAAAAATGTGCATTAAAATGTATTTGCTATTATAGATTCTCATCAATTGAATGGGTTAGTTTTATGAAAACCAAAGTATGTGTTAAATTCATATGAATCATTTCTCTTTGTGTTTGCATATGATCAGAACTGCATTGCTAATGCAGGCATGCATTTTACAAATGCAGAGGGGCACTAGGGAAAGAAATGTGCATGAATCAGGGCAAATTTGTTTACTGTTACTGAAAAAAAGTCAAGGCATTGGTTTATCTTAATGTACATGATTATTTGAAGTGCTTTGAATTAGGAATGCCAGGTTTTTTTTGTTTGCTTGCTTTTGATGCTTTACTTCTAAAACAATTAGGAAGAAAGCTATACTATCTGTGGAGAAATTTAAGACCATGCAGCATTTTATTAAAAAACAAACAAACAATAACAACAACCCAATCTCTTCTACATCAGGATACTGTGTAACTGATTTGTTGTAGATAAAAAGAAATTAAAAATGTGTTACAGTGAAAGATCAATTTTGGCTAACAGCATTAATTGGCAAATGACGTTTGTTACCTACTGTAATCTGTTCAATTTTTTAAAGATTAAGGAAACATTTGCCCATTGTCGATTTAAAAGCGCATCACTCATATTTTGACACTCTGATAGCAACTAATTTTTAATGATGTTCATTTATTAGCAATATATTAAAATGCTTCCCTTTCCCCTCTCAACTGAAAACACAGAAACTCTGGTGATGCTTGATGTTATCCAGGTAACATTGAGCCAGTAATTTGAGAAAAGTTTCATGACTTGTTCCATATAGAGACTCAAAGATAAAGTTTTCATCTTTAAGATCAGCCATTAGTTACTTTGATCAGATTTTGTTTTTTATATACAGGTAGCTAAAAAAAAAAGGTGCAAAGTAACAATCTGAAGGATGAAGGGTATCATTTTGCAGGGTTATGTAAACAGCTTTTGAAAACAAAGTTCAGCTCGAAGCTATTTTGTTTTATACAAATGAAATGAACAGCTTCTAAAAATATGTCCCATAGCTGTTAAATTAAAACAAAAATTGAACATGTGATAGATACAGTTGCAAAAAACACAAAACTCTCTTCTTATTTTACCGGTGCCTACACAATGGCTTTAGTATTAAAGAAAGAAACGTCATAGCATAGTATATTAATATACAAGATCATTTTTTATTGCTCAGTGCAAGGAAACACAGAGTAAAGGCATTAATAACTAGAAGATTTAAAGTTTAATATAGTTCATTTCTCACCATAAAATGAAGCCCTGATTATGTAACACAGCTAATACATCACTGATAGAACAACATGTTAACACATATCTAAAACTTTATCATACAAACGTTTCAAGCCAGGACCACTGCAAGTCAGGGGAAAAAAAATCAATCAAAGTTAATAACAAAGAATTAGTCATGGAAGATCAAACAGCTTAATATTGACATTTTGTGAATGCATGTTCCTTTTGACTATAAAATAGCTCCTTCACTAGCAGCAAAGTACAGCCCAGTTAGGAAATTTGGCAAGGTCTGGGTGAAAAGGCAGGAGAAAGGACATAAAGGACGTTTCTGCTTTCCTGTTCTAGAACATTCAGCTTTGCCCTTTCATTCAACATGGCTCCTTGCTCTCTGGGAGATATTAGGTGGCAGAGCAAGTGATGCCAATAGTTGGCATCAGGACCATTGTTGATCATATCACATGGTCAGAAAGGGAAGGTGTGAATCGCAACAGAAGTTACAGTGCCTGACACACTCGGCTTTTCAAGGCTGACATGCAGAACAAAACAGTTAAAAGTTACTTTGTAGGAGCATTCACAGCTAGGTAACAAATAAAACTCGTATCTTGTGCATGCTAGGAGTGGAAGGCCCTCAAGAAAAGGAACAAAAGCCAAACTCAAAAGGAAGGGAAAAGAAAAGAAAAGTTACAGTGACCATTCCTGGGAACTTACTCAGAGTCTTTGTTCCATAACCGTCGTCACCTAATCCGGGGATGTCCTGCATGGAAGTCCCCAGAGAGAGCAATGAGAGGAGGAACAGCCGCGGAAGAGGAAGGAAGAAGTCAGTGGAGTTGAAATGAATACTACCATGACAGACCGGGTTGCCTAAGCAATCTGGATCCCAATCTCGCTTGTTTTGAAACAACTTTTGCCCCCAAACTCCTTGGGCTGAGACTCAAGAATTTGTCAAGTAACGGGAAAGGTTTAAGCAGAAGATTGTTGCAAAAAAAAAAAAAACAAAAAACAGAGAAAGAGGCAGCAGATGTCATTTTTGCCCATTGTCCACTTTGCCACAGCAGTGTGCCACTCAGAGCAAGGATCCACTCCAAGTTTCATGACCAATCATAGATTTAGTATCCACCAACGCAAGCCCATGGCTCCGTAAGGGTTTAGTATTTGTTGGACGTGAGGGTGAGCCAATGCTAGTTCTCAATATAGGGAATTTAATCAATTCCAATTAGCTAGCATTCCAAAAAGAAAAAAGAAAAGAAAAGAAAACTATATGGCAATGGAATCCAATATTTCTGCCCAGAATAGAATTTGTCTCAAGCCCTAGAGAGTTTGTAAGCTAGAAAAGACAAACTAGACCCAGTCCTGGTCACAGACAAAAGCTCTTTGGAAGCCAAGTCCCAGCTTCCTCAAGCCCCTCTCCGATGCCTTCTGCACAGAAGGGCCACACCAAGGGGGGATCCAGACCGCAGCCAAACACTGGTCACGGTAGCGAGCCCTGACCTGCCTGCCTGCCATGTTTGTTTGCCTAGGCGTGTGGGGTGAGGGGGCCTACGTCATGCGTGTTGCCAGTGAAGGATTTTTTTTCCTCTTGTGTTGCATGTGACATTCTCTTTGCAAATCTACTTACGTTCAGGATCACTGGTTTCCTGCTCACTCTGCTCCTTGTTCTTGTAGAATGGGAATTTTCGTGAAAAGATGAAGCTCTTTTTACGCTTGTCATTGAATGACTGTGAAGGAGAAAAGGCATGGGGCAAAAACAGGGGACGTCTAATTGTTGTCACACTCATGCTGACGAAACAACTAGTTTGTAAAAGCAGAGAGAGCTGTAGTGACGCAAGTGATAGTCTGAAGAGGTGCCAGAGGGTCCCTAGAGGCAGAATTTAATTTCAAATAGTGTAAATTCTGAATGATGACATGTCAGAAAAATGGTATCCTCAATAAAAAACTGGTTGTAGATAAATGGTGATGGAGAAAAAGAGGACTGAATTGGAAGCAGATGACCTACAGTCTCTGTCTGAGTCTATAAATTGCTTGTTCATCATCTTAGGTAGCGGAATACCTCCGAACCTCAGTATCCTCTTTATTGATAGTATAATAAGGAGACTGATAGAAGCTCTTAAGTAGACATGTAAAGTCCTATACAAATTTTATCTTTATCAATATTGTCACCAGGTTAGTCCTAATAAAAAGGTTTTGTTAAAAAGATTTTATTAGGACACTAGATACATCAGGGTCTGGATGTCTTTTTAAATAACTTGCATTTGAGTTACTTCAACCAAGATTTGATTAAAACTACACAGAAAAGTATACAGATTTATGACATATGATAATTATAGCTGTTTGAAACACAGAAAAATATAGTATAACACTTATTCATAAGTGATTTTAAAGGTAATTAAGCCCCAAGCCTTCATTTGTAGACAGGGGGCCGGAGACACAGAAAGGTCTAGTCCTTTGCCAATATCACAGAGCTGGCTGGTGAGAGTCAACCAAAATCTGTTAAAAGCATTGCTAAAGAGGCATAAACTTGATATTCACTTATGCAAGGGAGATATAATAGCTGCTTATCTACATTCTGATATCATGAAAAATCATGGAAGAAGCTTTGTCCTTAAAAATGAAAACCACTCCATTAGCTTAAATGCAGCTAGATTTAAAATAATACATATATACATAAAATATAGTACCTATATTAAAGCTTATTCATTCAAGTGAATATAAGTTGCTTGCCCATAAGACTCCTTACATTTTTTTCATTTATTCCCACTGTTGCTGTTATGTAAATGCTTTCTGGGGTTCTTCTTTGGGAAGTGAGTTCATAGTCATTTTATAAGCTATAAACCATGCAAATCATAGTAATTTCATGTTCACTTATTATTTAAAAATATGTCTTGCCAGCTCAATTGCCATCCTTGTTTAACTGATTTGGCTAGGAGGGTTCCTTTCCAAGGAACAAGATATGTTACCACATAGGCACTGCAATGAATGTAATAAACTCTGAAGGTAATTTGACAACGAGTATTCTAAGACAGTTTTATCAATGGTATCTGGTAGGATCAATGTAGAGCTGGCAAGGCAGCTAGCTGCTTGGAAGAAAAGCACTTGCTTGTATGAATGTCTTTTGGCCCCTATCAATGAATCAGTTATGGGTCCTTATAGATTTGAAGCCTGAGAAAATGGTGTAAATAACTCATTTGCTTTGTACATTCATGCATTCCTAAATCAACATCCATTTTGGTCATCGTGTTCATTTAGGAAACATGAAAGTATTGAAATGTTGGTGCTGTCAGTTACTGACTTGTTGCTTTTTCAGTTGCTAGAAACTTTCACCAAAGTTGAAGGAGCTTAATTTTATGTATCATTAGGTAGGCTTTAAGGAAAATGGTAAATCAAATATTTAATAAATTTTGAGATTAAGGGACATATTCAAGAACTTGAAACACATTCTCAGGGGGAAAAGAAGTATCACTTCAGAATTCATTACTCTGCCGACAGCACTTATATTCAATATAGTTTTTATCATAATTTGTAATTGAGAATTGGTGTCTAAAGACAAGGCTGGGAAACTCTCCCAATTTTTTTTCTTTTGAAAAATGGTAAGTTCTTAAAGGAATATTAAATATTCTTGCATCACTCCAGTTTCATGCCACTTTTACATTTCAAGCATATTTAAACTTCAGTAACTGAAAATAAAAGAAAAAAATACCATGTAAGAATTAATGACACATGACATCGCAAGATGTTAGACATTTAACTTCAACATTACAGATGACTTGTCATGCAAAAAAAAAAAAAAGTACAAAATTTCATGCAAATACAAAACAATGCCAAGATGAGTAAAGCCCAGGTTAACATGTGGACACAGATGGACAATGTAGAGGCTTTTGCAAGATGATGTGGGGCCACGTGCAAGTCACATCACTTAAATTGTCTTAAGGGGTCAAAGGGAAATGAAAATGTGTTGCTTGTAATTAATTCTTTTCTCTTGTCAAAGCAGAGACTGTAATGTGTTAACATTTCCCAAGTATGAAAATGCTGTGTGTCATGAGTCATCTGATTGGGACCTAATATTTAACACCGCATTTGTAAAAGAGCAGACAGTACATCATTCTTCAAAAAATAAAATCATCTAACATGTCAGTCTTAATACCCATAGCCATTTTATATTGGATTTAAGGAAAGGTAATGAACAATTTGTGGTTACATTTATGGACACCAGACCAAATCACAATTTAGGTCACACATTTAGGGTCTTAGTTTAATATTTCAACTCTTAGAGGCTATGTGTGGTTTATGATGCTTTAACACTATTTTTATTTTTTAATTAGATGTGTTTATATCATTATATAAACTGGTCATTTTTATTTTAGTTTAGGAAAGGAAAATCTATTACACTAGCATTAGGTAAGAATGCTAAACTAGCACTTTTACTCTTTATGGTTCTAAAGCAACTGAAGGCTGGTTTACAGCTCTATTAATCATACTTCATCAAAGTCTTTGTAAAATTTTCCTCTACATCATAGTATCTTAAATCCCCATCCATTGCTGTCAGGGCAGGAAACTCTTTAGAAAAAGAGGTTTTAAAAATACCAAGCTCATGTGGCAAGGGGCCAGTTGGCATATCTAAGAATTCCATTTTTGAACGTGACCTGGGTTCTCATGAACAAAAGTAATGGAACAACTACTAGTGTTTATTGAGCAGTTATTATGTGCCAGGGTTGGTTTGATAACTCTCCATATGCTAACCTCCACACTAACTTTATGAGGCTGGTACCATCATTCTCACTTTGCAGACGAGGAAACTGAAGTTTACAAATCTTCTGTTACTTGCCCAGAGTCATACAGCTGGTGAGCAGTGAAGACAGGATCTGAATTTTCAAATATTTCTGGATGCAAATATTGCTGTTCTTGTGAGCAAGACAAGTTTCTGTCACCAGAGCCTATTTTAAGTTTATATTTAAAATGATTAGTATTTGACTTTCTAGTGATACTGTTATCAGCCATTGTTGCTGCAGCTTCACTGCTGGCAATTATTTAAGCCATCAGATATTATTGGCTTCAATAATATTTTTGTGGCTTACCCTGCTACAATTTTTGGATACCTATTTATGTTTTTGAGGGCTCTATTCTTATTCTTATCATAATGTAAAAAAGTAAAGTAAAAAGTATTTCAATGGGATAGGCTATGAATAGGGCTGAGGGCAGGGTATCCAGGGAGTGGGAAGTGACAATTAATGGTAATGATATTAGTTTTAGGGGACATAAAAATGATCTAAAATTAGATTGTGGTGACATTAAATACAAATTGTACACTTTAAGTGGGTGAATTTTATACTGTGAACTATATCTCAATAAGGCTGTTAAAAAAAAAAAGACCCTCTCCCAAATTCCACACCATAGGTTGAAAGGGAAACACTCACAACATGTTTTCAATTTTACTGTGTGTAAATATTTTTATGTCTAATTGAATGAGAGGAAACCACCCTCCCCAATGCTTGCAATCAACCAGATACACCTGCCTTGTTTATCTAATTCTGTTGTGTCTGTTAAATGAATACCTTTCATGTTGTGACAGACATTAGTACCTATACCAGGAGTCAGTGTATTATCACTGTCACCCAGCAGAAGTTTCTAAATTGTTAGGTTGGTGATTTTCAACCTCTTTTATCTCATGGCACACACAAACTAATTACTAAAATTCTGCAGCACACTAAAAAATACACTATTTTTTTTCTCTTTGCCAATCTAACCAAAAATAGGTATAATTTTGATTCATTCACAATGAATAACTCTTGTTGTATTGGCTGTTATTTTTTTTAAATCTGATAATCTAAGGGGAAAGAAGTCAGTGTCCCTGACTAAATAATCGGGTATTGCAATCGCATATTTAAAATATTTTCCTGGCACACTAGCATGCCTCTTGCAGCACACTGTCTGAAAATTGTGTGTTAGGTTGGATGGTATAAAGTTGCTGAGATTGACCCAGAGGTGTAAGGGTATTAGTGAACTGGCTTAAAGTTAAGTACATACTCACAAAGAACAAAATGAAACAAAACAACAACAAAATCCTCAAATTCTACTTCTTCCACTTGAATCCCCTGTTCTTAAGATATTGGAGTGAAATCTTGACATCTTTTTATCCTTCCCATCCAGAAAACTTTATAATCATTGTTATGTTTCAATTTTCTTCTCATCTTCCTATTCTAATTTTTCAAGTCTCAAATACTTCATAGTTCTAAAATGCCACTTGTATGATATGAAATGTTCTTTCGGCAGAAGTTCCATTTAAATTTATATTGTGCTCAGACACACCTTTTTTTTTTGGTAGCTTCCTTATCTTTTATAAATGCTTCTTTCCTGTTAATTCATTCTTCCCTCCTCTCCTCTAAAATAATTGTTCCCTTTGGCAAATTGTTACTATAAATTTGGGACACTGTTTTGTATTATCCATATCTTGTTTCATGCAGAAAAAAGGAGACTCTTAAAGCAGGAGAGCTTCAAAAACAATTATTAACAAGACAAAAAGGGTTTTAAGGGAAAGTCAAGAATTGGCTTGAGATACATCTGTTCTAGGAAATGTGTCTCTGTAAATGTGTGTATACATGTGTGGTGTTTATAACATTGTCAAATTCAAAAGGCTTTCTTTTTCATTTTCATCTTAAGAATTAATGGATCTCAGCATTGAGCACCAATACTGGTAACATCACACACACACACACACACACACGGACAGTCAGATGATATGTGCTTCTTGATGGGAGAATAAAATATAACGGAGTCCTGAAAGCCTCTAATTGCAGACAAAAAAACAACAAATGCTCCTCTGAATGTAATCAAGCATTTAGATGCAACTAAGAGTTAACAAATAAAGAGAGAGAGACACAATAAATTATAAGGAAAATCTGGAGCAAACTCCACAAGACAAATGACCTGGTTTTTCAAATATAAAAATTAAAGAAAACAATAAAAAATGGAGAGGAAATGTGTAGATTAGAAGGGACTTAAGATGGAGCAATCAATTGCAACAGGCTTCATTTCTGGTTCAAATTATAAAGCCAAACAAAGCAACAACAACAAAACTATGACATTTAAGAGCCAATTTGAGGCCTGGAAAAAAGACTAGATATTTGTTAATCCAGTAACTGTTAGTTTCTAATGTGTGGTAATGGCATTGTGGTCATGTCGTGCTGAAATGTTTACAGTTGAAATGCTCTGACGCACTGGATTTGCTTAAAGATTGGGAATAACATTGTATTGTACTCTATTTACCCTCAGAATATATTCTAAAGACAGTATTGTAAACAGATCTTAAATTGCACTTACATAGTTTATTATGAGTTGACTTGTGAAACTAAGTGTTAGCAATGAGCAAGTGAGAAAATGCATGGCGTTGCTGGGAAACAGTATTGCCATTGTGAAAGAAGGCTGAGGTATAAATGTGAAATGGGGGAAGGAGAAGAACCATCTAATGGTGGTAAATAGTAATTAGAAGCATAAACTTACGATGGTCTTAAAAAGCTTTTTTATTTTCTGAGCATGAAAGGAGCCTAGGTGTAATGATACCCTAGTAACAAAAATCACACCTGGTGCTTAGACTGTGTCTTCTAAATACCACTTTCCACAAAAAAGGAGCTAGTGTTTTTTGAGAAATGGTGTAAGATGAAGCTGAAAAATTTTGTTAGATTGGAAAGTAAGACGTACTAAAAACAAACACAAAACAATGCAAAATTTAACATCTAAAACTAATGGTGACATGCTGAAAAGGACACCAAAGCCAGTTTATAAGGGGTCACACCAGCCAAATCTGGACAATTTTAATATTTAAATAAATATCACAATATTGAAATATAACATACTGCATTGAAAAGGAAATTAATGACTCCAGATAATTATTATAAATACTTAAATTAGGTAATTAAAAATGGGAAGCAAGAGAAAACGGTTCAACACAGTAGAATGCCAACTAATAATTATAGAAGGAATAGTAAAGTCAGGATCTCACCATTTTTGACTATGATAATAATAATAATTCAGGGCAGAATCATCAATGGTTGCTAAAACTATTGATTGGAAGTTTGTTGGGGAACAGGACAATTTTCTTCTCATAGATTATTTACTTATTAAAAAGGTGGGTAAAGTTGCCTTTATAGTGGAGTAATCTGGGAATATCACTCTGATCACCTTAACCAAGTTAGCATCACTAAATGTTAGGATAACTTGAGACCATGTGCCTCTTGATGGGAAGTACTGAGATGAACACAATACTATGTATGTAGTATTCCTACCAAAGATGCATTAATTGCAGCTAAGCATGAAGAAATAATAAGGCAAATTAAAATTAAGAGACCATTCGGAAAGTATCTCAATGTCATGAGAAATATAAAAAGTTAAGGAACCATTCTAGATGAAATGAGGTCAAGGAAATAGGACAAACAAAATGTAATGTGTGGCCCTGGACTGACTTCTGGATCACAACAAAAAAGTTGTAATTTCTAGAATTTCCTTTCAAAGTAAACCAGGGTGCACACACATACACACATCTCCCTTCATATATATTCTTATACATATGAGAATATAGAAAGCAAGATCGATCATGAGTAGGTAATTGTTAAAATCGAGTAATAGGTACAAGAGGTTCATTATGCTCTTCTTTCAACAATTTTATACATTTGAAAGTTTTTCAGAATAATGAACTTTGACTCACAATTTTATCATGCAGTAAATTTTTCTAGAGATACATTGTAAGCCTAAATGTAAAAGCTTAAAACATAAAATTTCCAGAAGACATAGAATATATTTGTAATATGAGACAGGCAAAGATTCCTTGGATAGAACATAAAAGCACAAATAATTTAAAAAAGTAAATAGGACTTAATCAAAATTAAAACCTTTTGCTCTTTAAAAAAAGATCATTTAAGAAAATGAAAAAGCAAGACACAACTGAGAAAAAAATATACTACATGTGACAAGGGATTCTTAGAGTATTTTAAAAGATTTTACTCATTATATTTAGAAAGGGGAAGAGGAGGAAGAAAGGGAGAGAAACATCAATGTATGGCTGCCTTTCACCTGCCTCCAGCTGGGGACCTGGCTGGAGACCTGGCCTGCAACTTGGGCATCTGCCCTGACTAGATATCAAACCAGCGACCCTTGGGCTTGCAGGCCAATACTCAACCAACTAAGCCACACCAGCCAGGGTATTCAGAGCATTTTAAAAGATTCTTATAACCAAACAACAACAAATCCAATAAAAATGGGCAATAAACAAATATAACATATGTATATGGTCAATAAACATATGAGAAACAACATTAGTTATCAAAGAAATGCACATGAAAGCCAAAGCAAGGTATCACTTCATACCCTCAAGAGTGGATAAAACGAAAGACTGGCAATATCAGGTGGTGGTAAGGATGTGAAGCAGTTGTAACTCTCATATAAAACTCTTGGCATACATGAAATAGCCAGTTTGAAAAATGTTACAGTTTAGCAGTTTCTTATAATGTTAATCGTATAGTTCATCTACGACCAAGAAATTCACCCCTGGATATCTATTCAAGAGAAAAACATCTGCCCACAAAAAAGATGTATGAAGACTTACTTTGAACCGGAAAGTATCAAAGGGTAAATGGATAAACTGTGATATATTGAAAAACTACTCAGCAATTTAAAAAAAAAAAAAAAAAACCCAACCCTGAATTACTGATATAAGCAACAACTGGGATGAATCAGGAAAGTATTATCCTAAGTGATAGAAGGCAGACTTAAAGGAGAATTTATGTATGATTCCAATTGGAAGTTTTCAAACAGACGAAACTAAGCTATGGTGGTAGAAATTAAATCAGTGACTGAGGAGCTGAGAACTAAGTCATCCATCTTTATCAGGGTTAGAATCATGCCACCTCCCTAAAATGTATACTCTGTGTCTTTCCTTGGGTGGTGGTTATGGAAACCCTCTCCCCTTTGTCCATCTTGTGGCCACTGACACACCTTCAAGGTGATGCTCAGGCATTCTGCCTAAGGCTGTCACAGTGAATACCAATTTTATGTATTTCTTTTCTACCACATTTTGATCTCAGAGCAGGCACCACATCACTTTCATTTCTGTGTCTCCAAGAACTAGAGCATGACAGATACCCAATAATTATGCGCCAAATAAATGTAGGAACCAAAGTGTTGAGGGATGATGTCCACCGGAAATATCAGGAGAAACTTGGGAAAAAAAAAGAGGAAAAAGAAGGGTGATGAAGGAATAATGAATGTCTGTAGAAAAGGGAGAATAATAGAAGAATAAGAACCATAGCCAAATGAGTAATATTTTTAAATTGCATTTCTCTTCAGTTGTTATCTCTCAGAATTTTTCATGTGCATTTTATCTCATAATTCTATGCTCAATGATCTGATTTAGTTTTTGTTGCTATTAATTGTTAGTAATAAAACGGCTGTGGCTCAGATGTTTGCTGTATGTATTGTATTTTTGACTGGTATCACATTTTTGGCTTTATGGCCCAAATGTGAATAATAGAAAAATCTTAATGATTTTAATATTTATAACTTTAAAGGCATCTACCATTTAATTCTCCTTTCCTGTTTTTCCTAATGTTTATTTCTTTTCTTAATTAAAATGATTAGTTTGTTAAAAATATTTCTACTAACAAAGCATGTCTCTTTTAGGAAAAATTAGAAAGAAATAGAAGAAAATTCTATTATTGAGAACCAAATCACTTTTAGTAGTATTGTTTATTGTGTTTTAAAAAATTATTGTTTAAATTTTGTTGTATTATATGGTCAACAGAATTTAAAATTGAGTTGTTTTTATTTATTATTATAGCACATAGCAAAGTATCATGGGAAAGGACTTTTGAATGGAGCTATATGACCTTAGAAAGTATCTAAGTATGTAATCTCTAAGCCTTGATTGTGAGTATATAAATATGATAATGCATAAAAAGCTCTTACCATTAGTGCCTGACATTAAATGAAGCTTAATAAAAAGGAGGCAATTTTAATGGTAACAGAAGCACTTTCCCAAATCATTAGCGAGTCTTTGGAAGCATCAGCTTTAACAAATGTATAGAGTGGAATGACATTAGCAATTAATAACAAAAAGAAATTTGGGAAATTCACAAATATGTGAAAATTAAAAAGAACACTTTGGAAACTAATGGATCAAAAAAAGAAATTGTGGTTCAATTCCCTAGGCAGGGCACATAATCAGGTTGCAAGCCAGTTCTCCAGTCAGGTTTGTGGCTGGAGGCAAGTGAAAGGCAACCATACATTGATGTCTTTCTCCCTCTCTGCCTCTCTCTTTTCCCCTCTTTCTAAAAGTAGTAAATAAAATCTTTAAAAAAGAAAGAAAGAAATTGTGAGGGAAATAGTAAATGCTTTTAGATGAACAAGAATAAAGACACAAGATATCAAAACTTATGGAATATAGCTAAAGCAGTTCTTAGAGGAAAATTTACTGGTGTAAAATGCCTATACCAAAAAAAAATTCTCAAATTAATAACCTAGCCTCCTACCTGAAGACACTGGAAAAAGCAGACCAAAAGAAACCTATAATAAACAGTAAAAGCAATAACAAAGATAAGAGCATAAATGAATAAATAAACTGGAGAAGAGAAAAACAGAAAAATCAATAAAATCAAATGCTGGTCCTTCACCAAGCTTTTAAAAATTGGTAAACCACTAGCTAGGCTGACTAAGAGAGAAAAGGAAAAGACTCATTACTAAAATTAGAAATAAAAGACGGTATTATTGTTGATTTTGTCAAAACAAAACAATTATAAGGGAATACTATGAATCTTATAATTTATTATATATCAATAAATTAGAAGAAATGAATAAATTCCAAAAAGCCTCCACAAACTACAAAAACTCACTCAAAAAGAAAAAATAGAACTCTGAATAGACCTATAACAAATAATGAGATTGAATTAGTAATTTAAATAATTATCCACAAAGAAAAGCCCATGTAGCTTCACTGTTGGATTTTACTAAACATTAAAAAAAGAATAAATACAAAATCTTTACAAATCCATCCAAGACGTAGAAAAGGGAACACCTAACTTAATCTGAGGCTACCATTACTCAGACACCAAAACTAGACAAGATACCACAGAAAAAGAAGACCACAAACTAATACATCTTGTAAACAAAAGAAAACTTAGTTAAGTGGCTTTACCATAGTGAACTTAAACATTCCTATGTGCTGTACACTTGGGTAGTCTTCCATTTTTAAATACTCTGTGTTGTAATGAATATAACATTTTTACATTTCAAATTATTTCTTTGGAATCTGTTTCTAGAATTTGACTTAAGAGTTATAAATTGTGCATAGTTAAAATATTTTGACACATTGTCAAATTGTGTTCAAAGTGATCGTTACTAAATGACATTTCTATCAGTAGCCATTTATTATTCTTAATTTATAATTTGTCTCAATGATGTGTCCTGACTGCTTTTTCCTCTTCCCACATCCCCTACACTCTCCTAATTACTAAATTACAATGTGAGGCTCCTGTGAAAAAAGTTACATTTCAAGTCTGTTAGCCAAGAGCAAGATTTATTTAACCAAGTTGTAAGAGAACAGGGATACATCCTACAATTGGAAGATTACATTCTGATTTTTCACTATCAAATTTTCTGCTTGAAGGCTTTCCCAAGAGAGATTCTTTATCATCAAAGTGTAAAACTTTTCTTTACATTACAATCTGAAGTTATAAGGCAATTAGAAGTTTATGAAAATAATATATTTAAGTTAAGGGCATCATTTCCAGAAACAGTGAAATTGCTATTACTATTACTCCCAAGTATCTTAGAAGTACTGTGCCAGCATGTTAGCGTTTGTCTTTTACTATTGACACATGTTCTCTAAATGGCCCAAAAGTTCAAACTTGCTCCTGATTTTTTTTTTTTTTTTAACGAGGTTAGGGGCGGGAGAATGCTATCCTTCTGGATATAGGGCTATTAGCAGGCTATAATTAGCCTGCTAATTCAAATTCAAATAAATTTGAATCTATTTGCTAAGATTCAAAGTATTCCAGCATGGATGTAAACTTCACCTCAAATTGGGAGAATGAAAGTATCAGAAAAACAAACACCGAAGATGGTGCTATGGCTCTGTGTAGTCCACAGCACATGTGTTCCTTCCACGGTTCATCCTGCCTTGCAAGTGTGAGCCTTAGTGTGGCCACTGGAAAACAATGAAATGGCTTCCTTCAAGTTTATTGTACCTTCATGCTGCTGTCAAGGTGGGGGGGGGGGGAGTGTCACACCTTCATTTATTTATTAATAAGTTTATACTTTTTCATTGTCTATTTAATAGTTATCAACTGTCTATTGTCTTTTTGTATGCCAAGACCTCTGCTGAGCCCTTAGAAATCTGATATCCATTTAAATAGATATTGGTATTTGTGATTAGTGCTGATAATGCATTCTGACAATCTGTCATTTTCTTGGTCAATTTGGGCACCAGTTTGTGTGGTAGACTGTAGGAAATTGCCAGGGTATGTGACTCTAATTCATTGCTTTGCAATTCTAGAATTGTCCAGTAGTTATCATTAAGCCACAAAATACTCTGGCTCGTACAACAACCCATAAAATACAGAAATAACAACAAAGAAACAAGAATCCAAAAATCTTCATTTCCTATTCTCATTTTCAAGGTGTTCTCATTATTGGGACATGTTAGAATTAGTTTTCAGTTCCCATGTTAGAATTGGGATCAGAACAGTTGAATGGATCAGATGCTGGTCACTGCCAATTTCATGATTTCTAGTTGATGGTCTTTGTGCCTGCCTGCCTGTCTGCCTACCTGCCTTCCATTTCCTTCCCTTTTAATTGCAGTTTGCTACAATTCCAAGGTTCTTGTCAATGCCTGGAGGGCTAAGCCTGCAGATGTGTCTATTAGCATTCAAGTAGCATAGTAGGGCTAGAAGCAGACACCAGCAGGAAAAGTTCCAGGGCTCAGACCAGTTTATGGGTGTTTGGCAAGAAGAGTGCCTTTCAGGAGCCAGAAAAGTGTCAACAGAAGTACATAGAGGGTTGAGGATTAGAATAGGAGAATGAGGAGACCTGAGTTTCCAGGATGACTTGGGCAAATCAACTCACATCTCTGGGCCTGTTTCTCTGTCTGTAAAACAAGGTGCTTACACAAGCTGATCTCTGAGGTTTCTTTCATTCCTATCATTCTCAAATTCTGAGACCTCTTTCAAGGTCAATTTTTAAAAATTCCCTTTTATTTTAGCATTTTCTAATTGTATTGATGGTAGAGAGGGTTTTTTTATTTCTATGATTTTTTTCCATCAAATCTGTAGTTTCACAAAATAGCTGATAATATCCAAACCTTAATGAAATCCCACCTTAATTATCTTTAATAAACCTTGATCAAGGTTTACTGCCTGCCTTCTTTGACTTTCCTCCTCTTCCCTCTCCTGCCTCATCACCCACAGCCATCTAGATGGTTTGAGATTTAAAAGTTTCCTAATTGCCTTATTGATGTTAGTTGTTTCTTTTTTTGTTTCATCTTCAGCCTACCTCTGTAAGTACCAGCATCTTATCTTGTAATTTTCTTCTGCACTTTCCATAGTGCCCAAGTACAATGCATGGAGCAAAATCAATAACATGTAATTGGTAATCATAATGGCATTTTAAAAAAGATTGTTTTCATTATTTTTAGAGAGAGGGGAAGGGAGGGAGGAAGAAAGTGAGGGAAACATCAATGTATGGTTGCCTTTCACCTGGCTCCAGCTACAGACCTGGCTGGAGACCTGGCTTGCAACCTGGGTATGTGCCCTGACTGGGGATAAAACCAGTGACACTTGGGTTTGCAGGCCGGTGTTCAGTCCACTAAATCACCAGCCAGGGCCATAATGACATTTTTAAAAACCCTAACATTTGTTAAATACCCATGTGGCAGGTACTTTTTTTTAAAGTAATTTACATGGGTTAACCATAAATGCTTTGCACATATTTTCATCTCTTTGCACAATTAAAGGCTACAAATTGTGTCCCACTTTCAACTTAAGGGGGCCCTGGCTGGTGTGGCTCAGTGGATTGAGCGCTGGCCTGTGAACCCATTTTCCACATGAGGAAACTGAGGCGTAGAGAGTTTGAACTTGCTCAGGGTTTACACAGCTACGAGTCACAAGCCAAGTTTCATACCCAAGCAGCTGGCCCCAGAGTTGAGCTCTCACCCACTATACAGACCACCTTTTCTGTGATTGCTTGCACAGTATCCAAGAGTGCATCCCCTCTGCTTCCAGGACATAGCCACAGGAACCGCGGCCAAGAATTCCTCCAGGCAAATGACTTTCTGTGGAACTTAATACTTTATTTCTGAAACATAACCTCTGCTGCTTTGTTCTTTCCAAATAGTTCAAACAATGAGATTTCTGTGACGGGTCTCCTAGGGGCTACGAATAACACTGAATGCTTTCCATTCCTATGAAATAATATACTTATTTGCAGGGAGCATGCCACTGCTCCCTTTCATTTCATCCCCAGGAATGTTGGCAACGGCCCCAGGTTACTCCCTCTCCTCTTTGGTAAAATCTCTCAGGTCAGTCTTCACTGGCTGGTCCTACACGCCTACCCTGAAGGTGACGTGACCCCTAGGAGGCCAGCAGGAAAGCTATAAGCTGACTTACCTAGGTGAGGAAAAGACCCTCATTCAAATCCACACATTGATTTACACTAATGGAAAGTAACAGAATGCTCTGTCTTTCCTCCTGTTTCTACGGCTGTCTGTCAAGGCATTTTAGGAGCTACACACCTCTCATGGACCTTCTCCTGATAGAAGGTTTCCTAACTATTCTAGGCCTCTCCATCCTGAGCACTTATGTCGATTTATTCGTGCACCAAATATCTACTGAGGATATATATGAGCCAGGTGCTGAGCTAGGAGCTGGAGGTACAATAAATTCTCAAGGACCTCACAATTCAATGATAGAGTCCTAAGTTACTAGAACACTGTGACAATGTGTGCAAGGTACTCAAGGGGCATCAGGAAGGCAGAGTAAGTTCTGCTGTGGAGGGGAGCAGGAGGTGAAATGTGAACTAGATGGTAAAGAGCAGGTCATCATTCACTAGGTGAAATAAAGAGAAAGAGGGAGGTTATTCCAGAAACAGAAGAGGCTAGGCAGAGATCTTGCCTATTTAGTAACTTACTGTGCCTTTTCTTCCATTAGAATATAACCTACTTATTGAGCTGCTTCTCTGTGCCCTTGTCAGTAGATATCTTGTTAAGTATTTTGTACTAATTATTTCATTGGATTTTCTCCATAATTCAATGACACACACAGCCACACACAAACACCTTTGTCTCTAGTAAGACTCATATACAAATAAGGAAACAGAGGCTGAGAGATGTTAACTTGACATCATTGTCCTAGGTGGTAAATGGCAGACCTAGATTCAAACCCAGCTCTCTCAGACTCCAAAGCCCAGATGTCACCATTTTTTGTTTGTTTGCATTTTCCAGGGCTGAGTAGATAGCAGTTGCCTAAGCAATGTTGTCTGAGGAAAGAGTTGGTTGACAGGGAGTTGTTTGAGGCAGGGAACCCATGCTGCATAGTACAGCAGGCAGGGAGGGAGGGGCCCATGACTTCGTTTCACTGTCTGTTCAGACTGAGGCATATGTATTGGTACAGGGTGAGGCCAGTGTCACTCTGCTCCCAGGCACTTGTTAATTGAGGAATGTGCACAGGGAAGAGATAAGAGCCAGGCCTGGGACCAGGCAGGCTGAGGCAGGCCCACTTCTCTGCTACACGCATTTTCTTTCTGAGAGTCTTCCTTGCTATAATATATTTGATCCAAGTCACTGGCTGTGTAGCGCTAATTATGTAACAATTTCTAGAATTCTTTTTCCTGATCTGTATCATGAATTTAATAATTATCATCAGCATCAGCATTTGAAACAAAAAACTTTTCACTTTGTTTATTTTTTCTTTGAGGCCTACTTCTTATGGGTACTCTCCAAAAGTCTTTGCTCTACTCTCCATTCCACCTCCAGACTGGGATGGGAAGCCTGTCTCCTTCAATAGCTACTGCCATAACATTCTCTCTGTCATCCTCTTAACCCTCTTCTTGCTCTTTCTTCTTTTCTGTTGGCAGCTCAATAATGCACCTTATGGATGTATGTTTGTATGTATGTATTCATTTATTCTTTTTAGCCTTTGACCCCTGCACCCATTTCTTTCACCCTCTACCACCCACCTCTGGCAATCACCAATACGATACTTGTATCTATGAGGTGGCTTTTAATTTTTTTCCCAGATTCTACATACAATATAAAGGATCATGTGGTATTTGCCTTTTTCTGATTTATTTCACTCAGCACAATGCCATTGAGGTCCATGTTATCACAAATGACAAGATTTCATTCTTGTTTTTATGACTGAGTAATATTCCAGTTCCATATATTCTTTTTCATGTATGCCACAATTATTTTTATCCATTCATCCATCAATGGGCACTTAGGTTGTTTCCATACCTTGGCTATTGTAAATAATGCTGCAATAAACATGGGGTGCATACATCTTTTTTTGAGTTATGTTTTTGTTTTCTTTGCATAAATACCTAGAGGTGTAATTGCTGGATTATTATGTAGTTCTGTTTTTGATTTTCTGAGGCACTGACATACTGTTTTCCATACTGGCTGCACTAATCTACAATCTTATTAACAGTGCACAAGGATTATCTTTTTCCACATCCTCACTAATGCTTGTAATTTTTTATCTTGTTGATAATAACCATTCTAACAGGATTGAGGCAATACCTCATTGTGGTTTTTCAATTTGCATCATCATCACCACCACTAGTAACATAGGAGGGTCAGAGAGTAACATAGGAGGGTCAGGTAGTAACTTGCTTTGTTTGCCGGGCTGTCTGGAGGCAGGCGGTGGCAGATACTCAGACTACATGAGCTGTGGAAACTCAGGGGAGGGACTCCTGGCCGTGGGCTTTCCTTTCTATGCATATGAGCTTAAAAGTCATTTTCCTTCCTGATGCATCAGCCTCCTCTTCTGTCAGTCAGGGAGATAAATGAGATAGCTTCAAAGGTCTGTTATGTGCTGAAAATGTTTCCTTTACCTCCCTGTGCCCAGTCCCTCCTTAGCATCCCTCCGTTAGTAAGAAGTACTTGGCCTCTTTTGTTTAATGACTGTTTCATGAACTGACAGTCTGAGCTTTGTCTCCCTTTATCTGATGTCAGCTCCATACCTAGAGGATAAGAGGTCACCTGCAGAATTTGGAATAATCAAGGGCAAACCAATAAGTACAATAATAAACAGTACTCTTTGTAAAGTTGTGCCCAACTGAATAATTCTCACCTCATGCTTGAATGGAAGGAGGGGAAACTTACAAATGGAGGCAAACGCATTACAGCTGAGACTGCTGACCCCTCAGCCAACAGCCTCATTTTAGTGGGATTTGTCACAGGAATGGGGACTCACACTGGATTTTGGTCAGGTGGCAGGTGAGTGCAGAGGTGGTTTCTGTCTTGGGCATTTTTGTACCTGCACATTTCCTTTGAGGTGCATTTCCTATGCTGTATGCTAGTGGGCTGCGTTTTCAAAGACAAGCAGAGCCCATCAGAGGAGTGGGCCACAGCTCTAGAGAGAAGGTAAGCAGCTCAAGTATTTCTCAATAGTTCATTTTGGGGGAAAGAAAAATCAAACATTTGCTAAACTTCAAATAGTAGCTCAGAAAAGTACAGATTTTCACTTGGCTGGGATTTGAATTCCTCTAAGATTTTAGAGCAGAGAGATAAAAACTGTGAAAACATATCTAAACACCTCAAGGGAATGGAAACACTTTCAGAACACCCAGCACTTCCTCTTAAGAATAATCTCTTTTGCTTTCCTTCTTTCCCTCCTCCCTCCATCTCTCACCCTCACTCACCTCACGCACACATACACATTTTTTTTTTTCTATTCATGTGTTCCTGTCACAGACTAGCAGGTTCATTGTTATTTCTGTATTAGACATCAAGGATCACTAGGTGAGTCTGTCACTGTACATGTTGGTCACTTTAAAGCCATTGAGTGCTTCTTATGCCTAAGGAGGTATTTCTTCCCCCAGCATCCACCAGAAACCTTGCAACCATCCGTGATCCCTTGTGCATGTCTGTAACCTTTTCCCCATCCCTCCTGCTACTGCCCCGGTTCAATGGCAGAAATTCGGCATTTTGCTTGGACATAGAATTCACCATAGAATTCCCAAGGTAATTGCAGTCTACTTGTGAGAAAATGCACTAGAATCACCATAGTGCCTAGGAAAAAGCATCTGATAAATAATATATTGCTCTTTACCCATTCCCAACCCTCATCTAGGAGCCAAAGTAGTATCCTAGTAGGAGATGCTGCGTTTGCTGCAATGTCCCTTGCTTGAGGATTCCAAAGGGATGGGGTACTAACACTTCATCAGAGGCTATTGTAGTGCTAAATGCAACCCAGCCTGTAAAGGGTGTAGTTACGGTACACATTCAATAAATTATTATTTTTATTCCACAAGCATTTATTATTTTCGCCAAAGGGTATAGCCAGTGGCTCCAATGGCAAAGTGTCATTTAGAAATAGAAAATTAGAAAATGCAAATTAGAAAAGCACAAATTAGACAAAGTCACCCTGTGTGGGAAGGCGCACTGCCAAAGCTCACGTTCTCAGACCGGCTCTCGCTGAGCGGTGCGGGGGTGCGTTGATCCTCCACGTGTGCCCCCAGCCTGCACCACCATGGCTATGATTAATGTCGGGAGCTCACAGTTGGAGCAAACAATTACCGCACTGTGTAATACTTGCTGCAATGAGGCACATAAACTGTGAGGGCACCAACGAGGGGGCAAGGGCCACCAGGGAACCTGGAGAAGACGCAGAAGCACCGTTTTTACTAAAAATTAAAGAAGGGGCAGGAGACTTTCAGGTGGAGAAACAGTGAAGTGTGGTTCAGGGAGACGAAAGGCCTGCCCAACTGAGGGCGAAAACCCACTTCTTCCCCCAACCTGCGGACCCGCTGGGTGGGTGGACTGTAGGAGTGAGGTGGGGCCCCTGAGGGGTGGTTGGCAGGGCTCCAGGGGCAACCCCTCTATTTCATGGGGTGCTACGGAGTGTTTTCTTCTGTTTGAGAAATTATGGAGCAATAAGCAAGCAGTATAAATTTGTCTACAGAATTGCATGTCGAGTTCAAGAATCATTCATGATCATTTCATCAGCAACATCAAGTGTTTGGATTATAAATCCTGGAGAAGGAGAATTTTTGCAGTTGACAGTCACAAAACCTACCCATCAAAGTCTTCCACACTTTCATCAGAGGAAACAGCCTATTTACTATGACATGGTGGTGGTGGTGGGGACTTGTTTCTTGGGTTTCTCAGCCCACAGTACATTAAGAACAGCAAATTCAATTTGGGTGGGGGGTGGCTGGACAGGGGCCGTGGCTGGACAGAGCGGCCGGGTGCAGGTGGGGCGGGGGAACCTCCCACAGTGAGACAGGCAAGGAACCCCTGGGTGCAGCTGCAGGGACGCTGCAGTGTGATACTGGGGGTCCATAATTATTCATTCGGCAGCCCCTAGGGGCTCTATGCTAGGGGCTAGGGAAGCAGTGGAGAGTGAGGGCCAGCCCGGATACTGCGGTGGTTTGCAGCAGGTGTGCTGTACAGAAGCAGTGGTGAGAAAATCGAGTCTTCCCCTAACACCACCCCCTCGCCCCCAACCCCCCAGGTATATCTCAGACTTTCACACAGCAGCCTCTCCCAGGTCTACACTGAGCACCACCAAAGCGTCATCCACCACATTAACTTTGTAGCTATGCTATAAATATATGTGTGTGTGTGTGTGTGTGTGTGTATATAAATATATATATATATAAAATTTAATTTATAATATTACTTTGTAGTTGATAAGTGCTATATGCTTAAGGGATTTGCACCTACTTTTATGTTTATGTCTCTTTAGAGACCATCATCACAGAACCGTTTAGTCAACAGCAGGGGAGGCTGGAAGGATTGCTTTTTTGAAAAGAGATTCCTAGTCTTCACCTCATAGGTTTGTTATGAGGATTTAATGAGAAAAATCCTTATCATTTACTTAGGAAAATGTATGGCTTATACATGTTCATTACCTTGTTATTACATTGTAGACAATAGTTATCAAAAGTTAGCAAATGTGAAATTTGCCTGTTACAGGGGAAAACAGAAGCTTGGTCAGTTTTGGGGGCTCAGCTGGGGAAAGAGAGCTCCTCGCCTTGAACAAGACACCACTGAGTAGCAAGAATACATTTGAGTGTTCGTGTGCTTTAAACTTAACTTGGGCTTGTGTTCCTAGCACCCCGCCTCTCTGAGGGCCTGGGGCCTGGGAGGTGTTCCCAGAACGCCTCTCCATGAATGAGGAGCTCTGAGCCCACACTCACAAGTGTCCTGGACAGGTGAGCACAAGTCAGGTACACGAGGGCTTCTTGAACCCTTCCAGGAAAAAGTTACTCAGATCAAGAATGCCCAAACACTAGTTTCAACAAGTGGTAGTGTAATCTTTACAAATATTCATGAAGTTGTCAAAACATGAAAGGCCAACAGTGTTATTTGTGAGGTCTCTGCTGCTTTTCCAGCGAGATAGGCTCGAACTTAAGCTGACAAGGGCTTGCAATAAATTTGAGACAGCCACTGGGAAAGCTCTCACTTTGGAGTTGTGGCTCCCTGATTTCCAGAACTCCGTAAAGAAATGGAAACTGTTTGCATTACAAGCTATCACTACTCACAAATACAGGATGTTTCCCATTGTGGTGTACCACATTGCTGCCTGTGTACACCAGTCATCCTTACCGCATGGAGCTGTGCTCCACGCTTTCCCTCAATGAACTTCAAGTACACAGACTGTGACACATCACAATCTTTAGTCATCAGATGCTTGTCATTGTTTCATACCTTTATGTCAGGTGGTAGCTACATTCATGGTGCTTATTATGTTATGATTGATAGACAATGAGTAAGCTACACGTGGATGTTTTTCTTTAGACATGTTAATTTTTATTATACTTAATAGCCTTCATTCCATGTTTCTTTATTAGTTTATCTTGCGTTTTAATGAAGCAAGTTTACTGCATCCCTCTCACTAGTGCTATTTTATAGAGGCGTGATTGGCCTGTATCGGCTGACATGGCCAACACTATGTGTAGGACTGCAGCGCTAAGTCTCCTTCACTGCCAACCTCCAAGTAAATCCAGATCTTTCCCAGACCATTCAGTGTATGCCAAGAGCAAAGGCAAAAAGGCTCGTGCACCCATTTCCCTAAGCCATCGCACAGGCTCAACGTGAAAGATGCCTTGTAAACCTTTGCTAAATATGTGAAACTATATTCATGTATCTCCAAAGGATTGCACTTGGCTCTGGGACTGTGGATGGGGTCACACATTTCCTCTGACCCTGCTTCTTCATCTGTGAAATGGATAATGTACCTAAGTGCTCTGCAAATGTAGGGACTTGCTAGTGCTCACAAAGCACCTTTTCAACCCAGAGCACTGGATCCATCATAACTACCTTTGCTTTTAACCTGGCAATTGGTCTAAAATTGGTTTCATTTAAAAAAGAAAGTTTATTTTAGTGACAGTTTTATTGATTCTGTTGGGTTGGTTTTCAGCTGAATTCAGTGTTTTTTGTCTTTGATTTTGTTTTATTTTTAGTATACACATAAATGGGTATCAATTTCTTACAGCACATAGCAATTACCTAATGCTGGAGACTTCAATTGGCAGGTAAGGCAAACATGTTGAGGTGGGGTGTTGGGCAGCTATATGGTTGAAGATAGGTCTACAAGCATACACACAATTTTAATTTCTAGTCCTGGCTCTGCCAAGTTCATTCCCCACTGTCACCCTAGTGGGCATGGTTACTTGGCACGATTTGCCTTTAACCCCTTTGACTACCAATTGGTAGTCATCATCATTACTTACTAAATGACACTGTCATCTTCAGCCAGCCATGCTTCAAACTCTATAATGAGGCCTTTGTGATGAAGAGTCCTTCTAGTGTCCCCTAATTAGCCTCTCTACTCCAGTCTCTGCCAGGCACCTACCCTTCATCTTCTCAGCAACAAAAGTTGGCCTCTTGGTTCCTAAACATCACTGCTCTGTCCAAAAAATTTGTAAGGGCCTCCCAGGGTCCAAAGAATAGCCTTCTCAAACTTCTTAAAGGAATACTCAATACCACCTATTCCTGGGCCTCAAGCTGCATTTCCAGGCTTTTTTCCCCAATAGGCCCTTCCATGTTCCAGTCAAATGCAACACTTGCTGGCTGCCGGACATCTTCTATTCCTTTACTTTTGCTTCTACTACTGTTTTCTAAGTGTGAAATGCACTTATTCTATAGTTGTTGAAATCTTAACACTTACAGACTTAGATGAAATATTACTGGTCCTTGGAAGCACTTCTTAATTGCTCTCCTTCAGAACAGGCCCTCTCTCCTCTTTGAACCTCCCTTAAGACTTTGTGCATCTCTCAAACTTTCGCTGTATATACTATAGTGATGCGCATGCGGGCTTGCGGGCGTGCATGCATGCGTGCATGTGCACAATAGGAGGTAAGTTCGGCATGGCAGAGGTGGGTCTCATCTGTCTCTCCCCTCAGTGATCAGGGCACTATCCTGTATGTAGGGGAAAACTCAACTTCTATTTATTGAAATGAAAGGGAAAAATAACACATCAAATGAAGCTTTTTCTAAAGCCAACAATAAATTGCTTACTTCTCCATTCACAAGCAACAGCAAAAAACACATGGGCTGTCCCTTCTAATTAATGTACATATCTTTTCTCCAAATACGTGGCCTCACTTATTCTTAAATTATTTAATTCAATACCTATTGGATTAATGCCATGAACTGTATTAGGCCCTAGATAAGTCTCATTCCCTGCCTTCAAAACACTTGCAATCTACTCTCTAGATTTTATTATTAACAGTTGCAAAGTCAGTCTCAGAAAGAAGCTTCTGGCTCCAAATCACATACATAGTGAGGAAAGCTAATGATAGAACTCAGAAATTTAACTTCAGAGCCTATTTCTTTTTAAAGGAAAAGATAAAATAATTAGATATTTTTATGAATATTAGAAATATTGGAGGTTATTATTGTCTTTTCAGCTATTACATGATTTGTCATTAAAAACAAAAACAAAAAAAGGGGGTCCTGGCTGGTGGCTCCGTGGATACGCACCAGCCTGTGAACCCAAAGGTTGCTGGTTCGATTCCCAGCCAGGGTACATAACCAGGTTGCAAGCCAGGTCCGTAGCAGAGTGCAGGTGAAAGGCAGTCATCCATTGATGCTTCTCTCCCTTTCTTCTTCCCTCTCTGCCCTTCTAAAGATAATCTTAAAAAAATAAAATAACGTTCTGTGCCCACATATAAACACAGTGAACAGTAATTAAAAGGCAAGGCACTTTGCTTGCTGAGAGTCTGGCTATAATTATGGTAATGAGGAAGTCAGAAGACTGGACAGTCACTTATGCATCTTATCATTCAGTATTGATGTTTTGAGCTAGTTCAAGACTTGCAAAGTAAAACAATTAAACTCTGAGGCATGACTCTGGGCCTTTTACCTTAAAAAGTAAGGTTCAAGGAAGCCCTGCAATGAATCAGAATCTATTCATGAATAACTCTCAAAGTAGAAATGGGTTTGAGCCAAATTTTCTGAATAATACTTAACATTCTAAGTTAATAGCAGGAAGAAAATTTAACAAAAGCTCAGTGTTCTCATTTGATGAAACTTTACTCATTATTTATATAACCACAAATTCTACATCTTTTTATATTACTTTAGCCCTAGGATCACTAATTGAACAGATAGAATTAGTTATGCTAATACTATCTAGAATTAGTTCATACATAAGAATGTCTTAAAGAATTACTTACTCTACTTTGCTTATACAATATGTCATCATCAGGTTTGGCCCAGATCTGCCCCTTACTAGCTCCATGAGCTTTGGTAACTTATTCATTCTTCCTAAGCTTCAGTTTTCTTCTCTGTAAAATGGGTATATTATGAATACTTAGCCTATAGGGTTATTGTAAGAAACAAATGGGTGATACCTATAAAAATAGTCTGCAGGAAACAGGGCAATGTATGGATATTCAGAGAAACTGTCTTACTGAATGAAAAGCAGTGGTTCTCCAATGCAGTAAGTGCTGATCAAGTCTGTTCTAGAATTTCCCACAGGGAGTTACACAGTATGGCAGAGAACTCGGAAGTAATCTTAATTTCTGGCCAAAGGCCAGGTAAGAGTTGGGGACTGAGATCAATCCTGCTGCCACCTGCACCCTCCTGAAAGTCAGCAAGGGTGTGGTCAAAAACCCTCTTGTGCAAATGGGTGGATGGTGAGCTGCTGCATCTCTCCTTTCCTGTCCCTCTGTGCAACCCAAAGAAAGGAGCACTTTCAGGAAGCTACTCATTCCAGCCTTTTGAAAGGGGAAGAGTGTGAGATGTGTGTGCCTGTGGGTAGGGGTGGGAAAGAGACTAATATTTTTAGGTACTTTACATATATTTTCTTGTTTAATATGACTTCTATTTTTACGTAAGGTAAATGCGGCTTAGATATGGTATTCTAACTTGGATAGACGTTGCTCATTCTGTTTGATATCAAATCTTTCAGCTATGCCTTTTTATCTCAAATTTTAACAAGCCTAATGAAATCTCTGGGGAGCCTGGTCAAATGTAGCTTTCCTGCCACCACCACCCACAGGCATCTTGATTCCACAGGAATGGGAGGGAACTGGCATCCCCATTTTAAATAAGAATCTCAGCTGATATTACTGTAGGTGCTTTAGGCTGTCTATCTATCTATTCATCATCATCATCATCATCTAATTTTTTCCCCTACTGAATATTTCTGGTTTCTTCTTTCCTCTCTTATTCTATGGCCCTAGGCCCGATCTTCTCCATGTTTCACCTAGCCCAATTATTGACCTGGGCTCTGCTTTCTAGGGTTGCTTCTATTTGGAGATTCAATCCCTGCAGCAGCAGAGCAATTTGTTGAAATTCTAACCCCCGCTAGAAACTGGCAAAAGCTCTCCCCTGGCTTCATGAACTTGCTCCTGACATCCCCTCTGCCTCCTCTGCTGACACAAGCAGTTCTGTACTGATGCTTTTGCTCTTTAACCGTAAGCTTTTTTGGCTTCCCAGTGCACATAGGGCTGTTTCCTGGTTTTGCACACTGTCCCCTCTACACCATTCTTGCTATGTTTTTTTTTATACCTGGTTAGATTTTACTTATCC
The DNA here is from genome assembly GCA_004026585.1 of Noctilio leporinus. Taxonomy (NCBI): domain Eukaryota; kingdom Metazoa; phylum Chordata; class Mammalia; order Chiroptera; family Noctilionidae; genus Noctilio; species Noctilio leporinus. The sequence continues at coordinate 66,034 of PVIW01001046.1, forward strand.
TACAAGCCCTACCCATCTAGGAACTTTCCTATGAACTCCAAGAGAGGCTGAAGTATTCTAGTTCTGAGTTTAAAGAGTATGTTGGGCTCACTTCTCACTCAGCACTTGCCAGATTATTATTTACTAACATATTTATCTTCACAGAATATTTTATGATTCCCAAAGCTGGAATCATGTCTTATTCATGGGGCTCTTCCATTGATTCAATCAGTACCTGGGATGTACTGTGGCCGAACGAATGTCTCTTAAATGGAAGCCCAAACAACTGAAACCATGAGAGAGGAGGAGAGCACAATAAGCAAGTGTATTTATTGTTTCAATTTACCATATTCCTGCCAACATTAGTTAGATAAAAGATTTAGCTTGATTAAACAATGAAAATAACATTGGATGTCAAAGGCATTTTTAAAATTTTACAACTTCTATATTTTTTTCTCCTGATGATGAGGTTGACCAAACAGTCAAGTGTCAACATTACAAAAGAAAAAAAAAAAGTGTCTTAAAGATAGAATTGAGCTAGAGAAGGTAGAAAAGTGTTTATAAACTAAATCACATAGTAAAAATGAATGTGTGCATGTGTAGCAGACAGATTTTGGTCACTCAATTTGGTATATAAGGTTGCAGTTAAATCTGGTAGTTTCAACAGCAGTAATTTTTAGATTCAGGAGAAAGATAACTACCAAGAATGATTTCGCATAGAAATATATAAGGAACGATTTATGTTCCATTCCATTCCACAAACAAGCAGTTTTTTTCAGTAACTTGACAAATAAATACCCTATGGGGAATAAGTGAAATAATGCATGTTTAGTCATTCAAAAACATTCATTGTGCTCAGTTAGCTTTCGGGGTTCAGATGTGGACTCTTCTCACAATTCCATGTCCCTCTGAGAACCATCCAAGGCAGAGAAACCACTAGCACATCCCTACTGGAGGATTCTCAGTGTTCCGCTCACATGGTTCTCAGGGGATAGGGAGTGCAAGGTTTGGACAAATGTGATTATCACATTGCAAAGAAAATGTAATGAGTTATCAGCCGTCCCCAGGCTGGGCTAGAAATAGTCTGGAATTCCCGGGACAAGCCCTGTTTAAAGACACATTGCATGGAATAGTGGGAAAATTTCAGAAAGAAAGATGACAGCCAGGAAGACAGTGAGGATGCTGTAAGAGGGCCTGGAATAGGGAAGTCATAATGCAACGGAGGAGGAGCTTTTGTGAGTTTATGGACTCTGAGGGGAAACACTGACTTCCGTGGAGCAGGGCAGTATGACTTTCCTTCCACCCTGCCTCCCTGCCTCTCTAGGTCACCTCTGGGTGTTAAAGCTCTTCCCTGGGTTTGCTCTGTCCAAAGACTAGCTCTATTAGAGGGATTTCTTTTCGGGGTAGTAATGGCTTTTCTTTGAAATTCCAAACATCACTTTGGAACTGTGACAAAAGCAATTCCTGTTGGTGAAGCAAATGTAATTCTTTTCTTGCTAACAAAACACTGACTTTCAAACCCCTTTTTTGATACACAATACAGTGGCAGATTCGGCTCTCAGCTGTCTGTGTATCCCAGAGAAATGATTCTCCATTTTTTCACCTGTAAATGACATAGGAGGGGTCAATGACCACAGGGACGTTTCCAAGACTCTGAGGTAGAACTGAGATTTCTCATGACAGCTCCAATGTGGCTCAGGGTGACTGCTCTGTCCCTATCACCATATGTCATCTTGCCCACATGCTCTCTGGCAGTCAGCATCCCCTCTGAAAGGGAGCTCAGGCTTTGGAAAATAAAACAAAATATTATTGGGAACCATTAGGTCAAATGTCCAAGAATGTCAGTCCTCTCTGACTTCTTAGGAGTAGTTTCCCCATTTTCCTATCTCTTTGCTGCTATTGTAGTTCAGATTTTCAGAATCTTATACCCAGAATACTATCATAGCTTTCACAAACATCTCCTATTATTAGTCTCTATCTTCTCCCACCTGGCCTTTCCACAGTAGCCAGGTCAGTGTTTTTGAAACCTGCTTTTGATCATTCACTTCTCTTTCTTCTAAAAAGAATGAGTTGAGCAGCCACTATGTGTCTGGTAGGTAACACGCTAGGGGCTCAAAGATGAGTGATTCTGGACCTTTGTCTGGGAGTCACATTTGGGCACTGATACAGGTACATTCAGGGTGGAAGCTCAGAGGGAATCAGTAAGTCTGATTAAGTCACAACCCTTCAAATTCTTCACTGTCAACACTATCACATACAAGTTTCTGAGAAAATGTAAGCACCAAAACTGACTGGAGTCCAACTTTCCAGTCTTGAGTCCTTTTATTCTCCTTCATACACTGTTGCTTGCAATGAAAGTAAACCATGCTTTACTTTCTACAAAACCTGTGTCCTATTCCTATCTCACTATTTACCCCTTGCAAATTTGCTAATCCTTCAAGGCCCCTCAATTCAAAATCCCTCAGCTTTCATGCCATTATCTTTTCTTCTTTGAATTTCAGAGCAAGTTTCTTGTCCCTCTCCTTTGGTATGAGTAATTTCCTGTCTGCAGAGACTCAGGATTTCTCCTGGGAGCCCTGCTCTGCAGGGTGGTGATGATAACTTATTCGTCTTGGTCCACATAGCCTAGCAAGCTGCCTACTATTGGCATTTGGTAAAGGTTTATTAGATAACTGAATGAACACGCTTGCCAAGACTTGTCCTCTCATTTTTCTGGTGGGCTACAGTAGAAAAAAGTGTGTAGCTAATGGTCTCAGTCAGAAAAACATCATCGAGGAAACCGGCTTCCTCCTTGGAGGCACACATTTAAGTATACGCCTAAATTAGTTTCTGACAAAGCCCACCCCAATTCAATTTACCTCTTCCTTCCTCTTAAAAAGTACAATGGTGTCTCCAGCCAGATCCATGGCTGGAGGCAGATGAAAGGCAACCATCTATTGATGTTTCTCTCCCTTTCTGCCTTTCTCCTTTCCTCTTTCTCTGGAAATAATGAATAAAATCTTTAGGAAAGAAAAAAAAAAAAAAGTACAAGGGTGACATGGGGTTAATAAGGAAGAGAGTAGGCTGTAGTGAACTGATTATGAATTTTGGAATCAGACTCAGTATCAGATTTCTTCATCTCTCTGAGCCTCAGTCTCTAACTCTATAAAGAGGGAATAAATAATTTCCTTTTGAATTTTGTTGTGGTGATTAAGAGATGTATGTAAGTTGTCTGGGTTTTTACGATGCTCCAAACTACTTCATATAACATCCATCAACTTTGTTTTGTGCCAGCCTGTGGATAAATGGGTTAGCTATTTACAGCCTACCTGATGTTAGAAAGGATTTACAATTCATAGGGGATACATACATATTGTGCATTGCTGACACTTAGTGGGGATATTGATAGTTCTGTCATACTCCCTCCAACATATATTTTCCTTCTTTAAGTTGCAAAGATTTTTTTTTAAGGTTTTTTTATTATCTTTAGAGAGAGGAGAAGGGAGAGAGGCAGACAGGGAGAGAGACATCAATGTATGGTTGCCTTTCACTTGCCCCCAGCTACAGACCTGGCTGGAGACCTGGCTTGCAACCTGGTTATGTGCCCTGGCTGGGGAATCATACCAGTGACCTTTGGGTTCGCAGGCTGGCACCTTATCCACTGTGCCACCAGCCAGGACCAAAGATTTTAAAATAAAGACAAAACAAAATTTAGCACAGATCGCTAAAAACTGAATTCCCCCCCCCAAGGGAGAACAGCTAGATTCTGAAGATTATACAATTTCCTAAAAGTCTTAATAAGTAATACCAGAACTACTGATTAGAAGTTAGAAGAGCAAAGAAAGAAATTAAGGGCGGGGGTGGGGAGTGATTAAGTTTTCATCCCAGGCTAGTTTGGGGACTCATTAGGAACTAAGCAGTGAGAAAAGGGGAACTGAGGTGGTCCTCCAAGGGACCCATCCAAAGAGATGACCAGCCTGACCGTAGGGGTCTGGGAAGGCTGGAATTAGTGGGTTACTGACACAGTCCTCTACTTTGCAATGCGTAGGTACAGACTTTGCGAAGGCACGTGGAAAGGAGAAAAATTCTGGGCATTTCAGTTGTAGCCAACAGGTGCTTTCAAATGGTAAGCCTCAGATTTCCTCACGGATACTTTTAAAATTCAATAAGCTTCACAGCTTAGAACGAGGCTTCCCATGCAAGCTTCCTGACCTTCCAGACATTTTTAACCAGCCCATGTGTTAAAACTCCCACCCCACTCTCCGCACCGCCCATCTGGTGCCCCTGATCGGCCCGCAGTTTCCACCTTTGTCTCCCTGCTGCTGCTAGGCGTGGCAGGTTCTTACACTGCAAGACCTTGTTCACATGGCACCTTCTCTTTGGAGCTTCCCAAGGAATAATTAGTAACGCTCTCCCTCTTCTGTCCTCCAACAGAAAAAGGTACAGTGTGAAGGAACAGAAGTGCTCTATTGTCAAAATGATCTGAATTAAAACCTGACTAGCTGTGTGATCTTAGGTAAATTAGTCTTCCGGAGGCTCTGTCTCCCCATATTGAAAGTGAAGAATTGTTAATTCTCTAAATTTATTGGGATCATCAGTGACATTGTATTTATTATTTGACTCCCTATATTTATGAGCTCCCTGAGATGAGAGACTTTGCCATTTTATTTATTTTGCTGCTCCACATAGCACCTAGCACAGTGCCTGGTATTTTGCACCATTTAATGTTATATATATATTTTAAATCAATGTAGATAGTTCAGGAAAAGTTAGCACTGATAGGTCAATTAAAGTCTAAGTTCCTCTATGAGATGTGCTCTCTGTTTATCCTATGCCCAATAATTTGAATTCTCATAGCTCTTGTCACAGCCTGCTTTACACATACTAATTGATGCTAAGCTACTCCAGAATAGTAACATGGCTTTCACTCTGAACTTGGGCAATATTTCACAATCCTCTGTAAATGCCAGCAAATGATAAGATTTTTTAAAATAGCATTTGTTTCTCATTCCAAACAGCTTTCCTCTTCAGTTTATGCTGAATTTACTCCATGGTCCTAGAGACAGAAGCCTCTGTAACAATGACTTACTTTTATAGTCCTCAGCCTTGGCTCACATCGAGGGTATCTCCTGACCCCAACTCTCTGTGCAGTTTCTCTCCTTTCTCCAGTGCACTTTCTCCTAACTGTCCTTTGCTTTCTACTTTTGGACAAGTGTCCTCTCTTTGATGAATTGTTTTCATGGGGATTTGGAAAACAGGTTCATTATTTTTGAATTTATTGACTCACGGACAATTACAGCTGATAGGCATTTAAAAAATCACTGGATTCAGGCACATCAAGTAAACAACTCCTCCCAATATTGTTAGGCATGACATTTTTTTCATGCTGAAGTCATATATGACATCAGAATCATTTTCAACACGCTATTCCAGGCAGAAACTATCAACACATCAATATACCTAGGAGGTGAAGCTAGCCTGACATACCTGACTTAGTTCAAAGCTGTCACTTTGTTAATGAGGCCCAAGGAGCAGTAGTGACTTAGGAGCTGAAACCAGAACCTCTGACTTTCAGTCCAGGGTTTTCCATTCCACATGACCACTGCCACTCTTCCAGTAGTCAGTCAAGCCCTAGAACTTATATTGTATGCATTGGTGCATACTTAATAGTAAAAGTATGATTATCAAAAAGACATCTGGGCTCTTGTTGACATTACAAGCTCTTGAGGTGAAGGACTTATGTTACACTTTGACTCTTTCACAAGTTCTCGCTTTGTGTTTGGCACATGATAGTCAACAAACACTCTCTGATATATAGTCAACTGTATATATAACACAAAAGAAAAATCCTTAAATTTTCACCAAGAATTACTGAAAAATCCTATATTTATTTAAAAGGATTTCATGCATAATAGCATATACTTTCACTTAAAAAATCATTTATTTTTAGAGAGAGGGGGAGGGAGGGAGGAAGAGAGGGAGAGAAATATCAATTGGCTACCTCTTGTAAGAGGCATGTACCCTGACTGGGAATTGAACCTGTGACTTTTACTTTGCAGGATGATACCCAACTAATTAAGCCACACTGGGTCAGGGCTACCTTCACTTTTTTTTTAGGGCAACATCATATGTTTAAATAAATTTCCATCTGAATGTTTTAAAGGAAAGTAAGTTATTCTGTTTATGAATGGGCTACCCAGGGGATTTTCTATTAACACTTAAAAAGGCAGGGTTTGGTTTGGGGCTCAAAAGTTTTGAGAAATGACAGATTTTCTTATTTTTAATAGTGACATAGATTGACCATACCTGTGGTTCTTTTTGAAACTGACAAACAAGGATTGTTAGATCAGAAAAAATAAAGGAAAGGAGATGGACAGAAAGAGAATAGAAAGAGAGAAGGGGACAAAGGCATTTTATAACATGACAACAAGATACTAGTATTATCATCTAACATAAATTTAAAAAGCTGTAAAACCTATAGCTAACACATCATACTTAATAGCCAAAGACTAAAAGTTTTCCCCTTTAGGCCAGGAATAAGACAAGGATGACTGCTTTTGCTACTTCTGTCCAACATTGTACTGGAGGTTCTAGCCAGGGCAATCAGGCATGACAAAGAAATAAGCGTCATCCAGACTGGAAAGAAAGAGTTAAGCCCTGGCTGGTGTGGCTCAGTGGACTGGCCTGTAAACCCAAAGGTCACTGGTTTGATTCCCCAGCCAGGGCACATAACCAGGTTGCAAGCCAGGTCTCCAGCCAGATCTGTAGCTGGGGGCAGGTGAAAGGCAATCATTCATTGATGCTTCACTCCCTTTCTTCCTCCCTCCCTGCCCCTCTCTCTGAAAATAATAAATTTAAATTTTTTTTAAAAAATAGGAGTTAAAACTTTCTCTTTTTACATGACATAATCTTGTATACAAAAAAAAAAAAAAAAAAAAAAAAAAACCAAAAAAAAAAAAAAAAAAAAAAAAAAAAAAAAAAAAAAAAAAAAAAAAAAAAAAAAAAAAAAAAAAAAAAAAAAAAAAAAAAAAAAAAAAAAAAATCCTGAGGAACTAATAAATGTATTATTCAGCAAGGTAGCAGGATATAAAACATTGACACATAAAATAATCCCAAAACAACATTAAAACAATTCACATACAAAAGAATGAAATGAAAGCCCTACCTCATATCATATATAAAAATTAACTCTAAATGGATCAAATGCCTAAATGTAAGAGGTAAAATGAAAACTCTTAGAAAAAAAATTGGCATAAATCTTCATGACCTTGGATTAGGCAATGATTTTTTAGATATGACATCTAAAACAATTTCAGTAACAAAGAATAGATAAATTGGCTTCATCAAAATTTAAAACTTTTGTGTATCAAAGGATACTATCAAGAGAGTAGAATAGAAAGATAACATAGAATGGTAAACAATATTTGGAAAATATATATTTGATAAGAGATTAATATTCAGAACATATGAAGAATCTGTACCACTCAATAACTGCCCATTTTTAAAGTGGGTTATTTTGTAAATGATCTAAATATATACAAATGGCCACTCCACTCAGCACATGAAAGATGCTCAACGCCAATAGCTATTAGAGAAATACAGATCAAGGCCATCATGAGTTATCACTTCAGACCAAATAGGGTGCCTATGAGCAGAAAGACAAAGAATAAGAAGTATTGGTAAAGATGTGGAGAAGTTGGAATTCTCATGCACTGCTGGTAGGACTTTAAAATGGTATGATAGACTTGGAAAACAGTCTGTCAATTCTTCACATGTTAAACATAGAATTACTATGAACCAGCAATTCCACTCCTAGGTATATACCAAATGGAAATAAGTGTATGTCTGCACAAAAAACTATACACAAATGTACACAGCAGCATTAATCATAATGGCAAGAATGTGGAAACAACCCTAATGTCCATCAGATGATGAATAAATTAAATGAGGTACAACCACAATGGAATACTTATTTGGCAGTGAAAAAAAGTATTTACACATGCTACAACATAAATGTACTTTGAGAACATATGTAAAGTGAAATAAGTCACAAAACACCAGAGAGTGCATAATTCCATCTATATGAAATATTCATAATATGCAAATCTATAAAGATAAAGCAGGTTAGCAGTTGCCTAGCTAATGTCTGGCTGGGGATCAGGGTAGGGTTGGAAGAAATGGAATGTGAAAAGTACAGGATCTCTTAAGGGGTAATGGAATGTTCTTAAGTTGTGGTGGTGGTTGCATAATTCTCAAGATACTAAAAAACCTTTGGATTGCATAGTTAAATCACTGAATGGTATGATAGTGAATTATAGCTCATTAAAGCTGTTATTAAGTGCATATGACTAAATATCTTAATTTTGGTGACTGAATTTCATTTGTTAATTCTCTTATGTCTGTCACAACAATCCATGTATTCACTTAGATGATCGATATGTATATTTATTTCCATGACCATTGTCTTAGTTTTAGAATGTGTAACAGACTAGATGTATTTCATGATGAGTAGGTATCTTTTATGAAATCCATAATTTTAGAACATTTAAGAAAAAAGAAATTTAAAGTTGAAAACACCTAAATCATTTTTTTCTTCAATTCTAGCCATTATATTGCCTTCATTTACACATGATCTCTGCTGACCACTATCAGCTTTACCCCCAGGATTTAATATATTCACCAAAATCCACTTCATCAGAAATTACATCATTACTTTTAGAAATACATTCATAACAATGCTCAACTGTCTGGTAGCTTCATAATTTGTTTTGCTCCTGAAAGCCTCAATGTTACAATTAAATCCATAGCAACCGAGAGAACTTAATGTTTTGATTATTTTGTACCTACCCCTTTTGAATCAATCACACCAGGTTTTGCATTAAACTTCACTGTCTTCAATCGGGCACGTTCCTTTCTCTCCACCCTAAAGAAAATTGAAAATAAAGACTATCACATGACCAGTCATTTGTGATTAAGTTCCTCATTAAATGAAGAACACCTCTTCCTGTCATACAACTCAAATAAAATGTGTTCTAAAATACTTCTTTTGTTCAGTATAAAAAGTCTTGGTACAGTGTCTTTAACCTGCTAATGGGGTCCTTGAATTTCTGTATTACATGTACTGAGAGTAACAGTATTTGGAACAAAATGGAAGAGAAACCAGTATCTGTCACTTTAATGCCTGAAAAAAATCAATATTTATTTCAAGAAATCACAGCCCCTAGAGATAAACACCTTAAATGGAAATTAAGTAAATTCCTCCCCTCTTCTCTGAACTTCTCACTCTTCTTTTCTTTTCAGGTCCTTTTTCTTCCCTTTCCTTCCCTTTAAGAAAACTAGGGAATTTACTACCTTCACCACAAAACCAAACATATAGATAATCATGAATTTTTTTCTTTTCCCCAATGTCCTCTGTCCTTCTTCTGCAGATGTCATCATTTTACCTGCCATGTCACTTATTCATAACTTATTGAATGCCTACCCTGCACCAAGCAGGGAGCTGGGGAACAAAGGAAAAAAGTTTAAAACCATGACAGTAATGAATATGAGGCTGATGATGCTGCACAATAAGATTGGTGACAGCCATGTGGGAGCATGTATCTCAGGGAAGGGTGGAGAGAAGTGGGTAGCACTGAGGTGGGCTTCTTGGAGAAGTCTCAATTTACATGAGCTTTGAAGGATGAGAAAGAACTTGTCAGTAGGAAACGTTCCCAGACAGGAGAAACAACATGCACTATGACGTGAGGCTTTAAGCAAGCTTTAGATTGTAGGAAGATTCTGATACCTGTTATATACAGGCTGGGGATGTGAGGTAGTGGGGCCTCCTTGTGAAGGGTATCTGTCCACACTAAGGACTTGGTCCTGCCCCGCCACCCTCCAGGAACTCTCATGAATTATTAGAGAATATAACATAGGAAAGTAATAGAATAGATGAGTATGTATGTACGTATTTATTATCCTCACCTGAGCCATGCTGATTGATTCTACGAATAGGGGGAGGGAGGGCAAGAGAAGGGGCAACATTAATATGAAAGAGAAAATTTATTGGTTGCCTCTTCCGTGCACCCCTACTGGGACCAAACCTTCAACCCAGGGTTGTGCTCTGACCAGGAATCGAACTCATGACCTTTTTGTTCTTGGGACAACATTCAACCCACTGAGACATACTGGTTAGGGTTACATTAGCATTTTAAGTAAATGACCCTGGTGAAGGAGAAAGATAGACAGGTGGAGAGAAGGGACAGCTGGAAACAGGAGGCCTATTTAGAAGAGATTGCCATAATCTAGTCCAGAAATGATAATGAAGTGGAGGAGAGAGAAGGGCTTGAGAAATACTAGTGAAATAAAATTTCTAGGACTTGTGCCTTGTTTGAAGGCTGGCACTGAAAAAGGGAAAAAGACAGAGAGACACATTCAGGTCTTCCTCTGTGCCATACAGCATTTACTTGTATCTCTAGATAGTATTGCCACCTTCCCTTGAGTTTATTTTCCCATTGTACATGCAAGACTCCTTGATCCCTGAGGGCAAGCCCACAATACACTACACAGTGTTTTTAATATGCCTTCGATAAATAACTGATGAACATAAATAATGTTCATTGCATTGTTTTAACATAACATTTTTGTTTACATATGGCTAGCTCTTATTTCAAAACTGGGGAAGGAAAAGATAAGAAACACCGAAATCTCCTGAAACTTAATGATTTCTGAAATCTAAGCTATTCATAGATGAATAATTAACTGTGAGCTCTTTTGTGCTTCCAGCTGAAACACAGTGAGAATCTGGGTTTCTATAGTTACAGAATGGAGTTTCAGAATATATTTATTTCAACGTGAGAGTAGGATATTTGAGCGGAGACAGTGCACCAAATTTTTCAAATCTAACCTCAGATAGTAAGCAATGTGTTCCATGGAGAGTTTCTACTAGTCTCCAACACATGACAGCTGGCAGGAGGGCAAGGAAGTCTTCAGACAAGATTTGCTGCCAGCTGGGAAGGTGCTCGCTGAGAAGATGTCTTTGCTGAGTGCCTCCAGCTTTTCTCACTTTTAATCCAGGAACAAATGCGAATTCATATTCATTTCTTGGGATTTCCCCCCCTAAAACTGCTATTAGAGCCCTGGCTTTACCCTGGCTTCTTTGCACCAACCAGGCTAATTATGGAAAAGCCTAGTTCACTGGATGTTGCCCAAACGACCAGAGAGAATGCACGGTTATTTGACCCTGCTGTGCCAATTCTGCATAAGCCCACAGAACCCACATAGGCCCCAAACACGCATAATATTAGACTCAACTCAGTATTCTAGTCTAAGAGTTGTTTGGCCACAGTACTCTATTTTTTTTTCTCCCTGTTTCTTGAGTCCATTCTTTTCAGATTTCTTAAGTGTCCTTATTAGGCTTTTTTTTTTTTTTTTTTTTTTTAAGATTTTATTATTTTTAGAGAGAAGGGGAGAGAGGAAGTAAGAGAGA